>BLKM01012201.1:1663086-2125735 GCA_013340265.1 Coptotermes formosanus | reverse complement strand
CCCCCCCCCCCCCCGCAATATTATTAGCCAGGTTACGGATATGACAGTAAGTACCGTCTCATAAGACGCATTTTTTTCCTGAAAAAGTCCACAAAAATACCCTGCATCTTGACGCCGGGTGATGACTTAGTACATAAGCAGGCCATTAAATTCGCAAAAATAACTTGCCAATTTTACCGTGCGTCTTGTGAGTTGGGGAACTACAATAACTAGAGAGTTGTGTTGTTCAAGTTCTCTTCTTGTTTTCTGTAAATGTACAAGCTATTATTTGAAAATCGTCTGTTCGTACCCGGCCATTATTTGAAACCCAGTAATATTTACAGCATCTTTGCTAGTGACCAGCCACTATTTGAATATGTCACTACAGCTTAACTCGGTTATAATGCCATTAAAGGGACTGAATATTTTTGTCGTTATAAACGAGTGTTGTTATAACCGAGGCGTATAACGTTATGGTTAACAGTAAGGAATTAATTAGCGCCACAGAATATCTGACGTTATAGGCTATACGAGGTGTCGCATGCACCGATGTCGTTATAACCGGATTCGACTGTATTTACAATTTATATGCTGCTACCAATCTGTACTTAAAAGTCGTCACCCGTTTCAAGTATGGCAGTTGCTTTTTATGGAATGAGCAGTACATTATACACAGCTTGTGGGCTATACAAATCTTAGAAATTATAGGATGACGTTGACATTTAACTGGAGAAGAGACAGGAAGAAGTGTATTGTCAAAGCGACATACATTGCATGGTGTTTTCACGGCTTTCCTGGCTAAGATTAGGCAATGAAAGGACATGTCCTGACGTCAATGGATGGCGCAGTGCAGTGTGGCCCGTAAAAGGTTTGGCAGTCTGCTGCCGTTGGCGAGCGGCAACATGCTTTGCAAGCGAACAGCGCTCCTCAAAAACATCCAGCATAAAAGAAACAGCTAATTGCACGGCAGATATTTTGCTCAGCGGTACTGGGCTTCTTTATTGATCAAGGGCCACTGTGGCGTCCAACATTTTCGACAATGACGACCGGATAATTCGTGACAAATTATGACGGTGCGGAAAACTAAATTCTGCGCGTATGAATTAACATTTATTCAACATATAGGCCCACCACTAAGTTGGGAAAATCTAGGGAACCTATTGTCTTAGCGAGTTAGTACTGGAAATTCCTGTTTTCAGATAGCAAATGAAACGCTGCTTCTTTAAAACTCATGGATATTAGTAATGAACTTGAAACAACACTTGAACTTCCCATTTTTTGTTATACCCGACATGTTTGGAAGTAACTGGTTCATTCTAAAGAGTTCCGTATTTACAAGCCGCTGAAAATCCTCCGTAACTGTCTGAAGACCAAACTCTTTCAATCTTACAGAGCGACTGCAGATGATTCACGGGGGTTTCATACCATGTCACGAACCAGCTGGTTCGAACCATATCTTGTGGTGGAAAAACGGCACTGCGACAGATACATACATACCCCGTCTCCGAGTACTTCAGTGTTCCCCTGTCTATTACTTCATCAATGCTTCGTGTTCATTCGTTCATTTATCACGTCTATCATTGCATCATGCTTCACGCGCATTCAGTCATTTATCGCGAGTATTAGATAAAATTTTTCCATCGTATGTCATAAAACAAGCCTTGTGTCGACAATACAAAGAGCTGCGGAAATGATGAGTGTAAAGAGGTATAGTCTTCTGTGAAACTTGAGATGCGATTTTGAAATGGCAGTTATTGGCCTGTGTCATATAACACGGTTTATGATTGTGTGTTTGTAAACAGGAATACGGGTCATAGCCGTGACTGAAATTTTGGACATTGTCCATTGTCTCAACCTAAAAAAAATCCCACAGGAATATGGGTCATTGGCAGTAATTAATAAAGGACCAGAAGACGGCAGCAATAAGAGACAGTGATTAAAACAGCCAAGCGAAATCAACCATTTTGATGTAAGAAAGACGTGATATTGTAAGGTTAAGTTTGACATGGCTCTTTCGTCTCACGTCAGATATTTCTTTACAACATAACGGAACGCGTAGTCTTAGTCCCTATTACTCGTGATGGGCGCCCATCAAGGACGACACATTACACCAAGCCCTTGTTTTACGCCCTAGTTGTGTTCCTGGTAAAGTGGGTGTAAATAAAAAAGGCGTAAACCAATAATGATATTCCCGTAAGAAATAAAGGAACAGGTATGGGTTAGCACACTAGAGTGCAGCCAGCCAAAGGGCGTTACACCAAAAATGAGAGGGCGTAAATTATTGGCAAGCGCAAAAACGCAAAAAGGCGTAGCACGAATCGGGCGTAAAACAAGGACTAAGTGTAGACGTTATTCAGTTATGACATACTGGGCCGTATTATGTGTTTCGGTTCAAAATTAATTATGAAACAAATAATTACTATAAATTTTTTTCTAATTCCTTGGATTGTCGGCCCAGCTGAAGGTCTCTACTTGCACAAGACAATACGACACACAAAACACAGAGTATACCTTAATGCCGGATTCAGATTCGAACTAATGGCTTCACTGTTCGCGTGACCCAAGTGCTGTAAATCGCACAGCCACACTGACAGGCACTGTATTACTTCCTACACGATATTTGATCAGAGGTATTAATTCTATACCTAAAGTATACACAGTCCTACGTATGTTGAGCAATCTCCAATACGCCGCAGTTGAGTAACACATCACACTTTTGACATTATATTATTATTGCATTATTCTTACAAATGCAGTCGAACTCGGTTATAACGTCTTGAAATGGACTGAATATTTTGTGTCGTTATAAATGAGTGCCGTTCTAACCGAGGAATATAATGTTATAGTTAATAGTGAGGAATTAATTGGTACCACAGAACATGTGACCTTATATGTGAGGTGTCGCTTAAACCGATGTCGTTATAACCGGGTTCGTCTGTAATTACAATAACCAACAAATTCATATAAAATGACTAAAAATGTTATATATTGTATATGTGAGATATATATGTATGTTATGTGTAATTTTGAATCGTTTTATGTGCGTTTGTCTGTTAGTGTAATTATTTGTACATCACACTTTAGCGGTCCAAGGGTACGGAACACTGAGGCGGTTGTCGACAAACCTCACACCTGGCGTTCATTATGATACTCATAATTAGTTGTATTTGCATTTACATGTTAAAAGATACGGAACCACGATATAAGTGTTAATTAGTAGTATTAATTGGGTAAAACTATAATGGGTTCTGTCCTTCATGGTGCGGTGTATTTACGTTAATTTCTGAGAAGTCACGCAGTTAAAATGCTATCAACGATAACGTTCTATTATAATAAAACTGGTACAATTCCATGCGCATCTAAATATTGGGAACACTAACGCCTACTACCAGGGGCATAGCTAGAAATTTGGCGCCCGGGGTGTGCAACCCCATTGGCCGCCCCTAACAGAAATTATGATTTTTTTTTCACTTTGTCTTCACCGTGCATTTTGCACATAAAATAAATGTAATCACCAACAAAATGCACCATATCACGATTAAATCATTTATTGTTTATTGCCCCGACATGTTTCGATGTCTGTCTACGTCACCTTCAGGGGGATGTCTTCACACTTATATAATAAGACACTCGTCACTTTTAGATAAATGCAACTCAGGTTGGTTTTGTTTGAGTGTCGGTATTCTGATTTTCAGTCTTTAGATAATATTAAGTAATAAAAATGTTAAAATCAGTATTTCACATTACATAACACATTATTCGCACTGTATGAATTTAAAAAATCACAGTTATTTATCGAAGTTTCTTTTGTTTGTCCCAATAACTCACAATTTGTTGGGCGCAGAAAATCATATTTTTCGTTTAAAATATTAATCTTGCAGCTCCTTGAGCTCTGCCACCCGAGGTAGCCGCATCACTCCTCTTCTCCCCCCCAAACCTACGCCCCAACCTAGTACATCAAAATATCAAGGTATGAGTACTCCTTTCGAGTTTGCCAGGCTGATTTTCAGAACAGAAATGTTAAATTTAGTATCGTTATTTTCTATTAAAACAAGGCTCCAGTGTGTAAATTTTGTAGCCTAATGAAAGAGAGAAACTTTCAGTAGGGAAATAATGCACATTGGTATAAAAACTGTCAATGGAATCAAGGTGACAGTACGGAAATATCTAGACCAGAGACAAAGGCCACCGTTAACAAGAAAATGTGCAAAATGGCACAATGATTGTCAAGACAGGTTTATTGTCGTTCTTGTAATATGCAAGTTCAGTGGGCCAGCCTGACATTATGCAAGGAAAGTGTCACAGCATTACTACTGTACAGTATACCGAAACAAGACGTCAGTGTTGAAATTCCCTTTTACGAAAACACAGGCTTACTGTCAGCTGGGGGGGATTTGAAACCGGGCAGCACGATTGTTCACTGAATGGCACTGTCAGTGTTAGAATGTCCTGCTGCAATGAGATGTGTTGGACGTTTGGTAAACACAACTATTTTTTAGTTTCCATGGAACAACAGTCCCTAGTGGGCCAGGGCCTCCTCATTATCGAGGCCTCACGATCACAATGACACACCACACTCGGTAGGACTCATCTGGACGAGTGATCAGCCCGACACAGAGACCTCTACCTGACAACGCACACACTCACAAGAGACAGATATCCACGCCCCCGGCGGGATTCGAACCCACAACCCCAACATGCGAACGGCTGCAGACCCACGCCATAGACCTCGCGGCCACTGGAATCGGCAGTACAGAGTGAAAATGATTGCGAGAAATTTCAACGCAGTAATAAGGCATCATGTTCAGGAAGAGGTGTAAAATTTGGCAGAATCTTCTAGTGCGGCGACACGTTCCGTTTCATTACACTCATATACAACTTCGTAACCGTGCGGTATATTGAGTCATGACACCCACTTCGGAATGTCTCAACGCAGTAATGAAGCACCCCCTCAGAAAAGGGGTGTGAAATTTGGCAAGAGGACACTATCATGAGTCAAGAATCTTCTAGTATGGTGCTACAGTCTCACTTTCATTACGACAGTGTGACGGCCAACTGAGTCAAAAGCCGATGGTAGACTGCTCCAAGACATATCTTATTCAGTAATGGAAACAAACAAAAAAAATAAAATAAAAATAATGTCCTATAACAAAATGGAACACTGTTGCCTGCCTGATACTAAAATACTGGAGCAGACACTCCCATTGTCAGTTCACAAGCTTGAAATTATTGTCTGCTCTGATTGGTTAGTAGGTTCACACCGTCCCTCTTGATTGGCTGAACACAAAACAAGGAGCAGAGACGCACAGTTCCATCGTTAGCATGACCTCGCAACTTTAAGTGTGAGGCTGTTCACTGCGCTTAGTGGAGCAAGGCTGGATCTATTCTTACCCCTGAGCATCATAGCAGCATCTCCGCTGGCAAACGAAGCTGTCCCGATCTGGTTCGACACATTCCTATCTGTGGCTCGTGTCCAGTACAGCCAGGATTAGGTACACAGCTCAGTAGCCATCTCGCTAGGCAACAAACAGCGAGTCTATGGCATTTGAACAAACGTTTTGTTTAAGCGAATGTACATAACACAGGCTTGCGCGATAGGTCAGATCATTTGGTGTAGAATTAATTGCTAGTTTACACCTCATTCGGAGGTGCAAGCATCTTACAGCTATACCTACATTCACCCATACGGTTTCGTTGCCCAGTGCTAAGCACAGAGACAAGCTTTTAAGTTAAGTGGGTATCACGGGAACCTCGGGCAATTCGATAATTGAAGATATTAAATGTGTCATGAAGCATCCCTCTTGTGTAATTAGCCAACTAAAAGCCTCAAGAATCATGTACGATTACACTCGTACGTTGACATTACATGGCCCAAAGCACACTACACCAATCCGAACCGAACGGAACGGAAATATGGCGAATCGAAATTTCGGTTACTGACGCGTGCTGGTATGAGCGTTCCCGAATGAAACCTTATAGACGAGGGTCCCAGGCGGTTTATGGCTTGTGTGATGATACGGAATTAAAAGGATACGACAGAATGTCTTATGAATAGTTCCTGCGTTGCTGACACAATTAAAATAACCGATTGTGTTAACGGCCCCTTCGTTATATGTTAAATAAGTACAGTAATTGTTAAAATTAAATACCGATATTTTCTTTTGAAGGAGAATTTGTAGTTCCGTTTAAAACACAAAATTACTAATTTTAATAACCTAACAATACCTTCCCCTCCCTTCCCCTCCCCAATCACACGGAACTACCGCTTCTGAGATATATCCTTTACTTTTTAAAAATAACTCTTAAAATATGTAGATACTCAGTTATTCCCAACGAACGCCAGGACTGGGTAGTCGGTTAGTGACTAGTGTATGGGCTGGAGATACGGGGTTCGATTTCCGGCAGAGGCAATAGACATTTATCTTCTCTGAAGCTTCCAGACCAGCTCTGTGACCCATCTACTCTTATTCAATGTAAATGGAGTCCTTTCTCTAGGGTCAAAGCGGCCGGGGGGTGAAGCTGACCATTTATTGGAAATGACACGTGAAGTTTTCTTTGTAAATAACCCACAAAGCAGTCCCATTACAGGCCTGGACAGGCCCTTAGGGTTCCAGGAGGTCGAGGCTCCCAGATTTCTAGACAATCGGCACATGAAGGTGGTAAGGTTGTCAGCCCTACGCACCGGCCGCATTTACCCCCCAGGAAATATTCCTGGTACTCATTTCTGTTAGAGGCTGAGTCGACCCCAGGGCCATAGTGCGACCGACAGAATTATGTCAATGAAAAATCGACTGACACCATCGGGAATCGAACCCCCTACCTGCCGGTTTGCAGCGCAGTGCCTCAACCAACTGCGCCACCGCGGCCCCACAAACATGCCAGTAAGTTATACATGAAACATAATAATAATAATAATAATAATAATAGTCCAAAAAGTCTCTTGTACAATGGGCTATGTTAAGACTTATAGACGCGGGACGATGCAGAACTTCGATGTTAAATGTGAAAAACACCTGGCAGATGTATGAAAATGGTACATTAAATTGTATAATTTGTACTAGCATTTAAAGAAAAACAGGCGTCTTTGGTACAGGGTGGACAATTGAAAACCAAACCCAGATGCACGGCAAGCTTAACGGCCACATTTCCTCATATAATACAGGCTATGTAATATAACACTGAATGTTGGAGTGAGTGTTGGAAATGACCTCCCTCGACTCTCAGACATGCTTGGGATACAGATGAACAAAGTATTAATTACGGTTTGAAGTTCTTGTCTAGAAATTGGCGCTACAGCGCGCCTGATAAAATGGCCGCTGCATGACTACCACACCGTCAAAATATTGTCGCGTGTACGGTTACACTGAATCATCTGACGTCTGAGTCATACCGTCCATTTTAATCTGCTGTGTGTAACGGACGTGTGAAGCAGAGTGTAAAGCAAATTTTTTTTTTCTTGATCATGCAGAGGATATTCGTGGTGGAAACCTACGTAAGGAAGAAATCGAATGAAAAATGTCGTAGGAAATTCGGAATAGGATTGCCTTGTGTTTCAGTTCCTTCGAAGTCAAGCGTGTCTAAGAATTGAAGGAGATAATTTCCAACACGTAATCTAACATGCGTTAAGTTATATACTATATGCGAAAAATGCAAGGCCATCAACCCTTTAAAGCACAGTGGGTACTTTATGTTCCACCACGTTTAGTATTCAAAAATTCTACGTTCTGACCACAGGGTGCTGTATATGGATCTCAGAACGAAGTGCGATTACTTCCTTCTGAGTGAAGCACTAAATGATTTGCTTTTATAACCGAGGTGGAATTTGTTAACTGCGCGGTTCGAACTGAATATTTCAACATATTTCAGATTATGCATGATTTCAGGCTTCCGCCGCGGTGTAAATGAGATCTTCGCTCTTCTGGGATGTTACACAGCGTAGATTGGTAGTTAGGCTGCGTAACATCCCAGAAGAGCGAAGATCTCATGTTTCAGATTAATCGTAGTCTTTAAACGGTTATGCTTGCCATCCGTACTGGGTTGGGTTTTCAATTGAACTCCTTGTATTTCCTAGAACTTCAAATTGGTTTATTAAATATCACGAGCAAACTGAAACAGAACGACTTTGGTGGTTGGAACGCGCATAGCAGAAGCAAGAGCGTTGCTAGGCAACACATGTGACGTCATACTGTGACGGCTTGGTGCGGTTGCGATCAATTTTAGCAAGGTTCTGTGAGATTACAATGCGTAGAACGCGAGTCGGATTGTGGGTTCGGAGATTGGTCAAGGTTAAAATATAGACTTACGTAATCTCCAAAAGTTTAAATTCGTGACTTAGATGCAGTTCGTTGAGGTTAGTAAATTAGCCCAATAAAAATTAATTTACGAATGATTTTGGACTTCCTGTTACTGACACCGCTGTCGATCTTCTTTCTTATAGTACGGTATTGAGATCGAATTCCGAAGATATTGTTTTGAAGATGTTAATGATATTTTTGTTCCTTGAACAGAATGATCTGGGTTATATTCTGGATAAAAGTTGTTTATAATTCCGGTTCCAAATGACTTTAAGGCGCACCAACATAAGCACCACAAATAAAATACTTTCGATTTGTAAACTACAACCGTTCTTCCCAGGTGAAGTTAAATTCTCGGGATGCAAGATCATCTTTGTATTTCCTCTTCAGCTCTGAGTTTGTAGAACTGTGCAGACTGAGAAGCATTTTATTTAAAGACGCTGTCCAGTAACTACGACTCTAGCAACTGAATAATAAGTTCAGAACGTTACTACCAGTTGCGACTAGCCTATACATGACACCACTCTTACCTGCACCGAACTGATGCTGACAAGCGGCAAATTTGAACCGTCCTTCGGGTCGCGTTGAAACCCGGGTCGTAATTGCTACCAGTGAGAGTGCAATTTAAGTTTATGTGTTTATTTTCACTGATGATTTTTTCGGATCATGTTTATATTTTTTTTGTTATTTCTCCCAAATCGGAAGGCGTGCCACTGACATGGGCCACATGGGCTACATGTTTGACAACGCCTTCCATGAAGTCTCATGTCAACCATGTGAAGCTCTGAGTTCAGAATTCACAATACCGATTACAGGAGATACGGTGCTTGGGACGAAGGAAAATAACCGAAAACAATAAAACAAGAAATAGGTTTTGTATAAGGTGGGTCAGAATCCTTTCTTAAGAAGTTACAAAAATTATTAATCTAAATGTAATCTAAAATAAAGAAATACTCTAAAGTTTTGACAAAGTCAGACAGCGTATTATTCGGTAATACCGCCCGCATTCCTGTTACATCTTCCTGGGGTATCAGGTTCGACTTTCAGCCTTGACGTCAGCTAGACTGATTAAGATTGTTCGTGGTTTTACTATGTCGCTAATGGAAATATTGGGTTAATAACTTAAAGTAGGTCACAACCATTTCCTTTCGTAACTTTACTGGTTCATCATTCGCTATAGGCACAATTCATTGGTCTCTCAATGGCCTACAAATTTAAAATCGTCGATAAGTAAAGTATGACAGTGGTCTGACGTAGCTCAGTAAGTTTACTGACTAGGCTACGGGCTGAATGATCGGAGAGTTGGGGGTTCGATTCCGAATAGAAGCACAAAGTTCTGTCTCAACCGCCGCATCCAGACTTGTTCTGGGGTGCAACCAGCCTCTGATCCAACTCGAACCGGCAGCTCCTTCGCCGGAGATCAGGCGGCCTGAGCATGCAGCGGACAGCTCTTCTGTATATAGGTCTACAGCCGACGTTACAACTGCTTAGAGCTAGACCTCCTCGCTGTAGTACATGGATCTTGGATTTTTTGGTGTCTGGATTGGAGGGTGCAGGTGTGATGGGTGCGACAAATCAGAGGTGGAAAAAGGAGAAATGTATATAAGGTGTACAACATTGTGGTTTACAAAGAGCATGAAAAGATCTCTTGTAAAACATTGATGCAAATGGAAGGATAATACTAAAATGCATCTCAGGTAAATGTGGCGATACTAAATGGATGTAACTCTCTGAGGATATTATTAAATCGAGTGACGTTTAGTCGTGAACATAATGACATTTCTGTTTTGTTAACAACAACTTCTTGAACTGCTGAATACCTCGACTCTTCCTGTATACACCACTTGAAGTGTTTGGCAGTGTAGGCTTAGTAGCCACTTAAGTAGCTAAACCAGAAAACCACAGAGTCTTAGCACAAAGATTAAGAAGCCTTGTGCTTTACTATCTAAGCACTACGCACAGGCACGACATACGGGGGCCAGGACGTCTAGCTCCAGCCTTTTTTAACCCTCGGAACAACGTGGCGATGAATGGTTAGCCACACGCTCCGGCTTCTTTACCCTCTGGAAAAGAGACCCGGTACCCTTTGGACAGGAGGTTCAGTGCGCCTCAGGACTGGTATGAATACAGTTATGAAGAGAAAAATCTCCTCTCACGTCAGGAGTCGAACTCAGATTCTTCGGTCATCCAGCCCGTGGCTTAGTGAGATACCACGCAGCAATGGTACCGGCCTAACCATTTTACGATGCGCTCAGTAATTCAGACTATACAGCCTCGAATGATTGGATGACAGTGTAGAATGAATTGTAACGCATATGCAAGGAAATGTCCATAGCTTATTTTAAGGTAATGTCGCGGCATTCGTCTGGACGGAGAAAAGAGCAGAAGGAAAACTGTCAGTTAGGAGAGGTGGCATGCCAGACAAGGTGCGAACCAGGCACTTCCCAAATACAAGTCATTTGTTACAGCTTGGGCAAATTTGCGCGGTAGCCGTCAGTACAACCTACTTTTCCTTATCATCGATTTCAATAGGCCTGGCAGAATTTTTTATTTGGACCTTTTTCTTGCAAGAAGTCCGATTTAACACATGATGGGGTTCGCCGAACCCGTAAAAGTCGCCACCATTCTGTAGGTTTCATTGACGTCAGAGTGACGGCCTCCGGTTGTTTACAAGCCTGGGATTCTAAAGTACTAAAAACACAGGCCAGAGCCTTCTGCACGTCTGGGCACACAGGTGTAAGTGGATCCCATTTATATCTCTCACATACATTCGTTAAATTCATACGGTGATGTTAAAAGACAAAAATATCATGAAAAATATACGAAAGGCAGCAGAGTGACATTAACCGACTAACTCCACGGAAAACAACCTTTCTTGAGAATGTAACAGTCACTCACACGGGCGGAGGGGGGGGGGGGCCCTGAAATCGAGTTTCATACCGCCTTCATAACAATCCTGAAACAGATTACCCCGCCTACACCTTACCATCCCATTCCTTTAAGACATGTTTATGAATAAAATTGATTACACTGTTTCTTTGGACTGCTTTTTGAGTTACCGCTAAAATTCCATATTTCTGAACAACTCAGAGACTGTACTTTACTATTATTTTGATGAAAATATTCACGCGGCCCGCACAGATATGGATTTCTTATTATGTGACCCCACTACTAAAAACTCGGACGCCCTGCCTTAAGCAATCATGGCTGTTCCAATACGCCTGAACTCCACTGCTACGCACAAACGCCTCGTACCCCTGTATGAGCTGGTTAAGAGCACGGTTAAGAGCACGGTTAAGAGCTAACAGCATCTCTCACGGATAAGAGTGCCTCTGCTGAACTGGCTGGTATTGGCTAGTGGTACATTAGCTTATCGGCTATCACGCATTCCATTATACGGCGTGCCAGTGAACCCCGTAAGGAACTTTTTTTTACTTTTTCAAAGTGGTGGTCAGACTAATACGTTGAACATGAAGAACACGCCACTGACTGAAGAAAACAAAATATTTACCTCTAAAGTGTGGACACAGCTATCATCGTACGAGACAAGAAGTTTATCATCATCATCATCATTATCACCTAAAATCTGAGGTTTATTGTCCAAATTTTGCCATTTACATTCTTACCGATTCCTTGAAAGTATACCAAATTGAAGCTTATTTGAAATTCAACAGAACAGAGATGTATGAAAGCATAGGCGTAACTTGGCGGGGTCAAAGGGGGCAAATACCCCCCAATATTTCTTCAACCTAGCAACTTTTTTGGTTACTTAATTGAATACTGGCAAATAAAAAGTAGACAGAAAAAAGAAAATGAAAAACTTGCGTTTTATGGGGTCAATTTTCCACGCTTTCAAATTTGCCTCCCTTGTAAAGTAAAGTTCATAATACCCCTGGTCAGTTTTGCTCCCTCGCTGTTATTAGCCATGTTACGCTTATGCATGAAAGCAAGAAGGAAGAAGAGAGAAAACTGAGTCCATCATGCAGACTTGGAAAGCCACCGAGATAAGAATGAGACGAACAAAATTTCTGGTATCACTTCGTAATATAGCTTATGTAACTGAACCAGTCTCATGCCCGTATTTTCAGACCGTCGCCGGCTGTATTTGCGCAGTTGGGTTGTAGTAGGTGGAAATTTTGCGCTTGTAGGCTGCTGCCTACTAAACTCCATCCAGTCCCGAGGAATAAGAAAGAATAAAAGTCATACATCCATTATCCCATAGGCCTTTATGGCAAAGCGCTTAATTAATTAAAGAAAGGAACAATTTTATTTTCGGCCGATCTCTCGTCCAGAGGAGTCCTACCCACTGTGGTGTGTGTCAGTGTGATCAAGTGAAAGTAAACAACCTCGACACCTACTGTGAGTAGGTATAACAGGTAAGTAAGGACTGCGAAACGAAACGAATCAATTTTATTTTTGCGGTGGTCCGTTTAAACAACATTTAATTAAACCTCGTGAAGCATACGTTATACGGAAATAAAACAACATCCATGCTGCACATAGTCTTTCCTGAGAACCTACTAGTCGCTCAGCCAGTTAAACGGGAGTCGAAGTTTCACTGCCGCGTTCAAAACAGCCAAGTATACTGGCCTTTATTCTGAATGAAACCGACCCATTTGACTGCCCTCTTTAAGACCCATCTCAATAGGTGTATTATTTTTCCATGTATGCCTGTGAAATAGATAATAAGTCTGGCTCCATAAAAAATGGAAAAGGAAAGACTGCATCAGTTTGTGGTGCTGGAAGACGGAAAAACACTTTTTAAGAGCGTGTTTTCTTTTGATAGGTAAAGACCGACACAGGTGTAACGTGGGAAATGATCAAAGGCGTATGTCTTATTTATTTTTATATAAGACCATAATTTCGTCTTTATTCTTCGTGCTCAGAGCCAACGTCTGTACAAAGTAAATAATATAGGTACAAATATCCTTATACCAGAAGGGGCGATGATGTTCGTTTTATTTTAGTTGTTGAGAAATAATTTCAATGCGAGGTTGGTGTGTTGCGAGAAACATGATATGGTTTTACATATGCAAACTTACATTCTTTAAAAGTGACACTTAACAGTCAATAATAATTTAACAGTCGGCAAATAATATTGCTGAACTACAGAGAGCTTTCTTAAAACGCAGCAGCCAGTGCGGCAGAGCCTGGGCCGTCAGCGGTCACCGTGCTTTAAATGATGTCGTCCGCTCTACGGCTCGCACCACGACCTGACGGCGCGACTCGCGGCATCATCGGTCACCACACAGCAAACCAGCTGTGTGAGCGGGTCCGGCGTTCAGCTAGACACTGTACAACTCGATATGGGCCTAGGCTATATGGCACTGGACTTACAGCTACACTGTATGTATGCCCTACATTACATATGTATAAATTAATGATTTTCAACATTCCTAGGACGCCATAAGTATCCAGTACGTAACGTATCGTAATAACAACGACGAAGCACTTCAGTCTTAATGCAGGGGTTTGAACCTCAGAACTTCCCAAATGACACTCGATCGACTTTCACTTCACCCCATACCACCCGCGATACTCACAGGTTAGATATGCAACGAGTTCTTTTTTTAGATAGTGCGTCAGAGACGCCAATTTACGCGTTGTGTCGGCCCGCCTCAATGAGAGGAACGTCTTCCGTCCCACTTCGGTGAACTCCCCGCGTAATATTTCACTCAACATTAACGCCTTCTTGAAGCATGTGCCAGCTATTTCGGTTTCGTGGGTCGATCCCCCCCCCCCCCCCCGCCCAATCCCTCACTCACTCACTCACTCACTCATCCCTTTTATTCCAAGCCGTTCTCCACCGTTATTACATGATCTCACTTCAGACTGTGGATGAGGTGCGGTAAACAACGTAAAGCCGAGAAGGAAACCCACCGCCACCTTCCCGCGGTATTTCCGTGCTGGCATTATATCGCGGTCAGTCGGATGACTGCACCTGCCACTGCCTGCCCCAACAATGAGCCTCTTTTAATTATGTGTAAATACACCTGTTCTGATTGCTCTTATATTTAGGCTAATATTCTGTGCCCCGTACTCGAAGTTCATGTAGGGAAAATTCATCTGAAACTTTCTATTAAATTACAGGTGTGAGTTCCCGTTCTTCGCCCGTCATTTGTTACTTCACCTTGTGAATACCACAATATAGGCGATGTACATAGGCCATGCAGTAGCTGAAAACTTTGAAGGACTATCACTCAAATCAACAACTTAAGCTTAATCACGTAGTTAGGAAGGAGGATGGTAATGAGAAATAACAGGAGGCTGAAGAAAACTGCATGAGGAGCTGCATGATATGAAACCCTCACCCAATAATAATTGGGGTGATCAAATCAAGACAAATGAGATGGGCGGGGCATGTGGCACGTATGGGGGAGGGGAGAGGTGAAACAGGGTTTTTGTGGAGAAACTTGAGGGAAAGAGGCCACTTAGAAGATAATATTATAATGAATCTTCAAGAAGTATGATGGGAAGGCGTGTACTGGATTAATCTGGCTCAGGATAATGACATGGTTGACCCTGGTGAACACAGTAACGAATTTTTTGGGTTCCCTGAAATACGGGAAACTTCTTGACTAGATGAGGAAGTGTTAGCGTCTGAAAAAGGACTCTACTGCGTGGAATGAGTTAGTTTGGACTACTTGTCCACAGATTATTCTCTGCACTTCCCTGGAAGTGAACTCTAGACTGTGCTGCGTAAAATTGTCAAACCGCCTGAATTAATGAAATACATTTCGTGGACATTCACACAGCAAAGATACCTGCGTAAGCATGTACTTCGCACACGCGTTGCAAAGTGCACTGAGGCTGACAGTGGGATTTTCGAACATTTATCGTGAACTGTAATACATTCGTTGTATGTGTGACAAATTTGTAATTTAAACATTAAATTAAAATTAAAATAAATTAAGAGTAATTACTTTTTATTACCATCCACAATAATTTATTTGGAGATTCACATGGCTCTATCTCGGTAACCATTCAGAAATATACACATGCTCATATGAAATTTCTTTCTCACAATGACCGATACTATCGACTCCAAGATATTGAGCTTTGCTACTGAATCATTCTGTATAGACTGAATCAACGTAACATACGACTATGGGTACCTTCCCTCCGTCGTATACGACACATTTTCTACAAAAACACTAATCACCAACAAATGCACAAAGAGAGTTTTATCATCAATTGTAACACACTCCTACATGTTTCGACCCTGCTGGGTCATCTTCAGAGAGAACCTTTTGTTATCGTTACACGAAGGTTGTTGTACTTTATAGTTGAGTGAGATGTGCTGTTGACTGTCAACAGTCAAGATGACCCAGCAGGGTCGAAACATGTAGGAGTGTGTTACAATTGATGATAAAACTCTCTTTGTGCATTTGTTGGTGATTAGTGTTTTTGTATAATATAGTGCACGGACATGGAACACATTAAATGAGACACAGTTTCTGTATAATTTTTGAACGTCTTAACGAACATACACCTGGATATAAGCTGTATCTTATCTATTCACATTTTTACAACCTCACAATAAAATCCTTTATGCTCAAACAATTGGGGTCATTAAGTAACTGTTGCTTTCTGTGTGTATTAATCTCGCAGAAGTCTTCACATGCATTCTGGCAAGCTTCATTTCATCACTGCATAGCGGATTTTTTTGCATTACTATGCTTTGTTGACATGTCAGTACACTTCTCGTGCATTCTATGTTTTCTTCCATCGACGTAACATTACTTGATAAGTTCTTATAACTAACCAAATCCATGAAGTATCATCTTTCTTGGGAAGCAAACAGGCAAAACATTCGCCGTACTTTATGAAGCCTGAAGTTTCTCTCTTGTGTTTACAGCTGCCCGCGTCTTGTCGCTATCCTGAGCCACATGAATCCAATGTACTCCCTTACAAAATTTTCTTTAAATTCCAGTTTTAATATCACATTTTCATACACGCCAGGTGTCTCAAAGAGAGCCTCTTTTCTTGCCGTCTTCTGAATTAAATTGTCTATATTATTGTCACCTCTCTCATGCGTGCTGTATTCTCTGCCGATCGCATCTTCCTTGGTCTGATCACCCTAAATTATGTCCGTGGATACATTTCTGTAATGGCTACATTGAAGTTTTTAAGTATTTTTTAAATTAAAGGAACAATGCTTTGCTAAAATAATCGCGGAACTTCTCTAACTGGCGATATGTTTATTTCGTATGGCTGTTAGAATATGTAAATAAGAAACTCCCTGCACCCACGAAGCGACGACCATCAGTTTAAGGCCAAATCATGCAATGCGTTGTCACGTATGCTATTCGTATGTATTCGCAGCTATCGAAAATCAGTTTTGACATATAAATTTTTAATTTTGGATACCTATCATGCGGACACTGTATTTACGTGAGCAAGGATGTGAGGATCCGTGGTTATTTTTCGAAGCCAAAAGCGGTTCGCGAACAAAAAGAGTTTGGGAGACACTGATGTACGGTGAAAAGTACAAAGTATGAGGCGCCGCATTATGTAATCTTGTAAGCCTCCTGTTATTTCTTCATTGTTTATATTGCGCTGCATCATTACGCCAGAATACTGGCGCAGTGTCATCTGCTCTGATATTCTGGCGTCAGTTCAGAAGCGTGAAGAGTGAACACGACTAATGGGAGAGGACGCGGCTCCTTTCTATTTTAAGATACTCGTTCGTCATACGTCTGAAAGTACAGAGAGAAAACGAAACGCCGAGTCCATATGGCCGTTCGTGGTCGGGTTAATTCAGGTTAATGTAAGGGGTTAACCCTTTAGAGAAGAAAAAGAGTGAAAGCTGTTTTCTATCCAGTTCTGTCCGGTTTCCGAAAGAGCATTGCTTTGTGGAAGGTTCCCAGGCTTTTTCACCCTTTTGGCTTTCTGGTAAGAGCAACATGTAAATGAAAAGTGTGGAGCATTTATGGAATGATACAGACAGGGCGAAACCGAAGTACTCGGAGAAAAATCTGTCCCAGTGCCACTTTGTCCACCACAAATCTCAAACGAACTGGCCTAGGATCAAACCCCGAGCCACCGCGTTGAGAGCCCCGTGACTAGCCACCCGAGCCATGGCACGGCCGTACAGACGAAACATAGCCTGAACTGTATTTAAAGATTCAGTTCGTACCGCGCAGTAACCACACCCCGTTTCGCTTATAAAAACCAGCCAGTTATTGTAGTATGCGGAAATAATCGCAGTTTGTTCTGAGATCAATACAGAACACACACTTGTAAATGCACTCGGTGAGCACGACGTAGAAATTTTGAATGTTAAACCTGGTGGTGCGTAAAGTAACGACTAGGCTGTAAGCCCGCGAAAGCGCCTACTAAAATCCCGCATACAATTCGTAAATAACAACTGTAACTTACATAAACTTCAAACATATAAACTTTATGTATCCGGCGTAGTTGCGTTCTAAATGCTGTTTACTTTAGACTTGTGCAGCAAAAAATAGAGCCTATGTAGGCCTAGACGTAATTTGTGTTATTTATCATCCAAATGTTGAACGTATCTTTTCGACCCAGTTTTCGGTACCCCCTTGACCCACTTGGAGAGGTAAACATTACACTGCAGTGCAGTGCACTCCAAGCGACACGACGCCTAGCCTAACTTGCTCTGAATATAACATCCACTTATTACTGTTATCTGTACGAAAGGTCGGACAGCTCTGAAATAGATGTACAAGGCAGTGAATTTGTACGACAAAACTTCCGCGAATTTGGTATTTGTGTCTTGTCAGGAACTTGAGGCGGATTTCCTCTAATGATTGATAGCTCTATAAGGATCACTTCCCATTGTACTGCCGCAACAATGCAATTAACATGCGCCTACACATTTCTGACTTGGAACTTTAGACCATATAAAGACATAAAACGGAAGAATAAATAAACAAACAACATACTGTATGTCTATTTTAATACCAACGATCTTGATACAGACATTTCTAGACTCCTCGCTCCGCCCTGGATTTTGGCCGGACTACCGAGGATTGTGAGTGTAACGTTTCGTGATTTTATTCAGTATCACTAAGCCCATACCGAAACAATACTTAAATCGATCACTACCGCTTCCTTCTAAGACCCACCTACTAAGAGTTTTTGCTGGCCTTACCATTCCTTTCGCCTTTGTAGCTGAAACTGCCCCTAACTAATCTAACACTACGTAATGCGATTATCAATAAAATGTACTCCCGTCTGATAGGATAATAACTGGTAGAGTAATATTAAATTTTAGACCCTTTCAATATCCACCCCTCCCCCAGAAAGTTAAGAAATGTCTCAGCGTTAACCGTTTTGACACCTTCGCTTCTTCTTTTTCCGTTATCTAATGAAGCATAACATGCAGATAACGCATATTGGGCGCAGGCGTTGTATTTCAGTTTCATCTATAACGTTTGTAACAAACATTTTTGCCTCAATAAATATTTAGCAACTACCGCAAGAAATGCTTGCAGAAACGCATATGGGAAGGGGAGACCAGGGTAAAAAAACATTTTTTAAAAATAAACGCAACATATCGTCATGCCTTCTTTACAGTAAACTGACATCTGCAGCTCCTCGGAAAAACTGGTCCATCGCATTAGCAGCCGTCGTGGAATGTGTAAGACGTCATTCTGTGTGCTTTACATAGCTGTTAAAACATCAGCATTCGCAGCAGGGTATAAGACTTGCCAGGCTTGCTCCGACTTCATGGGTGCTGGTCTCTCCATCTTTCCATTTCTTAGAATTATTCTCAGTGTAAGTACGTAGCTTTATTTCAAGTAAGCAAGAAACGCTGCAAGGTACATGGACCAATAAAAGATCAAAACGGTTGGAGAATCCGAACTAATACCGAATTACAGGTTCTGTACAGAAAACCAAATATTGTAACAATAATAAAAGTGAGATGACTAGAATGGGCTGGCTATCTGGTAAGAATGTCTGATGACAGGACCGTAAAGAAAGTATTTTTGGGGAAACCAGACGAAAGAAGAAAAGCAGGAAGACCAAAATTAAGATGGCTAGACTGTTTTGAGAATGATCTGATACTGATGGATGTCAAGAGATGGAGGAAGAAAGCAGAAGACAGATCTGTATGAGCTATCATTCTGAAGCAGGCACGGGTTAAACTGTAAGGATCAGATGCCAATGAATAGGAAGAAGAAGAAGAAGAAGAAGAAGAAGAAGAAGAAGAAGAAGAAAAGAAGAAGAAGAAATGCCGCATAAATATCGTATTGCTGTAGCATACATGTTATTACCCGCTCTTCAATTTTAGTTGCAGTACAACTTTGTCGCCTGTTATTTTGAAGGTCAAAAACCCACTAAATCTCAGTGGCGAAGGACCGCGAGTACAGTGAACAGGGAAACTTGATAATTATTCACTCTGGCCGGATTATTTGAAACATCCGTTTGAAGTTCAACTGGCTTGTTTGTATACCATGACAGAATTTACTTCGTTATTTATTACTTAATTTTGCTGTACTTTCAAATCCTGTGGACATAAAATCATCTCAAATGACATGCAAATACGTAAGAGAAACAACCCAAAGGAGCTGGACTGAGAATTATTTGGACAAAGTGATACAGGTAGCTGCTAAGGATCTTTAAAGCTGCAACATGGAAATAAGCAATTCCGCATGCAACGCTGTACAGACACGTGAAAAATGGGTCCACTGAACAAAGTTCAGGACGACTTAGAACCGTTTTTGTTAACAAGCAAGAAAAACAACCCGTTGCATATTAACACCATATGGACAATTTATTTTACAGCCTGACACGAGTCGAATTCAAGAAAATGGCGTAAGAGTTTGCCCAGAAGAATGGAATTCCACGCCCTTTTCAAAATATAACAGCAAGGGACGATTGTTTGGTGGGATTTAAGTGTAGCAAGCGACAATCAAGTATAATTCTTGGTTCGCCAGAACCCACTCCGCTTGTCAGGTTGAGAGGATTCAGTCGCGTACGAGTGACTCCTTTCTGCACTTTTCTATGGGAACTTACACACAAGCATAAAAGAAACGCTACACACGACATTGGACCTTGTGCTGCTGCTCAGAAAATTGCTACTTCTGGCGGAAAAGGAAATGCCAACGAGCTGAAATGCTAAATAGTACTCTGGCACAGAAGCAACAAACAGACAAATTTGTCTATAAACGGAAACAAAAGGTGCGTACGCCTGCCACAGACATTGAACAGAACTTCTCTGAAACTCGTTCTGCCAAGAAAATACTCGTACGAAGTATTTATAAGCCGAGATATTTTTGCTAGGTGTGCGAATATCCCTACACTGAACCATGCCAAGACTGGATATAGTCCTCACAGTGTTCAGTGTGGGGTCACATGTCGACTACAAATTACGTCGTGATTAGACCTTTTCACTTCATGTGTATTCATTTTGCTCGATTCAGGATTTCGCTTTAGCAGGGTATGTCGAGTAAAACGACTACAGTTAATTATACAATACTCGTTAAATTACTTGTTTTTAGGTACGATTCCGCAGCTTGTTCATTAAAACAACATATCAATGTAATATATCCAACAAATTCGTTTGTACTTATTTATTACTTAGGATATTACCCTCATAAATTTAAGTTGTTCATTTTGCGTGGCCTTTCCACACATCTTCGTTTTGTGCTCGCTACTGCTTTGCTATTTTAACTTAAACTTCAATTTATTAACAAATTTCAGTAACACTCTAGAATATAGGTTTCATTAAAATCTGTGTGGAATTCTCGAGCCTACAGATGCAATGAAATGAAGGGACAAACATGGCGAGGCTTATAGGAGAATTTTTGCAACTTTTAGTTACGCAGGTGCCGACAATTGGTAAGGGCAATTTTGAAATCATGTTTCCCTCCCTCAACCTGGCAAAAAGTAAGAAACAAGTGTAGAGTAATAAAAGTATAACGTGTTGCCCAAATTATTGAGTGTTCATGCTAATGGCTAACAGTGACACTCAAAAGTCCCTTCACAGGGGCATCATAGAGAACAAAATAACGTTTTAAGTCAAACTCCTTTATAATCTTACTGATCCAAATGGAATAAAGATATCTGTGGTTTATTTCTTATTCAGTTTCACGTGTCGGTGACCTACTATATTGCTGCAATTAACCGTAGTGCCGTATCATGCAACTGTGTCACGGGGATATTGATCCGTTCTATTTAGAGTTCCTTGCACAGAAGAGAATGTGACATCAAAATTCGCGACGCTACTGTTAGGTCAAGGATTAGTTTAAATGGTGACGATGCACTTGATTTCTCACATTACCGAAAACGACGCAGTAGACTGACGGTGCGAGATTTAAGGTTCTCACAGCAGTGTTGCTGAAGTTTCAGTTCCTCTGGGACGACACGACGTGTTGCCTGGTAAAAAGTTACCGACTTTCGAAGGATTGTACAGCTTTCATCTTCAGGGTCAATCAGTCCAAGAAGACAAGACGTTCCTTCGAAATGTCGCCAGCTATTACCAATCGACACGGCATAACATCTCAGAAGAAATTAATCCTCAAAGATTTAGGATGTTCGAGTGTAGGGTACTGAGAAAAATGTTTGGGCATAACAGGAAGTAAGAGGAGACTGTAAAAAAAATTGAATAGTGAACAGTTCCACAATTGTTACTCTTCCCCTAGGTATTATTAGCATGAAGAAATCAAGGAGAGTGAAATGGGCTGGCATGTAGCAGGTGACGGAGAGATCGTCAAGACTTGCATCTTGGTAGGAAAACTTGAAGGGAAAAGATTTTTTTTGGACATAGGTGGGAGAATAATATTAAAATGAACATGAAATAAATAAGGTGTGAGTGTGTGGGCTCGACTCATCTGAATCAAGATAGGGACGGGTGGCGGACTCCTGTGAACACCTTCGCTTTGCATAAAATGTGCGGACATTTTTCAGAGTTTGGCCGACAATCAGTTTATAATTATGGTCTATGGAGTTATTTGGGTATGACGGTACCTCGTATCGTGATCTATTTATTCGGTTTAAACCCTCACCTACGCACAATTCTGCTGATGAGTTTTGATACATACATCATTACATTACATTGCATTACATAACATTACATTACACCCACGCGTTTGGTGTGTCCCATACTGCGCGTACGTGCAGGTTCAGTCTTATTAATCTTTGTGTTATTTTGTGTCAGAAGAGTGCATCATAAAATGGAAGAGGAAAATGGACAAAATTTCGTATGTCATGTATAATGCCTTATGCATGATTCCGCTCGTCTTGAATGCGACGATATTAAGACCCAACATCCCAGGAGAAGACGTGCCGCTGTACCAGTGTTTCCCAACCTAGGAATCCCTAAAATAATTTTTCATATCCTGAGGAAACCCCTACCTATGACAGTGTTTACAGGTAAGAAAACAAAAGGGCAATTATTAACGCACGGAAATTACCCCAGTACTGCCAATCGCCGGACAAAACTTCTCGCGACATTTCGAGGAATATTCGGAATTTTTCGCGTATTTTAAAAAGTTTTTGCATTCATTCCACGATTTCTCGCGGAACCCCTAACGATGTTCCACGAACCCCTGTTTGGGAATCACTGACTTATACTCGGTACCAGACTGTACGGCGTCACACCGGAGATAATAGTGATTGTGATACCCCTGACGTAAGAAGCTCAGTTGTATGTTATACGGGGTTTTATTTTCCGGAAAAGACTTTCTTCTCTCTCCATAAATTCATTTATCCCTGACTATTTTGGTCTGAAAGAGGAATAGGCGAGTTTACCCTAATTGTTTTTCAAATTTGAGCAGAGCCAGCGTAGTCGGTATAGAGATTAGGTTACCGGCTGCGCGATCGGGGGTTCAAACCCCGGAAGGGCGAGAGCTTTTTCTCTTTTCGATCACGTTCAGACCGGCTGTGGGGCCCACCTGGCCTGATGTTCATTCGGTGTCGGGCTTCTTTGCCGGGGACAAAGCAGCTGGGGTGTGAATTCACTATTAACCTGAATCTAATCCCGCGCTCACGAATGAAGGGTACTATACCACCTCTGCTCCCCCCATATGTCTTCATGGCATGCACAGGGACAACTTCACCCTTTCATATTTAGAATTAGCGCAAGCTATCCTTCGTCGCCCGAGATTCTCCTAAAATAAACTGTACTGAAATAATGACATTCATTGAGGTGTTTGCTCTTCAGGGCTGTTACACAGCGTATGTTGGTAGGCAGTCATTTACCGACGTTTCTGGTCAAGCCTATCGGTTCTGTGTTGAAAGGTCAGCTTTGACTCTTGTTGGACCTTTGAAGATGGGACCGATAGGCTGTCCCGAAATGTCAGTGAACAACTACTAACATACAGTGCGCTGCGTTACGACGCCAGATGAGCGAATGCCTCGTCCACACCGCGGCGGAAGCCTGAAACCACGCAAAGAAATTCCTTATTTATTATGAAAACTAAACCAGTTACTATACGTGCCTACCTACTTAACCATGTAACTAACTCTGTGGAGCAGAGTTTTTCTTTGCTAGTAAACAGCCAACTAGTCATTCCCGTCTTTTACTGAACAATTTATTATTTACCGTGTTGGCAAAAGCCTGCCACTGGTTCCCACCCTGAGAGAGATGAAGCCAGTCTAAACATTCCCACACTGTTGTAAAATTCACTTTAATATTATTCCCACGTATATATTTAAGTCTTAAAAATACTCTTTTTCCTTCCGCTTTTTTGACCAAAACTCTGCATATATTTCTGATGTCTCCCCGTGCTGCATGTAAACTCTCGCAACAAGTCGTTAAGAACACGAGTTCTGCCACAGTCTGTTGCCCAGAAAAGAGCACTGTATTTACTTTCTACGGCGGGATGGGAATTGCAACCACTGCTGTAACGGTAGATGTAAAAGAACACAAATACGCAAGCACTGCACATTCCGCAGACATGTAACGCAGCCCAGTTCATCTGTGCAACATTACGCTCGGTCCCTTAAAGTCCATGTTATTTGTTTTGTTTCGTATTTCTTCAGCAGGGGGGACCGCGGTGGCGCAGTTGGTTGAGGCACTGCGCTACAAACCGGCAGGTCGCGGGTTCGATTCCCGATGGTGCATAATCCGGAAGGATTCCGGTCGCACTATGGCCCTGGGGTCGACTCAGCCTCTAACAGAAATGAGTACCAGGAATATTTCCTGGGGGGTAAACGCGGCCGGTGCGTAGGGCTGACAACCTTACCACCTTCAAGTGCCGACTGTCCAGAAATCTAGGAGCCTCGACCTCCTGGAACCCTAAGGGCCTGTCCAGGCCTGTAACGGGACTGCTTTTTATTTCTTCAGCAGGAACGCAGCTGACAGAGATCATCATTATCGGGCATGTGACATGCTAAGTATCTAGTCCCCTGTATTCACACAAAAAGCCTCTTTCCCCCCCCCCCCCTTCAAAATACTGGTATTTCTGACGTCACTGCAAGACATGTGTTCGCACTACCTGCGCGGGTTATTCTAAAAAGATTGATTATTTACAGCTAGTTATATAAACACTGGCTGCCCAGAGGTCACAGAATCGAACAGCTGAACAGGAAGTTGTCTTTCATCGGCATGAGAGTGTATATACTGAATTTAAATATCTGAAAGCGATTTATAAGCATGTGTGTAAAAAAGAAAATTGCCTGCTGTAGAGGTTGTGTTAGTTCGTCTGCGTAGTCTTCTGAAGCGACCAGATTTGATAGAGCAGGTCACACTAAACGTTACTGGATGATGTGTTTCAAGTCTTCTGAGATGTTAAGTCGTTTCGACTGGTGAATAGTTACCGACGTTTTGGAGGAGTGTGCTGCCTCCATCTTTAGCGTCAAGCAGTTCTAGAAGACTCCTGCTGAAACGATTGAGTTTGAAGATGGAGGCACTACTACCTTCCGAAACTGCTACAACCATGTACCAGTCGATAAATCCCACCATCCCACAAGACTTCAGTCTTCATCATCATCGCTGTGAGAGAGACCCAACTCGCATTACTGGCTGAATGCAGTTTTTGGTCAGGCTGGGTAACTCTTCTTTGCTTCTATTCTGGTCTTCCGGATTATGAAGTAGTGTAGGTTACCAGCGTTTAAGGGTATCCTGAATATGGTAACTACTCGACTACACATTGTCATAATCCAAAAGACTACAAACTGAATCGGAATTAGTGTGCAGATGAAGGAGGTGGATAAAGGTTTGTGTTATGAAGAGGAAGTCTCGACCATGTAACAGCCAACAGAGAAGATTTTCGGGTTCCCGTCTGTTGAAGAATGCAGCAGATTTGTATACGCATACACTCCTGACCATTAGCAGTAATTAATCAAGTCTTCACCGCAGGCGACAAGCGCCCTCATATGCTGAATTAACGCTAGCTGAATTTGTTAATTTGCAAGATCACGAGGTTACCACGACTACAACAAACGACGGAAGTCAGCCACAAGGAAAACAACAAGCGAAATTCTGAGGCCAAGACACAAAGGATGTGCAGAGCAGGAAGCAGCAAGAAACAGATGTAATCTGTACTGCGTATAATGTTTGTCTCGTACAGTGTTTTAAAACGCCAGAGAGTGAGCCTGGACAAAAGCTCTTACACACCTTGCGAAGACCACTATTTGTCGTGAATCCAGTTATAGATGGAATATTTCCTAGAACAACTACGTAAGTATGTCGTTTAGACTTTTATATCGCTGTGGTAATTATATGTACCACCTGTTTTAGCATTATGAACTTCTGAATTTTGCCCACAGACTATAATGTGGTCCGTAAGATTCTGACATCAACAGCGATCAGTTTCTTGTACAGCATTGACTGACCGCTCTGTGTAATGGAGACTCTGTTAACTGCTAGGTAAGAATTCAATTTATAAATATTTCTTAAATGAAAACCAGTCTTTCACCGTGAAGACCCGGGTTCGATTCCAGGCTAGATCATGTGTGATTTGTGGCTGACAAGGTAGCACTGGGACAGTTTTTTCTTCAAGTACGTACTTTGGTTTGCTCCATAACTATCTTCCAGCTAATGCTCCATACTCAACTTAATTTTAATACAACTCTTATCAGAAGGACAAGCGGACGAAATCTAGGTAACTTCAAACAAAACAACGCTGTCTGGGATATTGAGAAGCATCGGAAAGAACACAGCTTTCATACTGCATTATTCTCCGTGCTTTAGAGAGGTAAGATACACAATGTGCTCTGCATCGCGTAGAGAGTAAAAATTTGTCCTGTAAAGTGACATAAAGTCCAAGAGAGAGAGAGAGAGAGAGGGACAGAACACGTATTTATAGATCACACTTATTGCTACGCACTCTGTGAGGCAAATTTCTCACTGTTCAATTTGCATTCTCAACAGGCCTAGAAAACTCGTTTAGAAGAGTGTAGGTTTTCACGGCCGTAAATTAGATTCCCATTGTCTGGGTAATGTTTCCACGTATTCTCTTTATTACCGTTGTTTTAGAGGAACCTGCTGCTTCCTTATCCAAGAGGAAACTTCCACTTTAGAGACGAAGGCAGCACGCTACATCAGAACGAACATACGCAATGTTATAACTAAGAACACAGTATAAACTGAATTACCCTTTTAGAAGCAATGAACTACACATCATACACCGTCGGACACGGACAGTTGCGCGAACAAGTGGGTCTCATCTTTAGAAGTTACCAACATAAAATTATTTTACTGGTTTGTCAGGATAATATATTAAGAAAAGCCAAAGAGGGAGCAGAATCTTAAAAACCTGCTACGACTGCTTCATGCGCAAACGTCACCAAATCAATGCCGTCGACATTACTGTCATATTATGACCATTACCTAATAACACATTTACATCAGTTCACATGAGAAGCATCGGATGGCGCTGCAACCTTCTTCGTTGGTTACCCTTCTTTCTTCGCGGGCCTTGCAGTAAACGTGGAACTCTTTCAAGTGTTTAAAACATTTAAAAACAAGCATTTGGACAAACAGAATGTGGCCTTCCATTTACAATGTTAGAATTCAACATCATCGAAAACTCTTAAGGCTAGTAACTTCGATATGAAAGTCGTGTCAAGGTGAATTTGACATCTTCCAGGTGATTAGCTGATTGCATGAAGAAAAAGACCTCAGACAGCGTGCTGCATCACTGAATACATAAACTTAACCAAGGCGTTCTTTGGTTTCAAAATGGCATGTGGTTGCACGGTACACGCTTTCATTTAAGGCCTTCCTTGTCCCGATTTTGACCAAAACTCATAAATGATCAACAGTATCATGTGAAGATTCCTTAGGCCGAACTTCAACTTCGGGCAACAAATGTGCAAAGTACAGATATAAATTCATTTACGCCTGTAAGTAAAACATGGCTTTCACTGCTCCGATTTCCGCGAAGCTTAAGAGTTTCTTAATAAATTGTTGTGCACATATTCCGTGTCGAATTGTGTCCAAATTGGATGAAAACTGTAGAAAAGGCAAAATTTAACACATGTCCGAAAATATTCCTTCTCAAACTAAAGCAGTGGAATTCTATGGTGAAAACATACAGCGGGTGAAAATATTAATTGAAGGAACAGTTGTGCAGCAAGTTCCTGATTTTACTCGGGAAATTTAATACGTCGTGAAGAAAATGACATTAACATGCAACTACAAAGGTACAATAAAATGTATGGAATAATCAAGTGACATTATGAGAACTGTATGACAACTCAGAAAAAAAATTAAGACTGCATAATATCACCGCGAAAGGAGTCTGTTTTATGGTAGCAAAACCTAGACCATCACCAAGAAAGATGGCCAAAAAGCGGAAACGGCAAAAATTAGATATTTAAGACCACTATTGGGACTTAAAATACTGGACCGTTAAAGGGACTTTTTTAACATTCAAAACAGACTGAAAGTAGACAACATAGTAGAAGCCTTTTAAAATTATCTGCTCCGTGCATTTTGAATCAATATTTTCATTTAACGTACCAACTAAATGCACTTACAATATATGATATTACAGTCACTTTACTTCAACATGTTTCGGCATGGCAATGCCATATTCAGGAAATATACCCTGGATATGTGATTCTCATGCAGTAAAGTGACTGTAATATCATGTACTGTAAGTGCATTTAGTTGGTACATTACATGACAACACAGTAGACGATTTGAAAGCGCATCGGAAAAACTGGTTACACCACCTGAAATGAATGGACACGGATCAACTGCTAAGAGTGGCGGGCCACCTAGCCGAAGATGGAAAGACGCAGAACAACACACCGAACTTTAAAGGAACAGGTTCTAGGACCTAAACATTAGACAAGTTCGTGATGATGATGATGATGATGATGATGATGATGATGATGATAACAAGAAAGTATAGCTTTCACCAAGCCGATTTTCACGTACCTCATAACTGCTCAACAGTACTATTTTTAAATCCTCTACACTGAATTTCACCAGAATCGGTCAATGAATACGGAAAGTACGGGTAGAAGTCCATCGACGCTCTTCAGTAAAGTCTGTTACCGACCAAAGTTCGCCGAAGCTACTGCGTGCTGGGCAACTTTTTGTATTAAAAAAAAAACTCATATGCCGGTACCGAACTTCATGCAAATTCGACAGACGTTTTAGTCACGGATAATAGGTTACGGACGGACAGACAGATGGACGGACGCCCAGATGGACGGAAGTGGTTTCCACGTATGGCGGTTTCACTTTGTAAAGAACGCCTAAAATCATCAAGTTAATGCGGCCGACTTCATTATTTAATATATGCGAAACCTGTTTTATGGTGATACCTGGGGATTTTTTCTTATAACCAGTTGCTGCACATGTGGACAACTGGATTGTGGCGATTTATTTTCTAGACAGCTGGAGTTTCACAAGTATTTAAATAATTCTAAGAAAGCAAATTTTCATTCACTTCGGATTAAACGTTCAACAGTTATATATTATCATCTCAAACAGTTGTGGAGCCGCAATTTATCATTCCACGTCTGATTGCAGAAGTCTAATAAACACTTAGACGATACGTCTGTAGCATCTAACAGCATGAGCAGAGGCTTTCTTGAAAGCAAAATAACAGTTCAGGTCAAGACATCCCGAATGCTCACTATCTTGTTCACATTTCCCACCAAAGGATCATATTCTACGTCACAATAATGCGGTCACTACCCTCATATCCTATTTTTAACCCTTTAAAGACGAAGCGTATCTGTTTTGTATAAGGACTCAGTGTGTACCGCGCTGTAAACACTCTGCACTTCGGTTATAAAAACAAATCTCTTAATGTTTTATAAGGCAAAAGTTGCTGTTTGTTCTGAGATACGTACAAAACACATAAATGCAATGTGGGCACCACGTAGAATTTTTTAATGTTAAACCTGGTGGTATGTAAAGTTACCGCTAGGCTTTAAAAGGTTAAGATAGATCTTAATATTATTCTCCCAATATCTCTTCAAAATGTTACGTTTCCTGCTAGACTACTGCCGTATACAGTAAGATTAGACCCGACCAGGCCAGACAAGTCTGATTATTTGGAAATCTGACAACATATTTAAATTCCGGCGTTAAACTGCATGAATCATGTCCAGACATGATACGGCTCGTTTTGTTTCGTCTGGAGTACGACACTTCGTGTGCCATTCTTTGCCAGTCAGGACAGCAGTGGAGTGGCGGTATAGCTCCACTCATGCTTCACCTCGGCACTAGATGAAGATGAGTGGTTGCTTCACGTCCCGGCCGCTTTAACCCGGGAAACAGCTCGTGCTACCCATTGAATGGGAGGCTAGAGGAACCCAGAACCAGTCTGGGCGCTTTGTAAGTACTTGAAAACACAGGCCTTCTGATATGTTATGTCGTGTCTACTGGTAAATCGTTACGGACGTTTCGAACGAGCGTAATACTTCATTAGGGTCAAGGAGTCGACATCGCGTAACATGGGGTACCAACAGGCTTGAAAGTTCTTCAGCACCGCTGTTATAACCTCAAATATTGCATTGTAAATAGTTTCCGACGTTTCGGAGGAGCGTACTGCCTCCATCTTCAGGGTCTAGACTCTGAACATACCATCTTCCAAGGTCTAATTTCAGATTCTGAAGATGGAGACAGTAGCTACGATTTCTCCCAAATACAGTAACTCTAATCTAATCTAATCTAAGCGAATGGAATCGAATCTAGTCTGCCTTTCGCAATGCTGTAACTGTGTAATTTCTCGTTGTAAGCTTGTGTGGTTCAACTCAGAGTATACTAAATAATGCTTTGTGACAAAATGTTTTGACCTTGTCACGTAGTGTTGAACAACGCAGCCTGCTCCATTTACTCGACACGACTCCTTGACAAGCTTATTTCATTTACATAATTATGCATTCCATACAGTTCCTAGAAGAAACCGTGTATTAACTGCGTGTCATAAAACACCCAGACTGTGTGTTCATGTCGGTGTGATGACGTGATTAACGCGACTTACAGTCACTGGGCCAGAAGCGCAGGGAATCATAATTTTTCCCATATGTGACATGCATCCTTATTTATATAACTGAATTATACCAAAAAAGGTGGAAAGACGAATATCTGTACAAGTTTTCTGCGTACTTTCCGATTTTGTATACGGCTTCACATATATATGGGACGTTCAAATGAAGACCGAACTCAGATGCACGGCAAGCTTAACGGCATTCCAATTCCGCATATAATATATAACTTACCCCATGTTAGATTAGGTGTTGCAAAGGACCTCCAACTGTCGGACATGTTTGACTTCGAAAGAACTGAAACCCTGTTCTGAATTTCCTACGACACTTTTCCTACAATCTCTTCCTTATGTAGGTTTCTACAATGAAAATTCTCTCGATTAAAACTGCACTGCATCCCCAAGAAGATAAGAGATATACATTGCTCTGTGCTTCCATGTCCGTTACACATAGCAGATTCAGCTACGCTGTGACTTAAGACGTCAGATGATTCATGTAACAGTAGACGCGACGATAGGACTGGCTGCATGTTACTCAGGCAGCGACCGTTTTATCAGGCACGCCGTATTAGCATTTTCTGGACAGAAACGTGTAACAGTGTTTAATAATCTGTTCACCAAGTGTCAAGCATGTCTGAGAGTTGAGTCATTTAGAACACGTCCTCTGACATGCGGTAAGTTATATTATAGCCTATATATCAGGAAAGGTAAGGCCATTAAGCTTGCTTGTGTCCGAATTCGTTTTCCAGTTTGGAGCTCTCTGTATAATAGGCCTATACGACAAAGACGGGAATCACTACACCGAGCTACATTAACCTTTTAAAGCCTAGCGGTAACTTTACATACGACCAGGTTTAACGTTCAAAAATTCTACGTGGTGCCCACATTGCGTTTATGTGTTTTGTAAGGATCTCAGCACAAACAGCAACTTTTGCCTAATAAAACATTAAGAGATTGGTTTTTATAACCGAAATGAAGAGTGTTTACAGCGCGGTACGCACCGAGTCCTTATATAAAACAGATACGCTTCGTCTTTAAAGGGTTAAACGATCACGTGATTTCAATTCAGGCGGACGATTGTCAATAAGAGAGGTGGCAGACCAGATACACGAGCACCATGACCCTGAAACTGCTGATTATTTTTAATCAGACTGACTGGAAGCAAACGAAGGCCTGGTTGTGCAATTCGTCGCGACGAAATGACGCTGGAGGCAGAAAAATAAGTTATTTCTGCAGCCGCCCCTTCATTTACGTAACTCAAGCCCCCCACCACCGCCACCGCCACCACCACCACGACCACCACCAGAATGTTTTGGGTATGGCGACCTGGACGCATTTACCAAATCACTTGACCTTGACAGTGAACTGTCCCAGTCATCATTAACTTCGTAGCGCGGTTATTTTGCTCGCGTCGCCACCTCTTCAAAGTGGCTCTGGAACACACCCAGCCGCGGTACTGTTCTAACAAAAAAAAACTTCAAATAATCGTCTTAGTACAGTTTTTGTATCTTCACACAGCGCGCTGCATGCCATAGTGGGTCGCCGCACACTCTCAAATATGCCGGACATGTTACAAACTAACTCTGCAACCGCCCTCTATCCTCTGTTGTAGTTCTGCCACATCATCAGCCGCCCTAGTATACACTTTTAGACATACATCCGTAAATAAAAGTCCATAGGGTTTAAGTCACGTCATTTTGCGGGCCATTCAGTTGGTCCGTATCGTTCCCGATATTTGGCATTCAAAAATATTCTTACAGGGGTGATAAAATAAGGTGAAGCGACGTAGCACCACCGTGCATGAGGCACATGCACACTCCTTTCTGCCACGGCCAGCTTCCGCTAGTATCTGTGAAGGCAGAGTAATGCAATATTATAATCTAAATATTCTTTACGGTCACACTGTATGTTAGCACTGGTTCACATGACTGTATGGTAGGTATAAGCAGCCTGTTAGGACTATTTATACAGCGAAGAATTTCACCCAGAATACTAAAAAATTGCGAGATTTGAGGCTTTCACGGCGATGACTATAGAAGTTACGGTCTTGTGGGATTTCACGACGACTAGTTTGGTACAATATTGCCAATGTTTCGGACAGACCTACTGCCTCCATTTTCAGAGTAGGAGAATCGTCTGTGCTGAAGATGGAGGCAGCGATCGCCTCCCTATCATGAAGACGTAAAGGAGAGTGGACGCAGAAAAGCGATGTACTGTTAACCTCGCCACTAGCCTCAGATGATTTGTCATATTCATGTCCCGGCCATTTTACCAAAACTGGAAGAACCCCGGTACCCATCGGATAGGAGAAAGAGTCGGTCGCACAGCGGGTATGGACGCGGTGACGAAGCAATGTCTAGTTCCAGCAGGCAATCGAAACCAAATACCTCAGCCGGCAGTCCGGCATGCCGCGTACGAATTACGCTGACTGAGCTAACCAGAGACTGACTCACTGACTGGAGTCATGTGTAAATAAGCATACGCCCACGTGTTACGCAGCTGCTATTATTCGCACTCTGGAGGGGCATGCATAGTCTCTCCGCTACAATTCATGTCCAACGCGACTAATATTCCGAGCCGTAATTCTTTCTTCGTTTTCTTAATTTGAGTTCGAGAAACGTCTTCCAGCGACTGACTGTTCCACACTTAAAACCTGTCGAAGACCGAACACACTGGCGCAAGCAGTAATGCTTTTAGGGCTAGCGCGCACGGGCGGTTTTTGGCCGCTCAGCGGTTGCGGGTTGTTAACCACGTTCGATAGAACACGTTGACGTAAATAAGTCTAGGCGCAGGAGCGGGCAATTCACCGCGGCGGTTTTAAAAACGCAACCTGCTCCATTCCTGCTGCGCCGCGGTTGCCGCTGTGGCAAATGAAACAAATGTGAATACGTGCCTACGCACGCCCGAGCGGCCAAATAACCGCTCAGGGGAATTTTCAGTCCTGGGTTCGCCATGTGTGCTTTCACAATGACTGAATTCTTTGACACAGAAAAATTAATTATTGAAGTGGAGAAAAGACCCGCTTTGTATAATACACATCTGCCGGAATACAGCCATAAACATGTTAAAGAAAAGCTGTGGACAGAAGTGGGGACAAGTTGATAAAGACGGAAAAATAAAAAGCGGTAAAAGCGTTGTATATTCATATTTACTATTTGAAATAGATGCTATATTCAACAGTAGTATTTAAGTATTCGATACATAAGACATGTGCAGATAATTCAAGAGTTGTCTGTTAATAAGTGTGCAGAAATAAATTCAGATCTTAAAGCAAATACAAAGGCTAATTACATGTTTTCATACTTCAAACCTTATCATACTGCCAAGGTAAACAACCCTGGGAAGAAATAAAATACTTTGTAAAATATTCTCTCACTCCTGTTCCTCGAAAAGTACTTCTAGTTCCAAGGGATTCAGTGTTCTCAGGGGGGCATTCGTGCAGAGTATCTTCGAATCGAATCCAATCTCTTGCCCGAACGTAACTGTGAAGTACACAACATGCCTTTACTACAATATCAGCAAAATCAGGATGAAGATCAATTGCACAATGGAAAACTCTCCGTTTATTACAAAGTATGCCAAACGTGCATTCCACCATTCTCCTTGCTCTAGTTAAGCTGTAGTTGAAGATACGCTTGGCAATACTTAAATTTCGGTGTGGGTACGGTCCTAAGACGTGTTACGACAGGGCGAAAGCTTCATCACCCACTATCACGAACGGCATATGTTCACTATTCTCATCTTGAGATAATCGTCCGCCATTTGGCATGTTTAGTTCATTTCTCTCTAACCTCTTGTATAGATGGGACTGCTTAAAATGTTAGAGTCACTAGACGAACCACTCGCTCCTACTTCAGTAGCAACGAACTTGTAATCTGCATCAACTAAAGCCAGAAGAACTGTTGAAAAGTAGGATTTGTAATTGAAAAATTCAGAATCGCTACCATCCGGTTTGCACATACGAATGAGTTTGCCGTCAACGGCGCCTATGCAGTTTGGAAAATTTGTTCTGTGATTGAATTCATCAGCAATGCTTAGCCAGTCTTCTTCATTCTTTTCAGCCACAAATACAGGTTGCAAGCATGTCCATAATGCCGTACAAGTAGTTCGCACTACCTCCCAAATAGCTGTAACACCACGTAAATATCCGTAATGCAGTGAGTGGAAGCTGTTTCCTGTTGCCAAGCACCTGTGAAAACGTATAACATCATTTAATTGGGGACCACAAGTCGAATTGTGCGCATATTTTAACGTTTATGAATTCACATTTCACCATTAAAGGCGTTCAGTTATGTAATTCACTGTTCAGCATAACTCGAGTGAAGAAGCTATGTACCCTTCCTACGAAACCCTTCTTATGAAACTGGCCTTTAAGCAGTCTTTGGCTCATTAAAGGATGAACCCAAATCTTTCTTCTTCGCTTTTTTGCGAAAAGAAGCAGTAACGCACAAATTACAGCCTTCTCCTCAAAATCCATTCTCAAGGACTAACATTTGCTGGCGATTTTTTTCCGTTCGTGCGCCCACTCAGTAAATACTCGCTTTTGTTTTGCCGCCGCGGTCGAATTTCCGCGCGGCGGGAAAACCGCCCGTGCGCGCTAGCCCTTAGGCGCCTTCACAAAATTGCGAAAAATCACCATTGGCTTCGTCATGCCCACCCGCCTGTCCGTCCGTCCGTCTCTGCATGGAACTCGGCTCCCATTGGACGGATTTTCATCAAATTTTATATTTGAGAATTTTTTCGAAAGTCGGTATAGAAAATTCAAGTTTGATTAAAATCTCACAAGAATAATGGGTACTTTACATAAAGACTTTCGTACACTCACGATAATATCTCGCCGAGTTCTTCTTAGAGTGAGAAATGTTTCAGACATACGTTGTAGAAAAAATCAAAACATTTCATACTCAATAAATTTTTTTTTCTGAAAATCTTGCCGTTTATGACATAATGTGGAAAAATACGGAACAGCCAGACAAGTCACAGATGACATTATGACGCTCGCAGAAAATACGCGATCTTCATGCCAGGTGACTAAGGCAAGAATACAGACATACACTCATAACATTTAATAGTTATTGCTTTTCCCCGTCAACAATGGCTATGCGAATGCGCCTGGATGTTACGTTATACGTTTCCTTAAGGTCATCCCAGTAGGTGCTTACGTCTTCTTCCTCATCTTCACGTCACTTCCTACTATCTTTCCTTCAATAATGTGTTTTAGAAGGCAGTTCCTACGGAAGATGTGACCAATACAGTTAGCCTTCCTTCTTTTCATTGTATGTAGTATATTCCTGTCCTTCATTCAAAGCGATACCTCTTCAATTCTCACACGATCGGTCCAAGTGATCTTCTTCATCCTTCTCCAGCACATTTCAAAACTTTATAACACCTATCATGGCTTTTAGTTAAAAACCGAACCATGTGGCATAATATGTATTAAATGACCGCAAAGTATAGTTATAATTGATTGCGTCCATAACTGAGAGTACTTTTCGAATGGTAGAATGATGAACTGGGAAGGAATAGGTCTTACATAATCGAGATACCGCCCTATAATTTGTGAGGAGCGACGAAGAAAACCACGAAATACCGCAGTCCAAACAGTTAACATCCCGGCCTGGATTCGAAGCGAATACCTCCCGCATGCGAGTCAGCAGTATTACTGAAACGCTAAGCTTCTCAGTTGACGCGTGTCATCGACTGGATGATGGCCTTCCGTGGTACACATTACACAGTCTGTTTGGGCTTCAGAAAAGAAAAACGAGGCAAGGCATGTTATTTTAACGGCTCCTGCCAATTTGATTGCTCAGCTTTTTAAGGCGTCGAGTGAGGGTCAGGATTCAGAAATAGCGCTCTGTCGTCATACCCTCTAAGCGAGAATCGTAAAGTGAACCCGCTCAATTAACCCCTTAAACAGGCGTAAGAACTATTTAGAGACTTGACCTCGGTACCCATAAATGTGGTATGAAATGTACAGCTGGCAAGTCATGTGAAGTACACGTGATGAGTGCAAAAGCACGCCTCAACGTGTCACAAATCTTAAATTGATTCGTTTTGTCCCTGTGCTCCTCAAATGCTATCCTTACATCAGACCGTAAAAAGTACACAAAGGTTGTATATATGACAGCAGATTTAATTCTTTCACGTGTTCCGGTTCATCATCGAACTATCTTCAGGGAGGCGAAATACGATAGCCTACTATCTCGCATCCCATTCACACATTATTTCCAATTTACCTGCTATCCTTTAACTTCCCTTTACCACATTAGCGAACAATTTGCATTAGATCTCTTAACAACGTCGAACTTTACTGATAATAATGTGTAGATATTACTTTACTACATTGATACATGTACACCTAGTCGAACGGTCAGTAGAAAAACCGAGGACGTTAAGAAAAAATAATAAAGACAAAGCTTACGCCATTCTAAGATTCACAACCATAGAGCCCACCGAATTTTCAGCTGTCAAGCTGGACAGTTCTCATCTACAGTAACGGTGACCTCTGACCTCAGATATCCTATACGTCACAGCCCTTGAAGGACATTTTAAATCGCGACTTTGCTGATTATGTATGTTATGCGTCTGTTTATGAAAAAGGTAAAAACTATAATACCGACTAAAGCAAACGTAAATGTATTTGTTGTTTACTGTTGTTGCTGCTGCTGCTGCTGCTGCTGCCGCCTTCTGGTTTTATCCATAAATAAGAACTACCCGCTACATGACAACACAAGAACAACAAAAGCATTTGGTTTAGGTTATATATATATGTATGTAAAAGTAAAGCAGTCCCTGTACAGGCCTGGACAGGCCCTGGGGCTCCAGGAGGTTGAGGATCCCAGAATTTCTAGACAATCGGTGCATGAAGATGGTAAGGTTGTCAGCCCTACGCACCGGCCGCATTTACCCTCCCCCCCGCGCAGGAGATAACCCTGATACTCATTCTGTTACAGGCTGAGTCGACCCCAGGGCCATAGTGCGGCCGGATGATTAAGTCACCGAAAAATCCCAGTGACCCCATCGGGAATGGAACACGCGACCTTAGGTTACATCATATAACGTGTTGTGTCGAATACTATTTGTTACTGAAACTGTTATGTGTTGGGCCATATTGGCCAGCGAAGAGTTTCTGCACAGCAATGAATGTCAGGATGTTCTTATCGTTCAGCGTAGCTGCCATTTCCGCCAGCTGTTTATCAACACTGCATGCGTTTCAAACGCAGCAGACCGAAAAAAAAATTACCATATAGGTTACGCCAGCAACTTTCTCAGATTAGTTTCGTAAGCTATAGCTGCAGGGGTAATTCAGCGGCAATGAGCAGGGAAGAAGTTCCATGCCTATGCCCAGAGCTCTGATTGATACTTCGGAAATTCCAACGGTAGCTGATCATAGACCAGCTTGTTGTACGTCTACCTTAGTCTTTCAGCGCTAACACCGAGGTAGGCTAGGGTAAAAGATAATTTAGTCCGCGTGTTTAGTAAGCACCACAGCATCGCACTAAGAAGCTATACGAGGAAACGTAGAATAGCTACGAACCTTCCTAACCCCTCCACTAGGAAGTGCGCTATGTCTTGTTGCCTGTAACAGTTTTAACCCTTTAAGGCCCAGTGGTTATTATATCTGTCACCAGATTTAATATTGATAAATTCTACGTTCTATCCACAGAGTTACTTTGTGTGTTTTACACGGACCTGGAACAAAACAGCGATTATTCCCCTATGAAGCATTAAATGGTTGGTTTTTATAAACGAGACGGAGTATCTTTACTGCGCGGTACGAGCTGAATATTTAAGTATTTTTCAGGTTAATTTTCGTCTTCAAAGACTGAAGTTCAGCAACGCATAACACACTCTAATCACATTATCCTTGGTCGTCTCATTATAGCAACTACCGACCACTGCATATTTAATCGCCCGTATCGGCGGTAGGGCTAGTTTCTGTAAATTGTCAGGGTTACTAGGTGAGGTCGGGCTCTACCTGCCGAACGCAGCCTCTATCTAATACCAGCCTTGTGCGTCGCGACGTCGCCAAAGCGGCGGCGGGGCGTGGTCTTCAGTTGGCACGGCGCGTAGTAGGGGTGCCCAGAATTCCAGTTTCTCTGTTGAATTCAGCTGCTGCTTCAAATACGTAATTGCGTTAAGTAACAGTGGCAAATGCTCTGGCCTTGCTAATAGTGCGCCGCTAGACTACGAAACCTGGACGAAAAATAACTGTTTTGCCTATTTAACAAAAGCCCTATTGTTTTGCATGGAATTAATTTTTTTCAATTCTATAGCTCATACTCTACGGCATTTCTTAGTTTCGAACGCGGCGGGCCAGAAAAGATGATAGATTCGCCACTGGATTACAGGACCCAAAACTGTTCTTCCGTCCATGTGTTGCCGTAGAAATTGAAACAAAACATTGTTCTGTTAGTACTGCCAGGTAGTGCCGCCGACCAAGATTCGTCACTATTAAAGACTGAAATAAGAAAAGCGTGAACTAGCGGGGGATGCGATTCGTTGCGCCAGCCAGGGAAAGGTGTGTGCTCACTGTTCCACTCTGTGGCAAGCGTTTGAAGTGCCCCTTCAGTACTCGCTTAAAGTCAAATTTGGTATTACTTCTCGTATGACACTTATAAGTAAGAAAAGAAGGCCATTAACTCCACTAAGCCTGAACACATGAGGCGTAACGCAGACAGACATAGTTTTAAAATACGGTAACAAAATATTTCACTTTGGCTACTCAAAATATGTACAAATAATTAATTTTAAAAATTCAAAATCAATGCCAAAATATCATGACGAAAGTTCTGTATAGATAAAATAACGTATTGTCCAACTGGTCCCTATTTCGACTTCTACTTGGTGGCGTTTAATAGCAGCCCACACATAAGTTTCAAAAGAGCGTCTGTCTGTCTGCTGGTCTTAAAGGATCCTTCAAGGGTTGGGGTTGGGTGGGGGGGGGGGGGTTGCGGATGCTTGTCCTATACACTAGGCCGACCCATAATGCACCACTTTGCTTATTTAAGCGCTACTTTAAAAAATCACTGTATTATTAAAGGTAGGAAATGAAAACCCACAAAGGTTGTGTGGCGTATCTAATGACATTACATTCGTATCGTTTCTTTAAAAGCTGTCAATTGATTACGGGGTACAGGCATACAGGCATGATGACCTCTCATATGTACTTTTTTATATAAATACTGAGAATAGGTTAATTCTGCACCCATGTTTTTTACGACGCCATCAGTATGTCAGGCTCCATGGGGTCAAATTTTACGATGATTTTTTTTATGCTGGGCATACCGTTGTGGTATTGGAAAAACACAGTATGTTGTTTCGGATGATTAGTGATTGATGTACCTGGAAAGTATTTGGAAGTGGCCGTGGCCTATTTGAAGCGCTATAATCAGTTATATCCGTGGACGGAATAACAGTAGCTAAAAGCCATCTTAGGATACCCGGTGCTCCGGCCGGGATCAGAAGCAAGAACATCCCAAATATAAATCAGACACGATACTAGCTTGAAGCAACTTATTCGGTTGAAAATAAGTTGAAGGACAGTCAATACAATCAGCACAAGCAATTCGCTTTTTGTGCTTAACACTAATCACATTCACTGTTTTGGGCTAAAGGAATGCTAAACCGCGTAATTACAGTATGCTTTAACTTTGTACTGACTGCTCCTCATGCACGCACATAGTAATTTTAACACAATATTTCAACCTGCTGTAAAGATATATGTTCGCCCCCTGAACTGGCTGACGCTACCCGCTGCGCAATTGCTGGGATCGATATAGGCCTAGTGCTGCCGCCCCCACGCGACCTTCAGTGCATGTGCACTTCCAGCATAGACTTAACGTACCGTTGATACTGTCCTACCATTGCAGATCTCCTGAAACGCCTAAAACTGATACAACAGTAAAAATAGAGGACGGAAATATTTACTCACCTAACCATCCAGCTGTCATGATAAACTAACAGACGCAACTGAAAGTCTACACCGCGGGTCTCACACCCGGGGCCCCCCAGTTCATTTACAACAGCTCCCCTCACTGATCTTATTCCGACTACAGTTTGGCCGGGCTCAGTGTCAAATATTTCTTTCATTTAAAATGCTCTTCGTCACCGGGGTCAAGAATGAAGTTTTTTGCTGATAACGTACAAACATACGCCAGCGAAGAGATAAAAATGTAGTATGATTTAATTTCAGTAATTCTACCATATTTCGACTGTGTCCTTAAAAGGATGCAATATTGTTAATAACGCGTTTGACTTAATGAAAATTTCCTCTTTATTGATTAAAATGACGTGTGGCCAGCCCACCTTAAATTTCAAAATAATCCGTGTCGCCCGCGTGCTCTTTGGGTTTGCAACCTCTCGCTCGAGACTGAAAGAAACAAGCACAATAAGTGAAGTTGTCCGTGTGTACGCCATGAAGAAATACATATGTAGGAGTAGAGGTATAGCTCCACTCATTCTTAACCTCGGCACATGATAGAGGTGAGGGGTCAGCTTCAGACTACGACCTCTTCAGCCCAGAAGGAAGAGCTCCCGGTAACCACTGAATGGGAATCTGGGTGACCGCCCACTGTTAAATATTTTTAAAATCAGTCACCTGTTAGATCCACGAATGTTTCGGCTCCACGTAAGTAAAGCCATTTCACACTATACTTAACGCCATCGACACAGAATGGACCATCAGCGGTCCAACAAAATATTCTGAAATGCGCTTTAACGGGCGCGTTCACATCAAATGCCATCGACAGACACCGGGTGGAAAAATCGGGCACAGTATTTCGATGTTACGGCGCCTTTCGGTGCCGGATGGTGTGAACAAGCTGTAATCAGCGTCACAGTGACAAAATGAATGTAGAGAAATTGTTAGCTAGAAGCCACGGAAAGTGAACTCACGCTGGGCTTTCAGTAGACTGTTTTTCCGGCTATAGGACTCGTTAACGAACTGTTCCAAAACCAGTATGGTATAATCAGTTGTATAAAGTTCGTATGCAAACACGCCGTAATGGCGGGGTCATGCGAGACGTCCCGTTAATTTGTTTAATGGATTTCTGAAACACTCCTTCAGGTATTACATGCTAGTTCACATTTTCGTAATTTCATCACACTGCCTGTGTTTAGGTCGGCATTTCTGATGCGTCTAGCAGTCTACTTAGACACTTTTCCTACACTAATGTCGCATATAGTGGAAGTGTCATTTAGTGCAAGGGTACGTAGTTTTGTTTTAGGAACACAAGTTTTCTTCCTGTATACGGGCACGCACTGCGCTACGAGCTGGAAAGTCTCGGGTTCGATTCCCGATGGTGTCATTGGAGTTTTTCATTCACATAATCCTTCCGGCCGTACTATGGCCCTGGAGTCGACTCAGCGTCTAACAGAAATGAGTACCAGGGATATTTTCTGGGTGGTAAAGGCGGCTGATGCGTAGGGCTGACAACCTTACCACCTTCATGTGCCGATCGTCTAGAAATTTGGGAGCCTCAACCTCCTGGAACCCTAAGGCCTGTCCAGGCCTGTAATGGGATAGCTTTACTTAGCTTATAATGACTAATAACCACAGTTACACATTGAGGACCGAGCTGAGAACTGTCTACTTCGGGGTCTTACGAAAATAACCTGGTGCATCGGACACACTGACTTTATCAGCCATATGTGACACCGCGATCCAGTGCACCTATATAGGAGTAAGAATCTGACTTTATTGAAACAACACGAAAGAAGGACTTATACAGCGGAGACGAAATGTTTAGGTCAGTTGCAGGACACATGTTGTATGGCCATAAAACTAGCGAAACAAGAAACTAAATATATACAATTTAAATGAAATTATTGTGGATTATAGACGAAAATAGACACCAAATTTACTAAGAATGGAGGACACACGGATTCCCAAGTTAATGTACTAATACACTCCAATCGGCAGAAGAAATGTAGATCAACCACGGAAAAGATGGAGAGACCAACACCTATGAAGGAACAAGCCTAGATGGCTGCTGCTGATGATGACCATGATGACGACTCATTTCACATTTGATTCGTTACTGTACTAGTATACATATTACAGACGACTGTTCAAACCATCTAAAGATGTAAACTCGGACAGTTTGTTACACATCCTATAATTGCATCCACATCACATTCTAAGTTCAAAAATTGCATTGCGAGAAACAGATGTAACAAACGCATCACCGACATTAAAAGCGCTTCATCGCGCAATTTCTACCACTACTACCACAACAATACTATCACTATCAGTTCCACGAACAACCAATACCTGATTCTGAATCTCTCGGATGACAGCAACGTGTACAGACGGCTGCAATACCGACGAATCGGCGATCTTCCAATGTCACATGCAAGATGGAGACAGCTGGGATTTCCAAAGATTCAACAATACACCCCTCTCTAGCGTATAGGCGTACCATCATTATAAAACTGTGTCAATACCAGGATACAAGAGCTGTAAAAGCCTGAACACCAACACCAACACCAACACCAACACCATCATCATCATCAGTACAATTGCATCACTCAGCCAATACCAACAGCACACAATGACTACCATCATCACCGTAATTACTGCCAGCAACACCACAACAATCGCCATCAGCACAGCCACCACGTTACTGCGTGATGTGGGCTACTTCATACTCCGTTCGACTTCGTCAAAAAGGGGGGTTCGTTTACCACATACGAAATATTCCCTATCTGCTATTCATTAATCTGACAAGAACAATGCCGGTGCGCTTTGAAAGCTGCCCATTAGGTGTTGTTGCTAGCGTACCCTTTAAGTGGGCCCGCAAATGCATGAAAATTTTAAATTTTCTCGGGGTGTTACAGTTTCATGTGCCATACATTCATTTATTTTCTTCCCAACTATTTGTTTTAGACGCCTCCGTAATCCTGTGGACATCTTACTAGGACAGCTTTGTCCAGCTGTTCGACTATGCACACGGAAGAACGAGGAAGTCGCTGAACGGTTTTTAATGAAATCTGATATTAGGGACTTTAATTAATACTTACCTATCCGACATCAATGACGGACAATTTACGTGAACGCGTATACTTATGCATCTCGAGTTAAAACTGGCTAAATGTTTATAAAAACAAAAAAAAAGTTTTAGTCAGAAGTCGTAAAGAAAAGTGAAGCACATATTCAGTATTCCGTACACATTTTTCCGAAAGATTTAGACTTTGTGGCGTAATGAACGGGAGCAAATGCATCAGAACGCCATTCGAAATTTAACTTGTTTTTACTACATTGAATAACTGAGGGGTAGAACAGGGGCAGATAACGTGTTCGTCAATAAAGCATAATGCTTTCTTTAAAAAAGGAGAAAGAGAGGGGGCAGGATGACGCAACAATATAGCCACGCCCTATCCATTCGGCTGCCTCCCACTCACCTCAGTCAAAATATACATGTTTACACGACATGTGTACGCTTCAGATTCTGGTTCGTTTCCATGGCTACCAGACGGATCGATCCTCTCTTGAGTTTGGCGGGAAACTGCGCTGTTTGGAACTCTCTGTGGCTACCCTGGGCGTGTCGAGGTCAGTGACTTTGTTGCCTAATTACAAGGCGTTCAATACGTCGCAGGGTTTAGCTTGCACTACCCCACTGCGCAGACTGCACTTGACCTGAAAGTAAGCTACGCATTCGCAAGCACCCGCCACTGGTCCCTGTCCTAAGCCAGATGAATCCAGTCTTCACTTTCACATTTCCGTCTACACATACGAGTAGGCTTACGTTTTCAGTACGGCGTCTTCCCTTCAGGTTTTCAGACTAAAATTTTATAGGCATTTCTTACGTCTCCTGTTCGCATATACTTCTTGATTTGATCACCCTAATAATATTTAGTCAACAAACAAGGATATAAAGGAATATTACGGGGGAATATATTGTAAAATTTATAAAATCCCTCCGACTAAGATGCTGTGGTGATGCTGAAAGAGTGCAAAACCAAAGAATGCGTAAACAAATTGCAACAGCCACAACTGAAGGAGAAAGGAAAAGAGGAAGACCATGCAAAAGATGGACAGATTAGCTTAGAGAGGACTTAAATATAATGGAAATGAAGCAGGCAGGCAATGGCCAGACACCGTCGGGAATGGAGGAAGACTCTACTGGAAGCCAAGGTCCACAACGGCGCGCTTGAGAAAAATAAGAGACTAATATTTGCTGGACATTACAACTTCAGAGGCTCTTCATTATGCAGCTTTCTCTATCTGCCATTACTTCTTGTCCCGTAAGTTAGAAAACAAAACTCTGCACACAATTCTTAGACACCTTCAATCTTCTATGTTCCTTACTTAGACCGAAAGACCGATATTTACGGCGATTCAAATAGAGCTAGAGAGGATTTTGTATGTTTCGAACTTTATATGTATAGACAGGAGAGTGAAAGAAGATTATGAACGAAATGTTAGCCAGTGCCGTTATTGCCCGAATATAAATTGATCTTAATTTGTTTGTAAAATGTAATTTTATATGCATTAGGATTAACTTGTACGGTTTTGAGCATTTTGAAAAAATAATTTTCATCTGACTAAACTTACCACTGTGAATCACAGCAAGGCTAGGCGGGAACGGGGATAAGCAAGAGGGCCTACCGTCATTGTACAACAAATTTTAAAACTGAAAGGATACCCTGATGAGTAACCAGCGTTTTTAGGAGTCGGATAGTATCTACTTGTTCCTTTCCCATACGCCTGTTAAAAAGCGATAATGAAATTGATTTCAAAACGTTATAAAAAACTGTGCCGTTATGGACTCCCCTTCTTCAAAGAAGCCCAATGAACCCTAGAATGAACCAATTCAATGTTGCATCTTTCAATCAAAATGAGCCAATGGAGATTGTCCAATATATGCGCCATTTTAATAACACACTTTCATCAAACACCTTTAGACTTGCCATTTCTATCCATTTCACACATTCTGTTTTCATATACGTATCGGTCTCCAAAGCTGATTTATATGATATTTTCCAACAAAAGCTCGCGTGCTTGCTGCCAAACTGTCCTGTTTCAGTCTCCTTGATTTACCTTCCCCAAGTAAACCAGGTATAGCCGTGCTCCAGGTATGTGATTTTTTTTTCAGTGTTTTCAAGGCAACAGAGGCCGTGTCATGTCTTAGGCGGTTAGTTGCCGGCCTGTCACGGCAGAGTACTCGGCTAAATCCCAGGTCAGCCCATGTGATGTTTGTGGTTGACAAAATGGCACTGGGACACGTTATTTTTTACGAGTGCTGCTATTTTATCCTGTCACGGTCATTTCATGAATGCCTCATATTCATTCATTCATACATTCATTCATTCATTCATTCATTCATTCATTCATTCATTCATTCATTCATTCATTCATTCGCCTATCATTGACGCTATACAGTCTCAGTAACTTACAGCGTCGTTAAATAACACACACACACACACACACACACACACACACACACACACACACACACTGTCTTTACGGTAACATGGAATTGCTCACATAACTCATTTCTGCTACATTATTCCTTCGTACGTTCTCAGCGTCCGTTGGATCATTATTATCTGCCTTCATCCCCTCGAACAAAGAGCCAAACGATCCATCATCCCCGTCAAAACATATTTTTTTTTTCTTCCTGCAAAAGCGAATGACAAGCTACGTGGAAGTGAAGTACAGAGAAACAAAGTAGCAAGTTTCCAGTATCGTCTGACCTGTGTTTTTGAAGGATCCCTTCTACAATGACTACATCAGCGTTTTTCAGTGTTTTTCAGTTGATGAAGCATTTGATCTCATAGTAAGACTTCACGTGCCACTTTTCAATGGCGATTTAATCTTCATTTCAGGCTACGTCACATCACTCATTAAGAACACGAGACGGAATTTTTCATTATAAAAAAGAGATGTACACAAGGAAGTCGTCGAAGTGTTTTTGGGCCCTTTCGACCTAAATCTGGCAATGCATAAAAGATATAGCCTACATAACGTACCTCGTTACGAGGCTTCATTCATCTCCATTTCAGAACCAACGGTCTAGATATTACTGCCCTCATTATGGAAGTAAACTGTTCACAGCACGACCTGATCAGTTCTATTCATCTCTCCCACAGACGGCTAATTGGAACGCAATTAGAACTAAACCAACATTTAATAGTCAAGTATTCTGCGATGTTATGCCGTGCCGACTAATAAATGCAGATGACTTCCGACTTACGACGGGGTTCTACCTGCGACCACGTCTAAGTCGAAGTTGTTAAATCGGTAATACCTTACACATATAAGGGTCGATTCACATCATACGGCACGACACGACAAAATATTCTTTTGTGGTTTTCACGTGCTCGAATTCACATCAGTCCGTCACGGACAGCTAACGACAAAGACAGTATCGTTGGGATTGAGAGAAGAGAATATTTTGCCTGTCTGTTAAACTGACGGTAGATGTGAATGCACGCTGGTTTTTGTCGTGTCGTGCCGTATAATGTGAATCGACCCTTAACCGACTGCCCATTAGTAGGTAAACAGGTTAAAAAAAAGGCAAAGTTCACACTATATCAGGTCATGGCGACCCAGAAGGGAAGTAGAGGTATAGGTCTACTCTTTCGTTAACCTGGGCGATCAACCAGGGCTGTGGAGACGGAGTTGGAGTCGTGGAGTCGGAGTCGGTAAAAATGTACCGACTCCGACTTCGAGCTCAATCTATAATCTTAACTACATACTCGAACTCCAGAGCCCTGATAGCTACAGTAACCATTAAACTTATACTTAAATATATGTTATAATTCTAGAAAGGAACCTGACAATTTACGTGGTGGTGTTGAAACGTCTTATAGGTTTACCATTATTGGTACATATTCAGCTTGTATAAAGGAGTTGGAGGTTCTGTGTACCGACTCCACAGCCCTGAGATCAACAACACACTCCGGCCGCTTCAGCCCCGTCACAGAGACCCGGTACCCATTGTACAGGAGGCTCGGTGAGCCCCAGGGACGGTCTGGACGTGTGCGGAAAATCTCACCCCCACCGGGATTCGATCCCCGGACCGTCCATCTATTAGTAGACTAGTAACATATATACATGGATCATACCCCCAAATACACGTACAGTGCTGTATACAGCATCGTAGCAAGCTGACAAAAACAAAAGCAAATGGACCAGACAAAATATCAACTTGTACGCATGCGCACTGCATCGACAAGTCGCGGGGCTTACCTGCTGTATCATGTTCGTATTTATGAGTGGTCGTTAGGTCGAGGATGTCTTAAGTCGGGGAACGTCTGAAGTTACGGGCGTTTTGAATAATGTAGTGTCTTCATATTCAGGGTACAGCAGTTCAAGAATGCTGGACTGTTTGACCCTGAAGATGACGACACTAACTTCCTTCGAAACTTCGGCAACTTTGACCATCTGACATACCGTAACATCACAGAAGACTTGAATCTTCGGCAACACCGCTGTGAGAACCTCAAATCTAGCATAGACGAATTCTGTTTCAGATTAAAATAAATGCCTAATATTCAACGAACGATAAATTAGTCAATTAATAACAAAGTACGTCCTCCACTTTTTTCATGGCTCTACAGCCCCTATTTGGCCAAGGCCTCGTCATTGTCGAGGCTTGACGATCACACTCAGTCACACCACATTCGGTGGAACTCCTCTGGACGAGTGATCAGCACGTCGCAGAGACTTCTACCTGACGACACACAACATTCACAAGAAGCAGGCATCCAGTCCCCCGGCGGGATTCGAACCCGCCATCCCAGCAAGAGAATGACCGCAGACCGACGCCTTAGACCGCGCAGCCACTGGGATCGGCCAAAATATGTTCATCCTCGAGGTAATCCAGTACTGCACTGGATCACCGAGTAACATAGAACATTATTCATCATCTGTTCAGAGTCACAAATTGTTTTCCTTCATATGTCGTACCTAAATTCATAATCTGCTATGGCACCATGTAGTATGTATATGGGTATCATCGTTTTGCAGATGAGATGATATTTTAATGAGATCTGTACCTGTATTTTAGAACATAACCAAATTCTTTTGTGCGGCAAGCCTAAATTAAAAGCCAAAATTAAATTTCTTGAGTAACATGTTACTGTGTACACTCCCGCACACATCAGACTGTCTTTATAAATTAGTGCTTCCCGAAATGGAACATGCGGATGACAAGCCGGATAAAACTTCCTTCATTATGTGTCAACTCTATTCACACTCGGCAAGGAAGGCCTGATACACGCCAGTTATAACCTGATACAACTGTCAGAACCAAAATTAACTTACTGAAATTCTAGTGGCTCTGATACTTTATTTATCACTTATTTAACGAAGCTGTCAACAACTCATACTGTAAAATGGCCATGATACCCTAACATTCATGCTGCGCGGTGGCAGTGCCTTCCCGGCACACGGTCAGCAGCATATTAGCGACCAGCTCGACCCTTGACCTTTGGAAGTATTCAATAAGCCCACTAGCCAAATGAAGGCAATAACGGTGCTCTTCCAGCCCCCAAAAAATATTGCGACCACTGATTTAATTTCCCACAGCGCATGCCACAGCACGCAATACGGTTCCACGATGACCGGCTCTCCCCAAAACAAAGATAAACTCAAATAAATTATTGCTTCATAAATACGATTCTAATACATCCAGTCCGAGTCTAATTAAGACAGGTCATATTATTCTTTTACGTATAAAATCCTCTGGTTTAGGGATATTATCTGTACTCGTATTTTTGTCTTGAAGTTATGCGACCCATACCGGGTTCATAGCAGAGCAAGTTGAAGAAATGTCAGCAGGGCGTACCATTTCGGGCGCGTTCGCTCTGTTATTGTCAGTAGGTGTTAAATGTAAAGGATTTCCGGAAAAAACACCGAGTATTTTAACACACTGTAAGATTTCTCCGTATCTGAGGTACAGATTTACAATCGATCATCATCGCGGTACCGTAAGCGGGGAGATTTACAGTCGATATCTCAACGTGTTTGAGATCTCGCCTTAAAACTGAACCATGTCCACCGCTTGGCAGCCGTTTGATGCATCAAGGAATAACGCTGCAACATCACGGCAATAAATAATAAAACACTGGTGAATGAAAACACACATTCATAAGGTCATCATAAATAATTTTATCACTTCAGTATAGTTTACAGACGCGTTAGGTGGCTTGTTTGGGTTAAATGGAATACATGAGATATATTTAACGCAACTGTAGCGTGCAAGAATATTTTCTGTTTCTAAGATACCGCTAAAAATTAGATACTGTACCGACTTTATATATATATATATATACATATATATATAATGCGATGCACAACAATTCCTTGAGATTTAATTGACGAAAAATGATTAACACCGAGGACGGCGAACTTCACAGGAAAGCTATAATAATAATGACAGACGGTGCGATGCTGCAGATTCTACGCAGAACGTTCCGGAATGCCGTGACGTTCTGCGCATTCGAGACGATTCTTGACCCAACGGAAGCCGAGAAGAGACGCCGGGGACAACAATCCCTTTACGAGAGGACGTAGCTTGTATAATCAAATACTGGGTCGCAATTGGCAGAAAAGGTATTAATTTCTGCGTCTCGAACAAATGAATCGTTGAACGATTGCTCATATATCGAGGGATTACTGTACATAGTTAATCTTAAAAGTTCTGGTAAGAACACGGCCATCATATTCGTTGGGAAGAGAAAGATAGGCAATGTACGTGCAAACGTAACATCGAGATGCGTTCGCGTAGCCGTTCTAGCAATGGAAAAGCAGTAAGTATTACATATTCTGAGTGTGTGTCTGTAGCCTTAGTTATCCGGCACGCAAAGCGCATGCGCCGTATTTTCTTCTGTGGCCTGTCTAACTCTACCATTAACTCATTAAAGGTACGATTTTTGAAAAAAAAAAAATTATTGACCATAAAATGCGTTTTTGACTTTCTCTACAACTTCTACCCGAAATATTTCTCATTCTAAGAAGAAGTCAGCGAGATATTGTCATAAATGTACATACGTCTTCACGTAAAATACCCGTTGGTCTTGTCAGATTTTAATGAAACTTAAATTTTCTCGACAGATTTTCGAAAAATGCTAAAGTATCAAATTTAATGAAAATAGGTCCAGTGGGTGCCGAGTTGTTCCATGCGGACGGACGGACAGACGGATAGACAGACGGGCAGCTGGACTGATACGACGAAACTAATAGTCGGCTTTTTGCAATTTTGCGAGCGCGCCTAGTAACACTGCACATTTCCGTACAGCGCTTTTGATAAAGCGAATTTCGGTCTACGGGAAAGCAGACTTCAGCAAATTATTTTCGGTCATGCTGGTGTAAAGTAACCAGGCAACAGACTGAGACCACACCCACTAAAGGTCAGTGACAATTTACGTCAGCTCGCTTACTTTAACGCCAACCTGTACATGATAAACATACGCTTATTATGAAGAAAGGACAACATGCTGTGTAGTTTCACCATAACCTCCCTCGCCCCTGAAACTCCATACTACGCAGTCTAGACGTCATTTGATCGAGACCCGGCGTAACCAGTCGATACGCTAAAAAGGAAACTGGAATGAATGCTCTACGAATCAATAAGAACTTTGGGGGTCAAGAACCGCAACTCTGTACCCCACGCAGCATCCAGCCCCCTGCTATGCTTTTCAGGGCGCAAAATTAATACAGGTTTGCAGCTTTAATCCGATACCATCCCACGTAGCTAACAGAGGATAATATATGTGTACACAGCGCTGCTTTAATACATGTCTGGGCCCAAATGAAAAAATAAATTTGGAAGACCTTCCTGTTCGTTGTCCCGAAAGGACAATGCATACAGCGATGTAAGAATTTGTAATATACAAAGTAGGTCTGGCACAAAACACGAAAGAGAACCAGCCTTTGGGTGCCCCCATGCAGCCGCGTACAGTGCAGTAGTCTTAAGCCGGCGCTGCTTGTACAGCAGTCGGTGCAGTTAATCTGCAGAAAATCGAGAAAGGAAAGCAGATAGGGTAGGCCCGACCCGGAAAAAAAGAAGCGGGTAAAGTTGTTCCACAGCTCCTCGGTCGTGAAGCCCATAGCGTATTCTTTTGTTCAGAATATCATTATCATTATCATATCATTATCAGAATATCATTATCATTATTTCTTGACTAGCTGGGGGGCTGTTGGCTTCTCAAGAAGGCCTCTGCTCCATGGAGTTAGTTAGTTAGTTAGTTAGTTAGTTATCATTATCAAACTCAAAAGACGTTACGTGCAATAACTGCAGTGATGGAATTCTTATTGGCAAGTTAAAGCTCCATAGCAGGACCATGAACGTTTTTATATGAAATACAAAAGGTAATGATTTAAATTATTGGCGGGTGGGAGTGGTAACACATTTCATTATCGTATGAGCCTAATATGCAAACTAAATATTTTAACTGCCATAATAATAATAATAATAATAATAATAATAATAATAATAAATTACATACTTGGCAACTTCAACAATTTTTCCAATTTAATGTGTTCCATGTCCGTGCACTATATTATACAAAAACACTAATCACCAACAAATGCACAAAGAGAGCTTTATCATCAATCGTAACACACTCCTACACGTTTCGACCCTGCTGGGTCATCTTCAGGGAGAACTTTTTTGTTATCCTTACACTAAGGTTGCACTTTATAGTTGAGTGAGAATGTGCTGTTGACTGTGTACTGCGTTGCTTTTGGAGGCGTGAACCCTCTTTGGTCCCGGCCTGCAGGCCACGAGGTTTATTCCTTTATTTACGGTGTATTAATGTTGGTTTAAGGCACTTGCGTTTGTTCCGTATTTGTGAAACCACTATTATGTTTGACTTCCAAGTTCGAAAGTTTCATTCCTCTACCTTCAGATGGAATAAAGAGACTAATACAAGTACTCACCTTACGAAGGCTCCGTCATACACGAAATTGCATCCTACAGTAAATGCCGCCGTAAAATTCACCCGTAGTTTCCTGGATTTAATGCATCTAGCAAATCGATTATATATTTATAAAAATGTTTCATAATACGGGATCAGTGTTGGGTAGAAAATGGAATATATTTACAGAAGAGAAGTTATATGAGTGTGGATGTGTCTTGAATATAAGTCTAGTGTGAAATACAAGTATTTGGCACGTTTAGCCGCGTAAGCTGAACGGTCACTGGGATCTGTTAGTTAGTTAGTTAGTTAGTTAGTTAGTTTAGTCAGTCAGTCAGTCAGTCATTCAGTCACTCAGTCAGTCAGTTAGTTAGTTAGTTAGTCAGTTAGTTAGTTAGTTAGTTAGTTAGTTGTGAAATTGCGACCGTAGTAAGATACCTGTTGTGCAGAGACTCGCTAATGCTGAGAGTGCGCTTCGTTTCGGCACTTGGTTGTTGTCATCCATGCACGATGGAATTGTTAACCCACGAGCACGTATGTAACTAAAAGCTGAAAGTTTAACAAAGAAAAGAGAAACAAACGCAAAAATTACGTTAATATCTTCAGAAAATTCATATACATAAAATGAGGAGGGAGCATTCGATTTTATTGCTCATTCGCCTTCCGGCTGCGGTTACGGTACGCGCCAGCACAAAAATATTAGCCTGTGCAGACTTGAGGTCCTCGCCCGGTGCTGTTGAAGATTTCATTCTTCTGGTATCTTACACCATATCGAGTGGTAAAGGGTTACAGGCGTTTCGAATGATCGTAGTGCATTCACCTTCGGGGTCAAAAGGTCGGTGAGCAGTAACAGCCCACAAGCCTTGAAGCTCCACGTACATTAGTTCTAGGGCTCAAGACCATATACTGGTCTGTTCGTCAACTGCCTTGTTGTACTATCGTTTGTCAATAGCCACATTCTTTTTCCTAAGAAGGCCCGTATATTTACACATTTACAGAGCTTGTGTCTGGACAAGGACACGGCAGTTAAAAAGATTTTAGAGCACTGTACAGTACACACACGGTCTCCGTCAGTCCCAGGCCTGGTACACTAGATTATGCCTTAATTTATACAACTACTGCCGTAACGGCCGAATAGTCACGTGAACGGTCGTAATCTGTAGACCGCCTCCAAGTGTAAGCCTTCTGTGTCTTCTGTGTTGGTATTAGCTTTGCCCAGCGTTGGAAACACTTGCATTCCCATGATTTTCTATTGACTTCTGCTTGCTGCGTGCATAATCTTGTGATGAAATCGTACACGTACGGAATTTTAAAAGCCGCATGCAATTTGCGGTTCGGTATGCGCCTTGGAAAGTTGCCAGCCGTGCGGACAACCTTGTCTGGCAGGCGCTGCACTTTCAAGAGATGGGTGTCGGCTATAGATGGAAACTTACGCAGCGACGCCGGTTATAGTCAGCTATACAGTATCGCAATTCCAATGGGTACCAGGTCATTCCCGGCGATAAAGCGGCCGGAGCGTGGCGTTAACCACTCACCCCCATCTAGCGCCGAGGTTAAAGGAAAAGTAGAGTTATGCTTGTACTCCCCCTCTGTGCCTACATGGCAGGTTATATGGTGAACTAATACAGTACTGGCATTCCAGTAATCACTGCAGCACAAAAAAAAGTTGCTGGGTAGAGGTCGCCGATACACAGAATCTAAAAAATCACGGCTGACTCCGATTGCAGACTAACTGTCTGTGACAGTTATTTTCGAGTAACAAGGATAAAATTGTGGTTAATGACGTATGTCTCCAGTTAATGTCTCTCTGTGTTCCCGGCCTGCAGGCCGGGACCACAGAGAGTTCACGCCTCCAAAAACAACGCAACGCAGTACACAGTCAACAGCACATTCCCACTCAACTATAAAGTGCAACCGTAGTGTAAGGATAACAAAAAAGTTCTCCCTGAAGATGACCCAGCGGGGTCAAAACATGTAGGAGTCTGTTACGATTGATGATAAAACTCTCTTTGTGCATTTGTTGGTGATTAGAATTTTTCTAATCTACAGCGTAAGCAACATATTAATTAATTATGTGGTTAATAATAAATTAATATTGTTGTAAGGAGTGACATTTCCATTTCTTGCATAATGTGTAGCTGCATTCGAATAATACACCTTGACCTACAGGCAGGCTTGTTTAAAACTTAACAACGCTGTGGCACACTACAAAGCAGATGGTCTACATACATCAGAGAAAATGGTAATACAGTACAAGGCAGGCCTTCAGAAACTTGCAAAAAGCCCATTAATCTTTATACTCATTGGCGTGAGAGCTTGAACTCTAAAATACGGCCCTGAATACACTCTACTCTCGAAAAGGGTTTACTTTTCGCTCTTTAACAAAGAAAAGGAAAATAGGGCGTGACCCCATGTAGAGTGATAACCAGAGCCGTTTGTTTGTCAACATTAGATTCGTATTTGCAGTGAATAACAATGGCAATATTATATGCTATGTAAATACACAAACATACCCGATGGTTAATGCGTATTTTCCTGGAGACAGGCCTAAATCTCCACAATGTCTTCTCTAATGCAATGATACAGATTTGACTTCCTCTTATAGATAATTTGAAACCCGTGTTTGTAACGTTTCTTCCCGAAAGCTTTCCGAGGCCTGATAAGGCAGTGTTCTTGTTTCATTGTGTTGTGTTGTGTTAGTGGTAGTTTAAGCCGTTACTCAATTTAATGATCTGGCAAACATTAACTGTTTCTTTGAGTTGTATTATACCTTTAACAATATTTGTCTCAGCGCAACTTTTCGTACACACTGAAGTGCCTACGTAATCGTTTAACGTTTATGAGGATCAAGTGAAATTTGGAAAAAGAGAAACCCTTTGGCTAGAGCAAATCATTGACAATAGTATACAAGCTCCTAAAAGTGCCACACCGCTTATCGTTCTTGCCTTGAACACTGACTGAATACAGTAGTTATTAGACCTTAATGTCAGCACTGCTGCCGCATATTAACGCAACATATGATTACTATTTTTGGTGTCAGAATGACACTTTAAATTGCTCTAGATCAGGGATGGGCAACTATTGTTTCTCACGCAGGGATGGGACTATTAGAAAGCCAAAGCAAGACAAACACTTTTCCTAAAGACATTACTCAGTTAAATGACCGCGAAAAAAAAATTTCGTGTGATAATGTGTTTGTCTCCATCGAAGGCAATTTGGTGTTTACGTATTTATATAATAAAATATATGTTACGCGTTTCCGACAACATCGTATCATATTCAGACGGTGTACTCTGCTCTTACAAGGTATTAGTAGGGCTACGCAACTAATGCGTGCGTGTAGAATATATTTAAGCATGTAAAAACATGTGTATAGAGAACGTAGCGAAAAGATCCTAATATGTTTGTTTCGTCAGTCCATCCTGGAAAACTACATGAAAGGATCCAAAAATAGGCCACAGTCGCTTTCTTTCCCGTCATTTCAAATTTATAATTTGCAATAATCGTAGTATTTTACTCTATTAACCTTCCAACTCATAAAGCGTTGTTAAATAAATTCGGGATATTTCACTCGATATATCTCTAGTGCATATGTAATGTGAAATATGTTAACAAGATTTTAAAAACGTCATAATCTGGGATGTTCGTAGCTTTTAGTCAGTAAATGATAGTTATAACTGAGAACGCGTTACTGAAATGTTTGGCAACACTGTCTTCAAATCTGCATTCAAATCGCAGGCCGACACTTCGAACATTTGCTGTAGTATGCTTCAGTATCACTTCTGTTTAACATTGAAACTACTGTGAAACTTTTCATTATAAACCTTAATTTCCAGTACTTTATTTTACTTACAAAACTGCTATGATTCCTTAGGCGTTTCATATTGGATCCGGTTCAGCAGACCTTTCTTCTATGCACAGTTTCTTCATTAACGCACTAAGAACTTTGACAGACTTCTCCTAAATCACTCTGTACATACTATCTAATTATTACTTCTCTAAACACCTCAAGATGAAGTGTGATCGATGGAAAGCTGCTTATCACGCGCCAAAAACAAAAGTACACGTTTGGAGTCACCATCTTGTATCAGGGTGGCCAACTACACAGAAATGAACTTACCGCGTATCTGAATAGTAACAAACGATACATAACCTGTAAGAGTAGCCTACATTTTTCATATAAAATTTATCGAACTCGTGCAGAAAATTTTCAAATTCCAGCACTTAACACGGGGACTGCCACACCAAGTTATAATATAGTTCCTGTCTGACCAAATTACTCGAGGAAAGCTGGCTCAAGCGGCGTGGTTTCAGGTTTGAATGTCTGCCGGGACATTGGCTATCCTGTCTGAGGACCTTCGTGAATTACCTCACTCCATCCAGTGGGATAACTGAAATTTGGCCACGGACGTTTTCTTCGGTATACTTTCCATTCCGTTCGTCACACTCATTTGAGTATTCGACAGAGTTAATGACAGTGTTGTTCAGTAAACTACAACTACCAGTAAGCCTGCATGTTACTCAACTTCAATATAGGTGTGTTCTGTAGCATTTATCATATCCCTGAAAGTATGTGTCCTTTCCGGAGGAAGGAATCTTACACAAATAAAGCTGAAATTTAGAGTATATTATTACACTGGAATAAACGTTTCTAAATGAAAATGGGCCAGACTGTGTTCTTTTGTCACAATAGCAAGAGACCATTGAAAAATTTATTTGTAATTTTATTATTATTGTTATTATTATTATCATCAATTCTCTGTCAGACTTATGAGACAGAAGGAGCTTTAAAATATCGAGAACGTTCTTTGAATTTCCCGTGTAAAACTCACCACAGTGTCCTCATCGTGGCTATACAACTTCCTACACTTTTAATACGAAATTTTTACGTTACTGTTTTAGGCGCCTTCGCAAAATTGCAAAAAGCGACTTTTAGGTTCATCATGTCCGTCCGTCCGCCCGCATGGAACTCGTGTCCCACTGGTCGGATTTTCATTAAGATCTGACAAGAATAACGGGTACTTTACCTGAAGACCTATGTACATGTATGATAATATCTCGCTAAATTGTTCTTAGAATGAGAAATGTTTCAGACAAGCGTTGCAGAAAAAAATCAAAACACACATTTGATGTTCAGTAACTTTCTTCCGAAAATCGTACTGTTTATTAGATAATGTGGACGGGCCGCCTATGACAATATTGTATGACGCATGCGCATTGCATGCTTGATAACTAAGGCTACAGATGCAGTCCCGGAATATGTAACACTTATTACTTTTCCACAGCAACAATGGTTACGCGAACGCGCGCCAATGTTAACGTTGATACGTACATTGCCTATCTTGCTGCATTTTGTGGGAATATATTTTCGCTTGGCATACCGCTGAGAACGGGCAAGAAGCCCCTGACTGCAACTGTGCCACCCATTTCCTGTTTTATTGGACTTCCACCCACCAGTCTGGCGAAACGGGAACCATTCCTGGTTGTGAAACAAACTGTGATACGGTAGTATGGTTCGGTAACGACGCTATGTCCTTGCCCGAAGCAGCACAACGAAAGCAACAGTGGAACTGCAAGTTTCGCGATAAAAGATAGCAAGGCAGTAAGGGACATCGTACACTACCAGCAGGTAGCATTCTGAAACAGCGTGGTAGTTACAGGTTTAATTAATTTATAACAGAGGACTGAGAAATAACAAACCTCAATAAAACAGGGAGCGGGGACCCCTTGCATCGCCTCGTAGCAAGGTTGCTTCGGCGCTTTCCATAAGAACTCACTTTTTGCTTATTATGCGTGTGACCGTTACGATAGTTTGTGTAGTGAGAGTTATTGTTCCTCGAAACAAAATTTTCAGTTAGGTGGGGTTTCTACGCCTTTTTCCTAAATAAATATTTTTTCTTCCATTACGTAAGAGGAAGTCCAAAAAATGTCCAGTAGTTTAAACTTGAAAATGGCGCTCTCTTAGAGGCAGTTTATGCTAACCAACACGTTGTACGCTTTACGCTTTGTTGCCATAAAATGTAACAGAACAGTAGCTGTGTGATAAAGTGAAAGTTAAGGAGTTGTGATAATACACCAGGAAATGAACGAAATATGTTCTTTGAATTCAAGGCATGAGATACAACCCATCAATAAAACAATTCTACCATTCCGAGATTTTTCGCCACTTCTTTGCATTTGTGCTATCACACCGAACTAAGGAAGCTCGCTACTGTTTCAGGGGCACAAAACCTACACGTCTGAATTTGAATTTGGATTTAGAATCCCCAGTCCCACACCAGTTCGATAAAATCTGGAATTACGTATCTTTAACGTAATTTAATATGAAGAGATGACGGCTTAGCCATAAAGTAGTATAAATTTGTGCCAGCAATAACCAGCCGACTAACACATGGGCCGTTTACGGCACAGACAAGAGGCTGCCCGGGGCGTACATTATCAACCCCTTTCTCTGCCACTGTCAAACAATAACAAATTTTTACTTATTTTGTGTTCAACTGGTTACCATTAACTGACAGTTATCTGAATATGTTAGACAAACACGTTGTTGTCTAAAATTTTTGTTTAAAATTTGCGGGGCATTGGAGCAGAATTTATCGTTGCCTGAGGCTGTATTTACACTGTTAATCCCATGCAGGAGAGCGTTACTACATCTCTCAAGCACACTGGTCAGCTATATGTGTTACCTCTTGGAATATTCAAAATTTGTGCAACTGCCCCACAGAGTAACTTTGTTTCGTTATAATTCTCAGAATGTCATCCATTATTTCCCTAAACACCGTCAAATGACTGGTGTCTTCAATAAAGACGCTGTGAGCTCTGTGAAACAGGAACCTACCTCTATGTAATTTAGGCGAAATGAATGCTTCAAAGGGCTAAGTTGCTAATCAAGAAATCTCTTGTCTTTTATGGAACCTCAAGGTTCATTACCATGTTCACAACAGTCTGCTGCTAGACCCTATCGCCTTATCAATACATAATATAAAAACTGGAGATATTAACTGGAGACATACGTCGTTAACCACAATTTTATCCTTGTTACTCGAAAATAACTGTCACAGACAGTCTGCAATCGGAGTCAGCCGTGATTTTTTAGATTCTGCGTATCGGCGACCTCTACCCAGCAAATTTTTTTTTGTGCTGCAGTGATTACTGGAATGCCAGTACTGTATTAGTTCACCATATAACCTGCCATGTAGGCACAGAGGGGGAGTACAAGCATAACTCTACTTTTTCTTTAACCTCGGCGCTAGACGGGGGTGGGTGGTTAACGCCACGCCCCGGCCGCTTTATCGCCGGGAATGACCTGGTACCCATTGGAATTGCGATAGTGTATAGCTGACTATAACCGGCGTCGCTGCGTAAGTTTCCATCTATAGCCGACACCCATCTCTTGAAAGTGCAGCGCCTGCCAGACAAGGTTGTCCGCACGGCTGGCAACTTTCCAAGGCGCATACCGAACCGCAAATTGCATGTGGCTTTTAAAATTCCGTACGTGTACGATTTCATCACAAGATTATGCACGCAGCAAGCAGAAGTCAATAGAAAATCATGGGAATGCAAGTGTTTCCAACACTGGGCAAAGCTAATACCAACACAGAAGACACAGAAGGCTTACACTTGGAGGCGGTCTACAGATTATGACCGTTCACGTGACTATTCGGCCGTTACGGCAGTAGTTGTATAAATTAAGGCATAATCTAGCGTACCAGGCCTGGGACTGACGGAGACCGTGTGTGTACTGTATAGTGCTCTAAAATCTTTCTAACTGCCGTGTCCTTGTCCAGACACAAGCTCTGTAAATGTGTAAATATACGGGCCTTCTTAGGAAAAAGAATGTGGCTATCGACAAACGATAGTACAACAAGGCAGTTGACGAACAGACCAGTATATGGTCTTGAGCCCTAGAACTAATGTACGTGGAGCTTCAAGGCTTGTGGGCTGTTACTGCTCACCGACCTTTTGACTCCGAAGATGAATGCACTACGATCATTCGAAACGCCGGTAACCCTTTACCACTCGATATGGTGTAAGATACCAGAAGAATGAAATCTTCAACAGCACCGGGCGAGGACCTCAAGTCTACACAGGCTAATATTTTTGTGCTGGCGCGTACCGTAACCGCAGCTGGAAGGCGAATGAGCAATAAAATCGAATGCTCCCTCCTCATTTTATGTATATGAATTTTCTGAAGATATTAACGTAATTTTTGCGTTTGTTTCTCTTTTCTTTGTTAAACTTTCAGCTTTTAGTTACATACGTGCTCGTGGGTTAACAATTCCATCGTGCATGGATGACAACAACTAAGTGCCGAAACGAAGCGCACTCTCAGCATTAGCGAGTCTCTGCACAACAGGTATCTTACTACGGCCGCAATTTCACAACTAACTAACTAACTAACTAACTAACTAACTAACTAACTAACTAACTGACTGACTGACTGACTGACTAACTGACTAACTAACTAACTAACTAACTGACTGACTGACTGACTGACCGACTAACTAACTAACAGACAGACAGACAGACAGACAGACTGACTGACTGACTAACCAGCTAGCTGGCTAACTAACTGAGCCCAGTGACGTTTCAGCTTACGCAGCTAAACGTGCCAAATATTTCACACTGGCCTTATATTCAAGACACTTCCACACTCATATAACGTCTCTTCTGTAAATATATTCCGTTTTCTACCCAACACAGATCCCGTATTATGAAACATTTTTATAAATATATTCTCGATTTGCTAGATGCATTAAATCCAGGAAACTACGGGTGAATTTTACGGCGGCATTTACTGTAGGATGCAATTTCGTGTATGACGGAGCCTTCGTAAGGTGAGTACTTGTATTAGTCTCTTTATTTCATCTGAAGGTAGAGGAATGAAATTTTCTAAGTTGGAAGCCAAACATAATAGTGGTTTCACAAACACGAAACAAACGCAAGTGCCTTAAACCAACATTAATACACCGTAAATAAAGGAATAAACCTCGTGGAAACCGGCCTCAGTACTGGGAGTTTTCACGGTGTTCTAAAAGGTTGTTCTGGTTTTCATTAATTATGGTAACTTCGGTTTTTTAAAGCACGTTTGAGGAGAATTATGTTTATAGCAAGCGCTACACTTCACGTCGTTAAACTACAGAATATTGACAGGACGACAGCACCGCTCCGAGCGGAGTAATTATACACTTCATACTGGCAATGTTTTAGCGTCCGTGACTGGGAGGGAAATTTCATTTGCAACTGAGGGAACCGAGACAAATTGACAAACGTAAATAGTAAACACAAATGTGTACACAAAGTGTGAATTGTTTTATTTGTAGGCTGTAGCTCATACAGAAAGACGATGTCAGAAACTGAGAAAGGAAAGGACACGCGACATAAGAAATATTTCTCGATGACCAAGGTTATACATTTTCATATTGATGTTGCTCTATTGAAGCGTTTTCTAGGTTAGGGTGCCTCTGATCGCCATAAGTATGTGACAAGATAACATGTTTGAATATTATTTAATAGGTTAATAATTATATGAAACCTGAAATCGAGCTCTTGTGCTGAAGATTCGAAATTTTAGTTATCATGGCGACAGATACACTGACTTTTCTAAAAAAATTCAAGAGTGTGCAAGATATATTTTAAAAAGCATACCACGTCCACGTACGCCACATTAATATAATTTGTTGTACAGGACAGAAAAGATGGGAACCGACGGCTGCCTATCATCCTTGCAAAGCCTGAGCGAGACACTGACAGGGATAAGGAGAGGTCAAGTGACAAGGGCATGGCAAAATCCTCAGAACGTCCACAAACGCAGCCAACAATTATCCTTCGCACAAGGGAAGGAGAGAATAGAGCTGTGTCCCCAAGTCAACGTCCAGCTACTGTTCTTAGGTAGAACAGGCCCTGATGACTGACCTTCTGGCTGTTTACATGTCTACTTTGTGCCAATATGATAAGCTGCCACTTATCCCGAGCCATATGACCACTGTTTTTTATTTCAAAATGAAATTCTAAGTGAGGGTTGAGCACTTTTTAATTGGTTCAATGGGGCTGTTTTAAAGTATCCGGGACTTAGAACTTTGTCAGAAGAATTCTACTTGTAAAATATTTTGTAAATCCCTACTAACACTTTCTTGATCATACGAAGTTGTCTATTCAGTAACACCTTGGAATACTGTCATATTTTTATTACAATGGTAATGTAAGTAATATATATGGTCCATAATGGCCTCAACATTTTTCATGACTTCTAATGTTCATGCCGTGTAATGTCAGGGTTGCCAACATAAGACTGTCACATAGACTAAATGTCAGGCCATGGTACCAAAGAGACATTACAAAACAGAAAGAATTAGTGTATCAACCATACAGATATTGAGTTGAGATAAAAATTAATTCTAGTCAACAGAGAGCAGGCCTGGAGTTTTCATGTAAGTAGCAGAAATGTTACAAAAATATATGTTGAACCAAGGTCAGAGTTTCATGAATCATTTTTTCATCCAGCCATCTTATCACTATCACATATGATGATAAAATGTATTTGTAATGTCAAGGTCAGGGTTTGAAGTGCTATTTTATTGATGGCTACTCATGGAAGTTATCTGTGCATATGACTTATGTCTCACGACTCTGCATGTACAAACACGGTAAAGGAATGAACAATCAAGAAACACAGTCTAAGTTTCTGGAAACTTCATTCATTATGCAACTATCATGTGCATGACTGTCACTATAAAGGTTGGTAGCCCTGATAGCTTTGCTTCTGTTGCTTGGAACACAAATTTCATGCTGTAAAACATGGTGTGTATGTAATGAATATAGTAGTATGTTCAGTTGTGTGTGTTGTGGTTCTTACAATGACAGTGTTTCAAGGTGCTGCTTATACAATAGTATCCTCTTCTGTAATACAAAGGTAAAAACTGTCTCTGATATTCTGAAGTAGTTTCTTAAATAGTCTCCTTAACTTTGAACCTGGATGGTGGTGAGTGGTCAGCTTCATGTCCTAGCCACTTTACCCCTTATAGCTAGTCTTGCTTCTATCAGGAATCAAAGCATAATACCTCAGTCAACCAGCCTGTAGCCTAGTCACTGCACTGACTGAGCTGTCCTGGCTCATTCCTGTTACTCTATACATTACAAAAGGTTTGAAAGGCGAAGCATGCCCAGCAGACACAGAGGGAGGCACAGGTATAGTTCTACCCATACTCAACCCTTTCAATAAAAGTAGGTGGGTGGTCAAAGCCCCCAGGAAAGAGACCTAGTGCCCATTGTAGGGAATGCTAGAAGGGCCTTAGGGTTGGTCTGGATGAAAATCTCGCTGCCCCTGGGTTTTCAACCCTGGACCACCCATCCCGTAGAAAGTCCCTGTACCTACTACACCATCCTGACCACCCTTACAAGAAGTTTAGTTGTCTATATGGAGAAATGATGATAGTTATTCCACATAAAGAGTATGGAATCACCAGGACAATGAAATACTTTGTTTTTGTCAGAGTAACATAGCAAGCCATTAGGCATCAAAGCCTAGATGTGCCTGTCCATATTCTTAGAAAGAAAGTGATCATTATGACAAAAACCAAGTAATAAATAAAAGACAAAGCAGAAGTAAAATAAGAGCATAGCATATGTAGAATTATAACAACAATCATACTTGTATCACAAAGTTTTTTGGTGGTTAGCATATAAGGTTAGTATTGAAAGACTGATGTGTTTTAGTCGTAATCATTATCAGCGAAAGAAGAAAGAAAACAATAGGAACACTGCATTAAATAAAACCTTGTTTTGCTTGATGCCGTGGTTCATTGTTGTATAATGTAATATCGTATTATGGGATCTGATGAATTTGTGTTTCAGGAAAGAATCAGAAATGCAGCAGGCACCGTTATACCATCTTGCAGCCAAACATGCAGGAGGAGAGAGTAAGCATGAAAATGTTGTAGACACCAGACATCGTATCGTCAGAATATCCATAACTGCCTCACAAAATTGTGTTTCTTAGTTTGTTACATCACTGACATGTATGTCCAACAGTTTCTTCACTTGTGACAAATATAAGCACATACATTTTGTTCTTGTAAACTTCAAGCACAGTGTGGCCATATTGTTTGTTCTTGTCAAAACAAAATGCTACTTGCTGTTTATATGTATAGGGCATAGATAGTTGGGATTAATGAAGGGATTGGCTGACCTGACTTAGGTTCCTGCTAGATTGTATTTAGCCCCCAACAAGACATCTTTAACTAGGCTCTGTACATGTAACGGCTTCTTTCCCATTGCTTCCACTCTTATTAATAGTCAGACAGTTACTTAAATCTTCTCTTGTGTTCCTAATCCAGTATTTCTTGGGGTCCCCCCTCCCCCTCCATTGTGATCCAACACCACAGTTGGTCCAGCTTTTACGTTTTCCATTGGTGTCCTAATCTGGACTTGGTTCAGACAGAATTTGGCAGTTACTTTTAACTGGCTAGGAATTAAATGGTGCTGTTGTTTTGTTTTAAAAACTGACTGTATCCGATGGCACGACAGGCTACAACATCCTAACCAAGGGGTTAATTTTCCTAAATCTGTTTACTCTGATACAAACTGAATGTCTTCAAATTACACTACCTGTTACTGTTGTGTGATGTAGATGTTTCTTGCAGATGTAAATCCTCTAGCTTCTCCAACAGAGATGAAGGGCAGTGTCAAATTGGTGGATGAAGCATTTCAATTCTGTGATGGGTCCTTGGAGTTCCTGCTGGACCAAAATGACTTTATGGTAGTTGGCTGCTTGGGACTGCAGGGTGTTGGGAAGAGTACACTCATGTCCTTTCTGGCAGGCAACCATCCTGATGAGGCCAACAAGTAAGTGACTCTTCAAAAGAAAGAAAGTTTCACATGAGGTTGTTCCTGAACTGAGTTATTAGTATCATTTCATCCATTTATATTATAGCCATGAACATTTCTTTTTATGATTTTTTTCAGTGCTAATATGAATTGTAATTGGGCTGTTTGTGCTTTTGTCTTCCATTATTTTTCAGAGGATGAAGTGAGATAATATGAAGAATCAGTTAGATTTTATTTACAAAAAATACCAGTTGCCTGTGTATCTCATAAGTGGGGCATAAAAGAAAAATTGTAGACAAAAATAAATGTTGTTTCATCCGCTACTCTGGAAATAAATTAACATAATCTAAATAAGAGTTGTTATAGAGTACATAGAAGATGGGTGTGTCAATTTCTGTATTTGTATTTGTATTGATGAAATTGTTACACATTTATTATAATTTAACATAACAAAGGGGACTTCTGTATTTGTGTCAAACACTTGTACATTCTTTTTGCATCCTATGTAATTGTTCTGAAAGCTGCAGAGGACTTTTCTTTACCCATTTTTCTCTTATATTAGTGGTTCATCTGCTCTGTATCTGAAGCAAAGGTTTTGGCTGTTGAAGAAGCTGTCAAAATACACAATACTGCCTTGTAGAATAGCAGTACATTTCAGTATATTCATCACAACTGTGCTCCAAATAAATGTCATTTTACTGTCAATGTCATTTGAAACATTTTTTTCTGCACTAAAAATCAAATTTGGAACAGTAATCATTCAAAGTGTATATTGCCTAAATCTTGTCAAAATTAATAGGCTGTTATGACCATAATAACTCACAATAATTACATAAACTAAAAGACTCTTGAGCCTAATGCAGCAACTCATTGCTGTGAATGACAAGAGCTGATGTATGCTACTATATAGTATTAGCTGTGAGCATCCTGTAATATGGACACATGAATTTACTTTGGTGTAGTTGCTGACAGAGATACAGAATGTGGTCATGAAAATAAAGAATTTTCTCTCCTAAATGTTATAAATTCGGCATTAATGTGTTAGTATCATCTAAAGGCATGTTTAGGCATGCTGGTAGTAATTAGACTTCATATACTATAATTTGTCCTGGATAATGTGTGACACTATGTTGGTAACTGGAAAACCCACTAGTATTTTACTTGTCTGTGGATCACAGAAGGCTGAGAACCTCTGTTGTAAAGTACTTGTACAAGTAAAGGAACATATAAGGAAAATTAGAACACTGGAAGTGGCCCTGTCTTCAGTATCTACACTTGGAGGGTGATGTGTCAATAACTTCCTGTTTGTTATTGTCACGAAAAATGGGAAAATGGTTCACTGTGTGGACAGCTTTCAAGATAAAACTGTTGCAGGAATTTCAGCTAAATATGTGGGTTTGTAGTACTAAATTAGCATGAATAATTTATAAAATGACAAAGGGAGAGCCCTAGTTTTGGATTTTTATGTTGTCATGTTCTCCCTGCACATTTGTGCACATTTTGTATGGTAAAAGCCTGGCATGTTTTGAGGGTGTCACTTTATGCTGTTTGCATCTGATGTTTGACTTCTGTCCCCCTGAAGTACTCAGTTTCTAATGAATACTGTTTCTTGTCTATTTATTGTACAAAGTACAGAAACAGTGGCAGTCTTATGTGATTACAGGAACTTCTACTTTAAGCCCCAGAGCTTGGAGCATCATGAACTGGGAGGTCACTGCACTACAGGTGTTGACCTGTTGGTGACATCGAATCGGGTCATCCTGCTGGACACACAGCCCATGCTATCAGCCTCAGTGATGGATCGTTTGGTGCAGCAGGAGAGCAAGAAATTTACTGGAACAGATTTTGCATCCACAGAGAATGCCATGGAAATACAGTCCTTGCAATTGGCAGCATTTCTTCTCTCGGTCTGTCACGTTGTCATACTGGTGCAGGATTGGTTCTTTGACCCTAACCTTGTCAGGTGTGACACCACAATCAAGTTATTGAAGCCATTCATACATGTGTTATTGCTGTTAGCAAATGAAATTAGTATATGCATACGTGTATACCGATATTATGTTTTCATGCATCTGCTACTTGTCAGATTAGCAGATGAAAAGCACAGACACTACTTTATGGGGCACCAGCTTATTCTTGCTTCCAGTGTTGGTGACAATTATGATGTGCACGTGAGCACGCATGCACTCACACACAGAGTCAAGCCTGGTTATAACAACATTGATTTAAGTCACACATTGCTTATAGAGTTAGATATTCTGTGGTACCAATTAATTCGTCACTGTTAACCATAACATTACACTCCTCGGTTATAATGACACTCATTTATAATGACACAAAAAATTCAGTCCCTTTTATGGCGTTATACCAGAGGTTGACTGTATTTGCAGGTTTCAGCTATAGAATGAAGGCATATCTAGGGGCTTGAGGTAGAATCCCACACATAACAGATCTCCACCCTAAACAGGGGTGAGTGAACAGCCAAGAAAGGGCTCTCAGTATCAGCTGGATTGGAGGATGGGTGGACTCCAGGGCAAGTCTGGATATAATGTTTAAGAGAAAAATCTTTGTCTATGCTAGAAATAAACATTTTTAAACTGTAGCCACTCATTTAATAATCTTTCCTGGGTAAAAGTAGAATTGCCCCTATCCATGCTGTGAAGGCATATAGGGGGAGCGGTGGTATAGCTCCACTCCATTGTAACCTCAGCACTAGATGGAGGTGAGTGGTCAGCTGCATGCTCCAGCCACTTTATCCCTGGGAAAGAACCCCTCACCCATTGAATAGGAGGCTGGATGGGTCCCAGAGCTGTTATGGACATTTTGGAGAAGAGAAATTTTGTTATCCCTGCTGGGATTCGAACCATGGGTTGTCCATCCTATAGCCCAGGGACTATACCGACAATGGTAGCTTGGGTTCTTATGTATATCTGCAGTTTAACTAGTCACACAGAAGTTATTTTTCCTAAACTCTGGTTCAGATTCAAAGTTTAGATAACTTCAGTGATCATGAATACAAGTTGGAAACTACTCCACCATTCTTGTTTTTCCTTTGTTACTAAATTGATTACAGTTTGACCTGGTTGCCCAATTTAATTCAGCCTTCCCTGGGGCTCCTTCAAAAATGGTTCATACTACCAAGTAGTTTCTCCCTGGGATAACAGAAAATATGAGTAAGTGTGAAATTTGATAAAAGTTTGTTAATAATCATATGAATTGTTATGTAGACCAGTGGTATGCATCCTGTGACGTGTGGGTCACTTGTGGCCCTCGACCCTTTCTTAAGTGGTCCATAGACCCTTTAGTAACACAGAATATTAATTCACTGAATATATTAATATTATGCTTCAAAAACCCTTTGTGGCATTTTGCCAAATCACCCATGTCTGAGTGGCTTGCAGCTAAAAAAGGTTGCACACGACAGATGTAGAGTGACAGACTGACTTGTATGTATGTACACATACTAATTGAAGTCATGAGCAAAAGGGCATATCTATTTAATAAAACATAACTTCTGTGAAACACTGCCTGGTATCTCTGTGTCTGGAAATGAACACAGCACTTTATCACATTACTAGGTTCCTGCAGTCAGCAGAGATGCTGAAGCCTTCCACTCCAACAACATCACAAGACGAGGAAATCATTGAGTACTTTCCACATTTGCTGTTCTTGCAGAATCGTGCAACCACCACAGATTTCAGTCCTGTACAAGTCAATCTGATGCAGGTCTGTTCTGTTTATTAATTTTCTATTATTGGGATGTCACACTGTTAGAAAGTTGTGTCCTGTACTTATGGTATGGCCCTTGTATATTTTATAGAAATTCTTTGTGTGTTTGTTATTTGATTAATTTTGATTCTCCATATTATTTTTCAGTGCCTTCAGTAGGTAATTTTTTACTTCCTAGAACAGCATAAAAGTGAAATGGGCCTTAATATCTTATTGCAGCATGCACTGTCAAGCCTTATTCCTTGGTCCTTGTTTTTGTGGCACCTATACTGGATAGATTTCGAGTGGATCATGAGGTTGTTATATTTTCAGACGGTGTACAATCGAACATTCTTGAGGTCCAGACTTCAGATACAGAGTGGTATGGGTATTGCCACAGGGAATGTGATCAACTTCCTGAATCCTGCCACATGTGGAGAAGCCATAAATTTGTTCCTGTTGCCAGAAATTGGAGAGCCAGGTGTGAGATTTCTTCTGTCACTGATAACAGAAAACCTGTATGTAATATTCTGAGAATGTAAAGCCTAATTGTTCTTGCAGAAGAGGTCAGTCATTACAGAGGTCATCCTGGGTTCAGTGAATTGCTGTCAAAACTGAGGAACCAGATCCATGGAGTCACACGCCACCCCATCACACACAGTATGCTCTCTGAAAAGAATTGGTATGTAGTAGTACAGTTTCAGGAGGGGTAATTGATTTACAGATTTTTAAATGACACTGTCTATGAAGATAAAGGAAATTTTGTAATACACCAATTGTGCATACACCCAGTATTACAGTCAATGGATTTTGAACTAGCAAGTGCTTATGTTGAAGCTTTGATGACAGTATTTCTGAACATGTATATTACATATTTCATTTGAAACTTTTGGTTCAAAATTAAGAATATGATCTCTATGCAGGTCAGACCATTGTCATTCGCAAAATTTTGGAAATGTTCTTTTTCCCTTTTATTGCAAATATTCCTCAATGCAGAGCCTATGAGTTTGAATGAGCATCTTGCAGCCACAGATGAACTTGCAGGAATTTAGAGATCTGGTATTGTATCAGTTGTAATCTCAGAAAATGTTTCTCCATTGCTATGGTTGTGTCTTGTACCATACACAAACTGTTGTGTATGGTGAGCAGTTTCAAGTCTTGTTTTGTTGGAAGACTGTGGATAGAAAACTTTCGAAAGTGAAATGCTAGGCAGAATACCAGACCTACCAGAGTACTGTAACGTGGAAAATAACAGAGAAATGTTATGGTTTATATTCTTCACCTAGTGTTCTTGTGGCAGTCGTATTGATGAGGTTATGGTACTGATATAGTACATAAGGAGAGGAGAGAAAAACAACTTGCGTACGAAAACCACATGGTTTTACATTGGATTTTAAAAATAGAGTCTGATGAACAGGGAATGGATTGCTGTCTCAGTATATGGTCTAGTGGTGACCTTCTTGTGTAAATGTGATGAATATTTGGTATTCATTATAGCCTGAGGTAAGTATGCTACTTTGCATGGAAACATATTTCTTTGGTACTGAGTGGGACCAAAAAGGAGTCTAAACACAAACATTTTGTAGGTAAGATTATGGTCTTCTGGGATGTGATGTATCACAGATTGGTCAGTTAGCACCATTCGTTTGGAGGACTCTGATGTCCCTCCATCTTCAGGGTAGGAGAGAAGTGAATTGAGAAAGAAAGAATGGTAAGTAATGTAGGGAAGGGGGTGCTGAGACCAGGGCTGTGAGAAGGCTATTGGTACCCAATGGACTTAAGAGGGCTGTTTTTCAACGGTGAAATAGACAGTAGCATAAGAGGAAGGAAGGACGGGAATGGAGGCAATATGCATAATTACTGAAAGAAAGAAGGGGAAGGAGATGGAGGAAAAATTAGAAAGGAAGTGGGGAGAGGAGGCCCTGAAGATGGTAAATTTTAGTGGGTCTTTATAAGGACCAGGTTAGAGAAACTATGTCATATCCTTAGGTGAAGCCCTGAAGACAACAATCTTAAGGTTTGCTACCATGGCAGTCTAATATCACATTTTGTAGGTAATTGTTTTTCTTACATTAAATAAGAAGTTTTATATACTTCAGCATTTTATTGCAAATTGTACAAACTGTTGCAGGTTCCATTATGCCTCTAAAGTATGGGAGGGAGTCAAGAAGAGTTCCTTCTTCCTGGAGTACAGTCGACTATTACCCTAAACTGTCTATATGTACTGTCCATTTTTTTTTGTAAATAAACATTATGTAACAGCATAAGCTCTATTTTTTGATACATTTGGAGCATTATACTGCTGCTTTATTGAAGAGTTCTACTTATCGCTAGCCACTAGTAATGCTATGGAAGCTGCTGACAGACAGAGGGTTAAGAGGGATATGTGAATTTAGGGAAAAATGTTTCATCTTGAGGAATAAAATTGATAGCTTGAATCTGCTTGGAGTGTGGAAGCACATGGGGAATATCTCTTTAGTTTCTGTTCAGCAGTTGCTATATTGTAAGAAGCACACCTGTGAAGTGACACCATACTTTCAAGTAATAAATTCTCTACACAATAGTTCCTCTTCTTCTATAGGGCTAATGCTCCGGATGCACTGCAGCCTTAGGCTTATTGTGCAGCCCTAAATACTTCATTCAGCACAGGTTCAATAACCCTGTGCCTCTTATAAAGAAGCAAAGGCCCTTTAATGAAGCTGTGCTTATATCTTTTGGTTCAGCAAACAGCTTTCCAAAAAAATTATACCACTGACGAGCCAACACCTAGCAGCAGCAAATAATGTGCTGCACTCTTTCAGTCTTCATCCTGCAAAATCTGCAGGTTGGATCTCCATCAAACACGCATATGATATGCAGGTGCTTCCTCACAGGAGCATGTCCTGCGAGGATTGCAACCACCATTTTTACTTGATGCCTACTTAATTTAAGCACATATTCAGCTTTTCTCTTACATGGTCTACTAATAAAAAGTTTGCCATGTTACACAATAGTTTCTTTCCTTTCAAGCAAGACACATTGCAGTGGTTACTTATGTAAATATGATGCTCAAGTGATTATGTGATAGGCCTATATAACAGCTAGTGTAATACTGGTAATAGTAATAAGTGAATGAATGATGGAGAGAAAAGTGGAACAAAATGCAGGAGCCTTGAAAAATTGTCTTTTGGAGCTCTCTTTCCATGGTTAATCCCAAACAGTATTACAAATAAGGTGTTACTCATTTCATCTGCCATACAGAAAGCCATGCATTATCAATTTCAGTTTTCTGTTTACATAAGTAGATCACTGCATGTCACTGTTACATAAAGCTACAATTTCTTCTCACCAGCCCAACCTATCACAACATCCTGTTGCCCCCATTCAGAAGAGGTTCAGGTGTACATATTCAGAATAGTGTGCCTGATACAACAACAGTGTGGTTTTGCAATATGACAGGCAAAGTTGTGTTACTTGATGGTAAACAGTGGCTTACACATTGTCATGGCATCTAATGGCTCTACTGATAGACACTAGCCAGAAGGGGTTTCTTCCTGGCCTCAACCGGTTTGTAGGCATGCTGATACACAGAGGCCAGCCTCCAGTGTTCTGGATAACCTTGCCCTGTGCGGCCAGGCCAGAGACTGAAAGGTGGCGTCAAAGTGTCGATGGAGTAACTTCTCTTGGCAAAGGGCGTGCGGGGCTTGGGCACACGTACTTGCTTGGCCGCAGCCGTCTGCGGGCGAGTACTGCTTCCACTGTCAAAGCTGTTGCTTGGCTTGCCTGCTTTGAACGCCATCTTATACTCGGACCGGGGACGGTACTGCGGGGGCCGTGGCTTCAGCTCACAGGCCATACAGGGACGTGATCCCAGGAGGCGCTTGACAGGCCTGTGGTTTGTCATGAGGGTGGGAAAGCTTTGGTGCTCTTTGCGGCGTTCCAGTGCTGCGGTAGTGCGAGCCTCAGCTTCGGTGCTTCCCCTTCTCCTATGATCACTTGCCACATTGGGGCTACTATTCTCCTTGGTCTCTCCCCAAGCACTCTTTGGGAGCATGGTGAAGATACTTTCGCTCTTATCCGGCGGAGTGTTACAGCCCTCCTTTGTGCCACAGGGCTTCTTGGTGCCGTGATCATCCTTGATTTCTTTGGTGTTACATTGCCCATTTGTTTCGCAACCCTCGCTGATGCGGCGTCCGTCATTGGTTTCATAACGCTCCTTCGCCTTGCCATTATCCTTGATACTGTGGTCAGCGGGTGGCTGGTTCACCAGAGCAAACACAGCGGGGGCCGCACTCCCGTTGCTACCGTCTATGTGAGGTGAGGGTCGGGGCTCATCCTCCTCTCGTGGAGGCTTCAGATCCCAACAGATAGCAAGCTGAATGTCCGAAATGCGGCCAGTACTTGGGCGACGGAGTAACAGTTCCTCCACCTGCTTGTGTTCCTTCGTCTGGACAGCTGTCTTGGGGCGATATACTCTCAATTTGCTGCACTGGGACGGACCCGGTGGTCCGTAACCTTTGTACCCCACAGCCGACACCCCTGGGGGTCCCACGTTGAGGTCCTTTCCAGGATGTGGCATCCCTTTTGTCTGCAGGGCGCGGTACAGTGCGTCGTCCACTGTGTCGGGCAATGGCGTGTGCTGCAGATTCTCTCGATGTAACTGCTTTGCGAGCTGGAAGTTTGAGGACACGCTGGCAAGAGGTGGCCCGAAGTCTGGAGACGGCGTGGAGGTGTGTGGCTTTGTGGACGGCAGCGGATTAGGAGTGTGTGGTTTGGGAAGTGGTGGGGTGGAGGGATGTGAGTTGTAGACAGGAGGAGTGGGAGTACGGGATTTGTGGTTAATGGAATCGTGGTGCGTAACTTCTGTCGACTTCGGAGGAGTAACAGTACGTCCAGCCACACGAAGTGACCTCGCGGATGCTGGATGAGTGGCACCATTGTCATTAGGCTTCATGCTGTTGTTACGGTGATCCTACCACAACAAGCACTATAAATGATGGCTTCTCTTTACATTTATATGAAGTGGCAGAACGTAAGAATTCTGTTATTGAATCACCGTAATTATGCAGCAGTTCTCAATACTTTTGGTTTTTGTCTGTTTCAGAATCATTCAACCGATGGGGATCCCCGAATCTATACGATAACTGAAAAAAATTACTAAATGCGAGTTTTTGGGCTTTCGCAGCGGTGCAGTTGAGGTCTCCCGTCTTCTGGGATGTCAACTGGTGATCTGGCGCGCGATGTTTCGAGACAGCGTGGTGATTTCACCTTCAACGGTCGATATCCAATGAGAGACCACAACGTTGTATCGAAACGTCCAGCGCCAATCATCCAATGATTGGGCGCCACATTGCAGAAGAACAGAGATCTTGACTGTGTTAGAAACTTATGTACTTATGGTGGTCTTCAAAGCTGTGGGACAGTGTAGTTTGGTAGGTGGGCACCATGTTTAGGAGCAACATACTGCCTTCATCTTCAGGCCTAGAAATTGGGGTAATAAGCTCCTCTAAAACGCTTGTACCTCTTGCCAGATTACATGATGCCATAAGCCAGAGAATCACAAGATGAATCTTTGCAGCCGCGAGAACTTCAAATTTCGGAAACTCGTGTAGTGTGAGAGTACTTGTATGGAACCGAGAACGAAGGTGTACATTATTAAAAACCTTCTCAAGGACACAAAAATTGAAAACTGCTGTTGTAAATAACGTTACTAATTCAAATATACTCTTCTGAGTTGATTGTTATTATACTGAGAAATAATATAAAACAGGTGCAAGTGCAGAAAAAACAAATTTATATTCTTGAATTTGCGACCCATGCTCTATAATATTTCAATCAGTCGTACGAAAAACTGTGTGTAAGAGTGAAAAGCGGTAGACGACTTCACACGGTGCACATCTATAAAAATGTCGCATGCGGGAACCTGACAAACCGTAACCGACGAAAGCCACATAAACTGCTTTCAACTACCAAGCAGTTAGTGCACAAACAGTTACCTCCAGCCGGACACCGAAAATACTCCTGACTGCGTACAATCATGCACATACACGTGCCCTTGCCGGACAATAACAGACACTCCTGAGTGCAAGCGTACATACACAGAAGCCTCAGCCAGACACTAAGAACACTCCTGACCACGTACAATCACGCACAGATACACGTGCCGTAGCCGGACAATAACAAACACTCCTGAGTGCAAGCGTACGTATACAGATGCCGCAGCCGGACACTAAGAACACTCCGGACTGTGTACAATCATGCATACACACATGCCGTAGCCGGACACTAAGAACACTCCGGACTGCGTACAATCATGCATACACACATGCCGTAGCCGGACAATAACAAACAATCCTTACTGGCTGCCATCATGCACACACGGGTGCCGCAGCCGGCCAATAACAAACACCACTGAGTACAAACATACTCACATAGGTGCCGCAGCCGGACACTAAAGAACACCCGAGTACAAACATGTTCATATATGTGCCGCAGCTGGGCACCAACGAACACCTCTTGAGTACAAACATACTCTTATAGGTGCCACAGCCGGACAGTAACCAACAATCGTTACTGGTTGCCATCATGCACACACGGGTGCCGCAGCCGGGACACTAGCGAACAATCCTGTGTACAATCACGCACATATAGGTGCCGTTGCCGGACACTTAACGAGTAAAATCATGCGTCACGTGACAGCCTGCACCCATCTATTTCTCCCTACACGCGGCTCTGTTTCAATAACCGCGTGCCTAACTCTGTACCATTCTCATACCGAACGTCGCGGTCGAGTGGTTAGGATTCCTGCTTCGTATCCGGAATAAGCTTCTCCCCGTTTCACGTCTTGACCGGAGTTCGGCTATCAGGCACCTCGTCATGCCACAGCGTTTCACGTCTTAACCGGAGTTCGGCTATCGGGCACCTCGTCATGCCACAGCGTTTCACGTCTTGACCGGAGTTCGGCTATCGGGCACCTCGTCACGCCACAGCGTTTCACGTCTTGACCGGAGTTCGGCTATCGGGCACCTCGTCATGCCACAGCGTTTCCAATTCATTATTCACCGATCACCTCGCCATTCGACACCACAATGTCTGATCTATTGCAGGCGTCTTTAAATTAAAAACAAAGTAATCTTTAGTCGATACATGACGGGCTTTTCTGTCAATGTTTCGTAATTATCGCAGTAAGCAGTTATGAATAAAAGTAGAAGATGGCAGCAGCGGAAGTTATATTTGAGTCAGCATAAGTTTGCAACTTGGCTAAAATAATTCCTTCAGGTAGCAGCACATCTTACTGATGATGATTATTACTATTATTATAATATTATTATTGTAGTTTAGTAAGTTTATTTTAATGTAAACCTAACTGCTCCTCCAGAGCTGAGTTTTTCATGAGTTTACTGTCAACTGTATCCTGTACAACTTTATGGCTGTATACTAGTCAATAAATAAACGCTAAGCCGTATAAAGACCACACAGACAACACTCTGTGTCTTGTTAACACTGACCCTAAATGAATGTTGGTCGATAGCGTCCACAAGGGCTATGGGGCTGGTTGGGCCTTAAAACGTTCTGGAAGCAGTAACATCGATTCCCCCCCCCCCACCCCCTGACAAGAATAGGAAGGTGTTTGTCCTTCACTATAACTTCTGAATTGGTCTTCTGACAGCAGTTCCCGCCGTGCAGCGGCGGCAACGTCTACAACAGAAGTGTCGTGCTTGTAGTCTAAACATTACGGCGGGACTGGAATCATATTCGCAATCTGGACTTCGTCGGAAGTCCATCGTCTAAAGCAAGAATTAATACAACGTTTCGGGGACAGGATCGGTCCCAGCCTTCAGTAAAAAGAATGTGGGAAACACCTCATTCTCAAAGCTCATAGGGCAGAAATCCAGCTGTTTAGAGTAGCTTTTCCCACCAGGCATAAAGGAGTAGGTGTATAATTTTTGTCTGAGGAATCGGACCGATCCTGTTCCCGAAAAGCTGTGCTTAACCTTTTAAAGCATAGCGGTAACTTTACATACCACCAGGTTTAACATTAAAAAATTCTACGTGGTGCCCACATTGCGTTTATGTGTTTTGTACGGATCTCAGAACAAGCAGCAACTTTTCCCTTATAAAATATTAAGAGACTGGTTTTTATAACAGAAGTGCAGAGTGTTTACAGCGCGGTACGCACTGAGTCCTTATATAAAACAGATACGCTTCGTCTTTAAAGGGTTAAATTCTAAGCACCGAATAATGGACTAAGTTAAAAAAAGTGAAAGATGCTACGCATGATACACCAGTCAGAATTCCGCTAAGTTGCACAACGGCGGAAGACTTCTAATTCTGACAGCTGCCGTTGCTACAAACAAGACAACGCATTATACGCATGACGTAACGTTATAAATTCTAACATTTGATCCCACTGCTTTATAGTTCTTTTGTATAACAACTGTGTCGAGATGAAAAAAGGCGCTGTGGGTTTTTCAGTTTGAAGACATGATAGCTAATTTTACTTCCAGTAGGCCTACTTAAGAATTCTTTTCAATTTTGCGCAATTTATTTCTCGAAATTGACTGCTATATAACGGGTACTTCAGTGGCGAGAACACTGCAGATACCGTGCTACTAACTGTTGTTTCTAAAGCACCAGGGAACGTAAGATCGGAAGTTCTGCTCTAAAGTGCTTCTACGTAATATTAATCAGTTTTCCAGTCAAACACAACTTCTCTTTTAGTATAATTATTATTATTAATATATGGCTACTACATGTTTCGGCCCACTAGTGGTCATCATCAGGTACACAGTACAAAAAACTAAAACAAGGTGTAAAGGTTGAGGCCTCCCATTCTTTACATAAAAGTAAATGTTGACAGAGTTTTTTAAAAAGTATAGAAGATACAGTGTCTATTATTCCCTATATGGGAATAATATTGTGTATTATATGCTGTCTTTAATTTATTTCATTGGGCCGAAATTACTATGTGTGGAGCCACTTTTCTTTATCCTAAAAGTCATAGATCTTTTTCAAATTTACGTTAAAGATTATTATAAAACGTCGAAACATTATAAAACCGCCTCAACCTTTACACCTTCTTTTAGATTTTTGTATTGTGTACCTGATGATGGCCACTAGTGGGCCGAAACATGTAGTAGCCACATAATAATAACAATAATATTCTTATTATTGTTATTAAAAGAAAAGTTGTGTTTGACTCGAAAAACTTATTAATACTGTGCAACACAACGGGATGGGACATTTGAAAATTGCTTCTGCATAAAGTGGGGTAGCGACGTCAATCAAATATTTGTGCAAGCAAAAGTGATGCTACTTACATCAGTGGAGTTACTCTGCTTGTCCTTGTGGTCAGGAAGTGAAATCGCGTCCTGCGTCTTTTTATCCTCTTCTGCCTGCGCAGTCACAACCGTACCGGGTGCTGTCAAAGGAATGTGGGAGGAACGGCGTTCCCACGGAGAGAGGCGCGGTAATGGTGGCTGTGTCAGCTCGTTCGCTGGAACATCAATCACATTGTTTTATTCTCGCTTCACTGCCAATACAGCTTTCATTAATGTTCTGTTAGGTAATAAGGTAACTTTCTTACATCTTGTTCAGATATTCAGCGGGGAAAACTATTCCCCTCACCTCATAATTCATCCACTGGCGCATGGCTTTTATTCCTCGTTTGACAGGAAAAAATCAATGAATAATTACACCACATAAACCTTTCGTAAAAAGATTTATAACGTACAAAGTGAAGCAGACGATTCGAGTTTGTGACAATGGCAGATCCCTTATGAAGCACGGGTGCACAAATCCCAGGCGCCAAGTCGCCGTGGCAATAATATTTTTTACGGTGGCACCTGATATTTGTCGGCACTCAGTATGGATCGTGCTTCAATGTCGCCCTTCTAGCGCCTAGACTTTTGAGGTGTCTCCTAGATTTTTAGAAAATTTGTGCGCCCCTGTTACAAAGATGTGATGTTGGACACTGTCCATAATGTGAGGCGTATGTGATATACACGGAGCTTGACTCTGCTTGTGTTATCAGGTACAGGTAATATTATGAAACCGATTATGTTAGGTTCATTAAGTAGACATAATATGTGTAGGTATGTATATATATACACATATATAACGCTATTATATCTTGGACAATGGCCAATGTCCAACACAACATTCTTACAATAACATTCGTACATGTATTGTTGGGTAACATATTAAGGACACCATATCACTACATTCTAAGTTATAATGTAGGCCTGCTGTTATTGTTAACCACGGACACCCCATAACCATGGCAGCCGATAACAATGGAAACCACGGCGTGACGTCACGCACAAACCAAGCCCTATTGTAACCACTGAAACCACAGTCGTGACGTCACTCTGAACGCGCAACCCTAGCAGTCAGCGTGTGATAAGGTAGCAATGTAAGCTGGTAACCATGGAAACAGCTGTGACTCACTCACACACTAAAGTACATTTAGGATATACTGACCCAGCTTGCGGGAAATCTTCCTGGGCAAGTCCCAAGTGCCCACGTATCTGCCCCAGGCTGAATCCCCAGGAACCCTCCGAATTCCCGGAAGAAGATGACCGCGTTCGTTTACGATGATTCGGGTGGGTGTCTTTCGAGGAGGCCTCGGACGGTCTGGGTACCACTTGGGCACTTCCCAGTTGCCCAGTCGCTTCGCCTTGAACTCACGGTCAAACTGCAACATTGTGGATTTCAGAGTGAGAGACAAGGGAGACTGTGCACTTCTGGGCCACGACAACATTAACTCGCTTTATAACTCGAAGATGGACGCAGTATGTTTAATCGAAACATCAACACCAACGTATCACACTACATGGTATAACAAAGAAATTCAAAATTTAAATCTTTATCACCGTGAAAACCTCGAATGTCACACAAGACAACAAAGATAAAACACTCAGGTCTTAGATACATAGGTATGCAGTTTCATGGCTGCTGTAAAATGTGTACCGCTATACATGTAAAATATACTTATATAAATACGTGCAACACCAGTTAGTTATGAATAGAAGTATTAACCATTTCAGTGCTACAAGACATATGAGATCAACATTTTTAGGCGGGTTCGCAAAATTGTGAAAAGCGACTATTAGGTTCGTTATGCCTGCCTGCCTGCCTGCCTGTTCCTGCCTGCCTGCCTGCCTGTTCCTGCCTGCCTGCCTGCCTGTCTGTCCGTCCGTCCGTCCATCCGTCCGCACGAAACAACTCGGCTCCCATTGGACAGATTTTCAATAAATTTGATATTTGAGTATTTTTCTAAAATCTGTCGAGAAAATCCAAGTTTCATTAAAATCTGACAAGAATAACGCGTACTTTACATGAACACGTACGTACATTCATAATATGATCTCGCTGAGTTCTTCTTAGAATGTGAAATGTTTCAGACCAGCGTTGCAGAGAAAATAAAAACACACATTTTGTAGATGATCTGTGCATTTTATGTTCAATAAAATTTTCTCGACAATCATGCCGTTTATGAGATAATGTGGAAAAATATGGTACAGCCGGACAGGTTACAGATTACGATATGATACGGCGCATGCGCTTAGCGTGCTGGGTAACTAAGGCTACAAACACACTCTGAATACGAGTATGCAACACTCACTGCTTTTACACCGCAACAATGGTTATGCAAATGCGCGTCAGTGTTATGTTATACGTACAATCCCTATCTTGTTAACTTGGATCATAATTTCCTTCCAAGAAGGATTAAACGTTGCCGTCGAATGGGTATCACACTTGGTTTGTACTCATGAGTTTACGGGGTTCATACCCTGGCCCTAAGACCTGATAACGTAACTGGGGTTTCTTGTGGTCTTACTGGGCATCTCCTTAAAAAGGCCAGGGTACTACCTCAAGGCTACAACCACTGCCTTCCACATACTGTAATTCATCTTCACAAATACTTATTTGAGATGTAAGGTTCTGACGACGGTGCATGCGAAGATTACAGCATTCTTGCATGTGGCATCATGTAGGCTGGCCGTGCTTCGCATTTTTCTGAGAAATGTGCTGCATTCATATTCAGACTTAATGTCACATCTATCCTGAACATGGGGGCGGCAGGTTCCTCCGAAACGTTTGCAAGTTTATTAGGCCTACCTAGCAAGTGACATGGTGTCACATTCTATGACTCGACTCTGTACAAATCACGGGACAGGATAAAAAAAATCCAGGGAAGAAACCTAACAGGTGAGTTAAGACTTCGTGGTAACACAGTGTTCCCCTTCAATAGAGATATTTTATCGAGTCACATATGGTTAAGATCAGTTGCGCGGATAATCCGGGTTTAGAGCGTCACGATTGATAAATTGGGACGCGCTAAAACAATCAGGGCTCGCACCCTCTGCACGTGCGGTGCAGGTGCCCGCTACTCACCCCCAATTACTCACACCCCAAGCTAATTGTGCAGCACATCTGCCACCCCTAACAAGAAACTCCAAGCTGGTAGTAACGAAGTCATTACACATGTCGCAATTTGAAAGCACTTCTTTTGTTGCAGTGCAGAATTACAGGCGTGACACTTAAAGTGCAAATACAGACGACATTTTGTCTGTTAAGTCCACAGTTACGTGAGGATTACATCGGCATTTGTCATTGTTCTCAAAAAACAGTTCATAATGCAAATATGTATACAAAAGATTACATTAAGGAATCATTACCATTTCCATAGTGTATCTGTAATTACCTTCGACGTAGTTAGTATTTAGTGCAACAAAATAAGAAAGAAATGATGCCAATATGCAGTGTGATTAGCCTTGAACAACTTTGCAACAGTGTATTTTATCCACAGTCAATAAGCATCACGACCAAAATTCATGTAAAATAGCAACGAAAGGATTTGGAGAATGCTTCTGTTCTTGAAGACTTCGATGGACTACACTTGTTTCATCCGTCAGTTAAAAGTAATGTCTGTGCATAACACATTACATAATCTCAAGGGGGTGATTAAGGCATTAGGCTCTGTCAGTGTGCAGCAGAAACCTACATGACACTGAAGAAAGAACAATGACAACCTACAACAAAATCACGGAAGGCATGTTATAATAAAAACCTATAAGAAAACTGGAGAAATTTAGAGAGACTTCTAATAAGACTGAAAAAGAAGGGCAGAAGAGAAACTCAATAACAAACTATAAGATATTGAAAAGGGAAAAAGGAAACCTATAACAAGCTTGTAAAAATGTAACGAAAACTTACAATGGTGAAGCCTAACTAAAAATGGAGAACATCACAAAACATCATATAGACTACTTCAACCTCGGAAAACTGTAGACCGCATCGTATACTGGTGCGTTAACAATAACAGGGTTTTCACCTTCTTATGTTGGCAACACTGGTGATCGATGAACCTGAAGAACCAATTTTCTGAATACCTTTCAGTGCAGATTAACTATGCAGACTTCAATCAGCATCAGATAAATAGATTACTGAGTGACTGGGGCAACGGCGGTATTTCCATCTTCGTTCGTTGGCAGTACTGACGCACCGACATGACTCGGAATGCAATTTGCTCAAAAGGGCTTGCCACCAACATATTATATCTAATTCAGATGAAATAATTTCCGAATGATCCCAGTCATTTCGTGCGAACAGAGGTTCATTTGGAATCTTCTAAAACTGACGACGTAGTGTTCTGTATTTTGGAACGAAGAAATTAAAAAATCACTAACAAATTTAAATGCAATTTGAGAACATGCGTAACAATTGGCAACCTGCTTTAATCAAGCACAGTGGTACTACACATTCTACATGTTTTAATATTAACAATCCAAACATTTTGTTCCCAGACTCTGTGTACACGTACCTTTACTATGATTGTCACAATAGGCACTGATTAGTCCCCTAACGCAAAACGAACCGTTTGGTCTTTTGTAATTTTCTGTGAGGTAGGAACTAAAATCTTAGAAATACTTTAGATCAGTGTTTCCCAAATTTTTGTTTGCCTACCGAACCCTTCTGGCTTCAAAAAATAACCATGGATATTCACATCCTTGCTCACGTATATATATAGTGTCCGGATGATTGGTATACAAAATTAAAAAGTTATGTCTCAGAACTGATTTTAGATACTAACATATACCAGTAGCATACGTAACAATGCATTGCGTCATTTGACCTTAATGAAACGTTCGCTCGCTTCGTGGGCGTAGGAAGTTCTTAATTAGATATTGTAACAATCATACGAACTAAACATATCGCCAATTAAAGAAGTTTCACGATTATTTTTAACAATGCATTGTTCCTTTAAGATCTGCGCTCTTCTGGCATATTACGCAGCGTTGAGTGGTAGTCCTGTACCGACGTTTCGGGACAACCTATCGGTCCAATCTTCATGGGTCAAGAAGTCCAAGAAGAAAAGATGGGACCGATAGTTTGTCCCCAAACAGCGGTGCAGGACTACCACTCAACGCTGCGTAATATCCCAGAACAGCGCAGATATCATCTACATCGCGGAGGAAGCCTGAAATCACGCATTATTCCTTTAACTAAAAAATCAGTACATTTCAAAGTAGCCATTACAGAAATGTATCCACGGATGCCCTGGCAACTGGTTGCGGATCCCTTGGGATCCGCGGAACATACTTTGGTAACCAGTGGCTTAGATCAATTTCGGGTTTCAGAGAGTTGTGAAAACTTGTTGTTGGATTGTCACATACTCTTCAAGTGACGTAATGTTTTGCTGTAATGACGTCCTTTCAGCACGTGGGGCTGTGGTGACATGTCTGATGGATGAAAGCCACCCTCGCCTACAATTACTTCACACCCCCCCTCCAAACACGATCTGTGGGCCAGCAAATATACACATGTTATAGCGTTGACGAGCGCTTGAATTATACTTACGACAGTACCCCCAGAACGCCCTGTACGTATACAAAAACCACAGTGTCTCGTGAAGAAAATTGCATTATTCGCACTTATATGTGCAGACGACTTTAGTGTAATATTTCTAAAGCAGTAGGAATTAAAGCTAAACGTATTTTGGTAAGTTATAGGCCTATCACCAAATTTTGGGACACACGCCCAATTACGTGCCGGGAAAAGCACGACACATACCATACCTGTATTCAAGTTCAGGCTACACATTTGTAAGCATGACGGGTGTGATGTGACTGTAGTCGCTGCAGAGCATATCCTCCCATCAAGTTCCGATAAATCGGCGGGCAGTGGTAAAACGTAAACAGCATCTTGTATGTACTAAAAATGGTAAAGCTATCCCATTACAGGCCTGGACAGGCCCTTAGGGCTCCAGAAGGTTGAGGCTCCCAGATTTGAAGACAATTGGCACACGAAGGCGGTAAGGTTGTCAGCCTTAGGCACAGGCCGCATTTTAACCCCCCCCCCCCCCCAAGAAATATTCCTGGTGTTCATTTCTGTTAGAGGCTGAGTCGACCCCCGGGCCATAGTCCGACCGGAAGTATTATGTCAATGAATAATTCCAGTTACACCATCGGCATAATACTTGCAGAAGAATCAATCAAGTGGTGCAAGGTCAGTCGAATGAGGTGGCCACTTCTGTCAGTCAATTTCTGCAGAAAAATTTGAAACAGGAAGTCCCGAACTGCAATGAGAAAATGTGATGTGCTCCCTAATTGCTGGAATAGCATGTTCTAAGGCCCTCTTTTTCAAAACCGGGATGGCATGAGGAATTCCCCCAGCACGGCTGGTGGCTACTTCAGTCACAATGCGTATGGAGTAAAGACACACCACAAAAGACACTGAATGTGGGACCACCGTACCTTACACCTTCAATCACTGCTTGCGGACTTTTGCTCTCCAAAATTCTGTTATGGCGATTAACATGCACGGACAGATTGAAAGAGCGGCACTGAACACATTTTTGTTGCACAGCTATCGTCCATCCGCTCGAAATTCTGAAATGACGTCACAGCGAAATACTTCGTCTTGGACTGTTACATGTTGTAACAATTGGTATTTGTAACTTTTACATCGCACACGTGTTCGCAGAATTTTGCATACTGAAGACTGTGGCATGCTAAACGTTGCGTGGCTTTAAGCTCACCTTACTGGACAGACAGAAACGTACGATGAGTAAACATTTAAATGTTAATTACTACACTGCAACCAAGAAAAAAGGTTCCGTGTTTGGTGGGGATGACGGCGATCGAAAATTCTTCCTTTCTGCTTAATGCTGTACATATTTCCCTGCAGCCTTCTTTGACTGACGTAACCCCCTCCACGCACTTTCCTAACTAAACATCATCACTACCAGCATTCGTGCGAACACAATGACAAGACGAGTGCAGGGGTACTCCGAAGGGGGAAAAGTACCAGCTAGAGGAAGATGTGGAGAACTGGATCCATGCGACTTCCTGCTGTGGTTCCTGCATACCAAACTTAAGTGGCAATTAATGAAACATCGTTTATGGACAAGTTTCGTTTCGTAGTCCTTCCCTCTTCTACCTACTTGTTCACAGTAGGTGTAGAGGGTTTTTATTTTCGCTTGATCACACTCAAACACACACCACAGTCGGTAGGACTCCTCTGGACGAGGGATCGGCCCGTCGCAGAGACTTCTACCCGACAACACAAACACTGTACAAGAGACAAACATTCATGCCCCCGGTGGGATTCGAACCCACGATCCCAGCAGACGTTCGGCCGCGGACCTACGCCTTAGACCGCGTGGCCACTGGGATCGGCTTATGGACAAGTATGGAACCATTTGTTGGTACCAGAATAGCAATTTAACGGTGTCACATCGACTGCGTTAGTACTGAACGAGATAAGACTACGGTTATATATGGTGAAGGAGAATGGACCTGTTTAAAATCAATTAGAAAGTCCTACAGTGCCTACCTCTGTAAACGTTAAGGAAAGTTACAGAAGTTCTATTATAACAGCGGATGCCTTAGTCGCAATTTGAACATACTCGTATATACAGATACGAGCAAGAATTGCAGGAATGAACTGACTTGCCGTGTCCTAACACTAAATGACATTCCATTAATTCGTTCCAGTCCTTAATTCAGCATCACTTTATAAATAACTATGAGGGAGTGGTGTTGCTGCAGATACAGACCCACTAATTACTCGTATTAACCTAGGCACTAGACGGAGATGAAGTGGTCAGCATCACACCTTGCACACTTTACCCCACAGAAATAAGTTTCCATTTAAAATTGGATATTTAACTCGTCTCTGTAACACAAAATATGATTACGTTATTCGACCGTGGTATCATGCGTACTGCCTCCATCTTCAGGGTGAAGATTGAAGCAGTATGTTCCACGGAAACATGGGTGTCCTTCTGCTGAACGACATGGTGTTACACCCAGGAGACCATCTTCTAAATCTTCAATGCCGTGAGAAAATCATAGCTCATACGATAAAACGTGTATTCAAATAGAACGGCGAACAACGTGACAAAACAACTGAGAGTCGTTGAATTAGATAAGAAGACGCTGTGAAATAAAAAGGACACCCGTGGCCAAACTGCCTCTATTAGCAACCACTTGTTGAAGCGCTTTAAGCACCGGCTCACGCAGGTGCAGATTTGAATGCCTGACAGGTCTTCATTATTAACCTTTTAAAGCCTAGTGGTAACTTTACGTACCACCAGGTTTAACATTAAAAAATTCCACGTGGTGCCCATATTGCGTTTATGTGTTTTGTACGGATCTCAGAACAAACAGCAACTTTTGCCTTATAAAACATTAAGAGATTGGTTTTTATAACCGAAGTGGAGAGTGTTTACAGCACGGTACGCACTGAGTCCTTGTAGAAAACAGATCCGCTTCGTCTTTAAAGGGTTAATTTGCCAGAAAGCACTTCTGTAAAAGAATGAGTGAAAAAAAAGTCTACATAAAAGCTGTGTTCTACATTACAATGGCTGCGTTCCTGTATTTCCGCATTGTGTGTCAAGTAAGAAAAGCAAGTAAGGACACTCCGCCGGATTAGAACTACTGTCCAAGCAGCTCGCAAAGGAAATGTGAGGCAACATGGTGAAGGTATCCGTGTGCCTAAATAAGAACCACGTCAGAAAGACACATGGAAAGTGAACAGGCTGCATGCATTTTTAATCTAGCACTAGACCGGGCCGACTTAGCCGCAGTACGCACTGGGTAGGAATCTAGGTGGTCTCCACAGCTGGTCTGGAAGCGATGTCAAAGAGAAAAATCATTGCCTCTAATAGTAACCAAACCCCCGTGTTACTTCCGTAGCGTGGGTCACTTAGGACACTAACTAAAGTACCTCAGCCCCCGGCTCGGGGTAAAACCCGAAGTTTCTCGGTGACAAGCAGTCAGAGAGGGAGGTATGAAAATGGGATCATAGCAGTAATTAGTTAGGAGAAGCTGTCAAGGGAAGTTACTTAACTTGCAGTCCTTACACTGAACATCAGACAAACTGACATGTGATCACTACTGTACCACATTTTCATTTGCCCGCTAACTTAATTGTATGGAGTCAGTGTGACTCGTGAAGTTATTCAGTAAATTTTGATCCTTTTCAGCTAGGATTTGTTGTACAATTCCCACGTGAGAAATATGAGCCATTTTGTAGCAATATGAGACATTGTCCGTGCTTCAAAGGACGGAAATTTCTCACACGCATTTTCCTAACAGAAGGCCCAACATGTCCCATGATTCTTATCCTATGCGTTCCTATATCGTAGTTATATTCAATACGCGATATCGTCTCTTTAACCATAACTTCAGTTGGGACTAATATTCGTGCGTATTTTCTTCATGAGGTCAAATAGCTTTATTGGCTTTCACATTGTAACTACCCAAGTTGTAAGCACATATAAGCATATTTAAGTAGTAAAGTAAGAAAGTAATACAAAATTTCAGTTGGAAAATCTGAAACGAATAGACCACGTGGAAGATGATAATAAAATTGATCACACAGACGCACGAATATCAGGGTGCTGAGCGCACTAAATAGTAAGGAACAGTGTTGGGTTACTGCGAACAGGGTAACGAGACTTCTTGTTACATGAGAGGCGGGATCCTGGGTGACTACCTAAGCGACTATAAAATTCTGCAGAAGGGATGAACTACACAGCGTTTATTAGTTGTACTCGCATTGTAGAGTTAGTTATCCCAGACTGATATACCATTCCAGGAGGGGTTATTATTCGTACGGGAAATGATCTCTCTAAAAGTAAGAATATAGACATCATATGCACTCACAGGCTACTGCGGTATTCTGGCTTATGGCGTGGAGGCATTGTGGAAGCAACATTACACAGGATCCGTAGATTCGGAAGAAAGGAACTAAGTTATTCAGTTCTCTATTTTACCAATGAGGTGCAGAGCACGATTCCTGGGTCTTCGCAATTTCAGTCTAATCGTAGCCACCTACCAGACTACACGGTCTCATAACCCATAACATCATAATACGAAGCGCTACCCCCATGAAAATTCAACTCTCAATTCAAGCACATTATTTATTAAAGTCACAATCGAGTGTAACACGAAGATTACTGTCTGCTGGGACGTCACGCCGTATATTTGGTAGAAGTGTATCGACGTTTCAGATAAACCTGCTGCTTCCATCATCACGGAAGATGTACACCCAACCATCCACCAATCATCTGCAGGCCTCCATCATTTATCTTGGTAATCAAGGCAGTACGTTCCTCCAAAACATTTGTCTTCTCCCAGACTCTACGACGTCAAATCTCAGAAGACAGTAAATTCCACAGTCACTGCTGTAAGGATGCCACACGTTTGACCGGAGTACAACAAATGTATACGTATTGAAACACAGTTACTCGCGGATGGAACAGGAAACAGAAGTTGACCCAGTTTCTGTCTTTTATATTCAAGCTGCGATTTAAAGAAACTGTAAATGAGAAAGGATATACGCTGTATTCGACGACACAAGTGCTAAAAGAAATTATAATATTTTTGAGAATCCTATTCATAAAAGGCTTTACAAAGGAAGACTCTCTTTAAATAAACACAGTGCTTTTCAAACGTTTAATTATCTGCATTTATTTACAGATGACTTTAAATATCTCGAAAACAGGACTAGCAAACAATGACGTCACCGAGCTGAACAATGTAACAATCCGACTGCAGGCTGCCAGACATTCTGGCAGTGCTCTTTTAAAACCGAACTGATGTGCTCGCGTGTCTGGCCACCATTATACATGATGTCAACCCCCCCCCCCCCCCCCAGTGTAACAAGACGGTCACACAAAGCCCCGTCCGTGACTGTCTCCAACCAGACCGTCAATTTAATATCCACAACAATCCAGTTCAGCTTGCTGTGATAACAGAAAGCGCTGATCCTACCGGATGCTTACGAAGTGTAGCCTATACTAAGGATGCCAATCGATATGGAATTTTGTATTGATATCGAACCTTGTATAGGTTTATGACTATTTTTACGTTGCTCAAGCACCCAGTCACTGTAAATTTAGTCCCAACCACTGTGTACTACCGTAATTTGTATTACTGATTGTCTCAGTCCTCCCGCAGGTATCCCTGCTTTGTCGTAGTGGCGGGGCTTGTGTGGTCACATGATCCTGACAGCTATGCTGGCGGTAGCGTAGCTACTGGTAGGGCCTCCCATGCCAGACTGGTCAAAGGTGAGGACCCAGACAAAAAGGGATACCCTGGTCCTCCAGGTTGGGGGTTGGGCGTGGGTCTAACAACCCCACCCCATAAAAAATGTTTTGTTGAGAAGCTTCTAAAATTTGAAACTGGACAACAATTTTGGAAGAGGCTAAAGTCCACCAAGGATTGTAATGCCACAAGAAGAATAAGAATAAGAAGAAGAATTATTTGCTTCGTTCAATACAAATTACAATGAAAATCTGTACTTCTATAAAGGAAGCTTAACCTGTTTAAGTAACACCAACACTGCATATTGACTTTATTTGTATTACACAAGCCAATAATACTCCATGCTCATATTTCATCTACCACCGATGCTGCGTAACCTTAACAACTGACAGCGTCGTTAAACACTTCTCTCTTCTCTCACAACAATCACCGTTCGGCCTATTCATACATTTCCTTCTCCCTAATAGCCATCTGTAAAGTTTGCACAAATCTTCTGCAACGGAAGGAGTTTCTGTTTTTCAGCACAGGTAAAGGTAAAGTTGTTCCTCTGTACGCCACGAAGGCGTATTGAGAAGTGTAGGTACAGTTCCGGTCATTGTTGACCTCAGAACTAGATAAAGGTGAGTGGTCAGCGTAACGATCCGGCCGCTTTACCGCAGCAGCAAGATACCCCGCTAACCATCGCATAGGAGGCTGGGTGGCTCCCAAAACCGGTCTGGACAATCTGTATAAGAGAATTATCTCTTTCCCCTGCCAGGAATCGAAACAAGATTCCTCGGCTATCCATCCCGTAGCCTACCGCTATACCGACAAGGTCATCTCGGCTCCCCGTCCGATGTGCCGATCCCGGTGGCCGCGCGGTCTAAGGCGTGGGACTACGGTCGTTCACTTGCTGGGACTGTGGGTTCGAATCCCGCCGGAAGCATGGATGTCTTTTCTCTTGTGAGTGTTGTGTGTTGTCAAGTAGAGGTATCTGCGTCGGGCCGATCTCTCGTCCAGAGGAGTCCTATCGCGCATATGTGTGTGTGTGTGTCACTGAGTGTGATCAGGCGCAATAATAACCTTCTACACCTACAATGAGTAGGTGTATAAGAGGTCAGATTAAGGAAGGAAGAAGCAGATAAACAAGGTCAAGTTCACGGTTAAGGTAATGTTGTCCGCGTGCTTAATTAATTACCTCAAAAAGATATGCTACATTGTGGTGGACCGGACGTATAGAGATATACGCACTCGGCACTACATGCTATTAGTGGTCAGTTTCACGCGTCGACCGCTTTACCCCCGGCACTTCTACTTCTTATTATTGGGGTAACAATATTGAATTTCGGTACGAAGGCAAACTATTCTGAAAAAACCACTATCATGGTTCTCCTCAGGAAAATGTTTGGACAGTTGGCCTACCTCAACACAGAATATGACCGGTACATATCATATTCTTAAGGATTTATTATTATAAGTCTGATGATATATAACCACTGCAGTTGAAGAGGCGTTGTTAAGCAAATAAATATTAAAATATGTACTTGTATACGAATAGAGTACAATTTGTAGTAAGTCCCAACCTGAAAAATTATTACACGCAATAACAAAATTTGCAGGAAAAAAGAGGTACTAAAATCCGATACACTGCGATAATCGATATGAGTTAAAGTGCACAGCACACTCGAATACAAAATTCCAGTATTAAACAGCATTCAACACGTAAATAATTTACAAGACAAGTAAAACGCAAGAACAATAAATAATGAAAATTAAAACCGTAATAAACGTAGAGAAAGAATGTGCGACAAAGCAGGGATCAAAGAGAATATTTGAGCAGAATACGGCGAAAAAAAAACAGAGCCCAACAGAAAATCAAACGCAATTACTGAGAGGGTTGAAGACACTAATAAAGGAAGAACAAAACACAAAAGAAGACAAACACATCGGAAGGCGACAAATAAATAATTCACTATGAAACAACAAATGAAAAGGCTGCGCCAGTCAACACAACACGTTTATTAAAAATACATTAAAACTGTGTAGGCTGTGTTCTGGTTTTTTGATATAGCAATCATCAGGCCAAAAATAAAATATATACTAGTGATATTCCGCCACAAGAATGTTTTTATGACATGGCACAAGTCTTTCTATGCAGCTATATATAATATTAAAATGTATATTATAGTGAGTTTGGGGTTTCTACAAAATATTTTTAGAAATTCACTGAAATGTCTCTTTATTGAATTTTATCTGTATGTAAAAGGATAACTTCGTAGTTATTATTTATAAATCCCAATGAGCCAATTTTATAAAGGGTAAAACCTTCAAATAATAATAGTAATATAATAATAATACTAATAATAAAAGTTGTGTCGTACAGGAATATGTTTTGCAACTCTGACTGGGTTTTCTCAGCTCTTCTTGTAGCAGCTTGGGCCGTTATCTTCAGTTTGGTATATATGTATGGTATACAGCCTATGTACTTGTATTGCTCAGAGCTGAAATGAGTACTTACAGGCAATAGCAGAGAAAGGTCGTTTTTTATTTAGAATTCAGTATTATTTCTGTTGTAACTTCCTACAGTCAGTTCACAGAGAACCAAGACTGTGTGCACAGAATAATTCCGACGCACCACGAAAAACAGGTACAATAATTAAGCAAAACTGAAACACTTTTCTAGACAACGAACTACAAACTTCAATAGCACCAAAATTAAACCTTTAAAAAGCTCAGATATATGTAAAAACAACGACACAAGTGAATGCTAAATAACGCCCTTCTTCCGCTACACACTGTAAATACTGATGTCACCTGAGAACGAAATATATACAGTATATACATAGGTCTGTATCTTAGAACTAAAATATATTTTTATTGATATTACGCCTACAAAAAATAACGGAACGAAACTAGGAATAATAAAAATGAAATAAAAACCGACGTAACGCTCCAATCTGCTACAAAAAGCTAACAAAACGTAGAAGACCTACACAACATATTTCTATACGACACAACTTCATTATTATTATTTTTTTAAAATAAACTGTTGCCCTTTGTAAAATTGGCTCACGTACATAGCTATAAATAATTAGTAGGCCTATTACCAATAAAAAGTCATCATTTTATATGCAAATAAAATTTAAAATATAATATGTTTTAGTGCATTTATAAAAGCATGTTGTACAAAAACCAAACTCACTGGACTACGCATTTTAATATCAAACATTGAAGCATACAGCGTAAAAAGGGTTGATATCTCAAGCTTCTTCCACACCATAAAGACATTGCTGTAACGCAACATCACCACCTGCATGTACTGAATGTCTGGACTGAAGATGGCTTCATGGAAAGGCTGAAACATGTAGTGTGTACATTTTCAATGTATTTTTTATAAATATGCAGTGTTGCCTGACGCACCGTCTTATGTATCCTTTTATATACACACAAAGGGATGACTCAAAATATATAACAATTCTCTGCGAAGGAAGTCCGTGTTTTTAATGAGATTTTTAGTTACAGTCCTGGAACGGCTTGCTTCACATTAATTTTATAATAATCTAGAGCACAGACCACATTCTCACGAACTCAGTGTACCGATGTTATTCTAATTTAAATCCTGGAATTTCCGAGTTCGATCCTTCTCCCGAGACTGACGGCCCATATCCATTGACGCTTGTAGTTTCAGATTGTTCCTCAAGGAATTAACAGGCCTGCACCTGGCAATAACAGTGCCTGTTGCATACCTAAGACCACCTGATAAACAGCTTCTACCCGAATCCCCATCTGTTGATACACCAAATGACGAAACTATGACACAGACGAAAAGAATTCCTAACAACGTGGACAATCTGACTGTAAGACAGTGCTATGTCGATAAGAGCTACAACGTGCGGAATGCTGGAAGGATCAAGAGGTGCTGAGATGGTGACTTACTCTCTGAGACGTTCCAGACGATTACCTTTAGCTTACCGACAAAGTAAGATCGCTTACCGCAGAAGCGCCCCCGACACTGTGCGAGGAATGACACAACAGCATTGATCCAATCCCTAATTACTTCTGCTCAGACTCGGCCGACCAAGTTTCATTGGTCTGGGGGCGTGGCACATCAACGGGGCCTCATTCACAACGCGGGTTCAAGTTCGGACCCCAATTACCGTATAAGCCCCAATACAAGACGAGATGTCTTTTTTTTTTTCAGAAAATAGTCGCACAGAAAAGTAAGGGTCGCCTTATAAGCCAGGCCTAACGGCAACTGATAATTTTGAATAAAGATGCCATGTGCAAAGTAAAATGTCCCTTTTGAAAGGAAGTATTGAGTTACGTTCCTACGATACGTAAGTTATGTACAGTATTTTTAGTTTCGTATCTGCTTCCCTGACAGTTAATGTTTTATTACAATTTAAAATTTTTTAAATATCTTTCTCTAAACACGCCAGTGCGAAAGAAGGAGTCGCCTTATATTCGGGTTTTTATGGTGCCCACCTCTAATGCAGTGCTAAGAAGATAAAGTTGGCTGCTAACAATATTGTCGTGCATCCGTACGACAGTACACGAGTGCCTTACAGATTCATGGTAGGGAAGTATGATCCTATTTGTTTGCTATTTATTTGACGATGCTGTCAGTAGTCTACATTATATAGCGTTGAATGGTAGGATGGTAGGTCGATAAACAGAAGCTATTTGGAAGAAAGCAGTCGTGACCTAATTTGAGGCATTATCACGCATTTGCAGAACGGGACTGAGGAAAAGCAAGACAAATACAGTAAGGACGGCAGGTGTTCCGGATGCGATCGAAACAGAAGATTTAATTACGACTTCGTCACTTGATCCAACTTCCTCGGTAAAGATGCGTAATTTTGTTCCAGATATTCTCTCCCACTAACAGCAGAAGAAGGCATACGTCTAGCGTCCGCACAGGCCTTCGTTTCTCTAATGTCGATCTTCCGAATCCTGACACAGAAGCATCGAATTTGTTTCTACAATTGAAGCCGCAACCCTATGATTTTTGTAAGTGGCAGCATAGGCCTGTTTTCCAAAATGCATTATTGGCGACTTAACACAGTTTATTGGTCTTAATGTTCACTTCTTGCAGACACAACTGTCATCACACTATTTAGAGTCAAAATGTATTTTTCTGTGTATTTTGGTGTATCTTTGCTGAATCAAAAAAAAAATCAAAAGAAAAACGGTAGATATTGAATTTTATATGTTGTGTACTGTGCATATTTACAAGTTAATTAGAACAAACCAACAATTATGCACAAAATTGTCAATACTTTCAATGTAAATATAACTGTGAATTTCATGCATAATTGTTGGTTTGTTCTTATTAACGGTAGATCTTACTTACACCCAGGGCTTACTTTATGCTGTGCAAGTTTAGCATTTGTTATTCCTGAAAGGAAGAGACCACTTGCGAAACACAGGCGTACATAGGAGGATAATATTAAGAAGGATCTTACAGAAATAGAGTGGGGTCGCGTGCACTGAACTCACATGGATCAGATAGAAACAAGTGATGCAAACGCAGTAATAAACTTCCAACTAAAATAAAATTTGGTGTATTGTTCTTGTAGCTGAATCTATTAGCTTATGAAGGAGAATTTTCATGCATGGACTTAAATTACTTAGTACATAATAATATTTTATATGATGATCCGTTCTTTAAAAATCCCGCAGCCCTGCAGTTCATCTGTTTCACTGAAATATTGGCAGTTTCGGAAATAAACCATGTGGACGGATGGATAGACATGCCACTCCTATTGCGCATTCAACTTCTTCCCGTTGTTCAAACATTTATAAGTCCATGCCTACTGTGTCGGTGCGCAGTTTCTCTGACAGGTTTAGGTACAGAGGGTAACTTAAACAAGAAGCACAATACACCTTGACGTTTGAATCCTCCTTCTCTTCGAAACATATCATGCGATCGGACTGAACTTGTGTAAATTGGTTGCGTGTTCCTATTAGCGTTAAGCTATTTGAAGGCAGAAGTGATGACTGCGTGACAGCGAACTGGTAATAAAGTACTGTAGTCCATTTCTGTGAGGAGTGAAACCGTCTGAACATCTTTCAAGTCTACTACCATTCGAGGCGAAAACGAGCAAATTCCTAAGTGCACAACAGGCAATGATTTGCTTCAAATTCTCTTCTGCCTAATGCAGGCTATCTGAAATTTGGCCACGAATGCTCGCGTCTACACCCTTTTAAAAGTATAAGTCACTTATCATGCTACAATAATACGCTATACAAACCTCGTAATTGAAAGCGTAATTAAATAAAAGAAGAAACATAAATTACTCTACATAAGTGTTTTCCCAGGTAATTATATTTCTACTTCCCGAAATTAGACCTATGGGCCTTACGAAGTCTTTTGGAATTTCTTAAGAACTATTTTAACGTACAAAGATCAGAATATGAAACGAAATTCCCCGTCGGGGGGGGGGGTACGAATATGAAGCACCGTTTAGAACGAACAGTAGTAATTGTGACACACAAACCAAGCACGCGGTACTCAACCAAAGGAAAAGTAAAATAAAAAGTTTAATTAAGTACCCACGTCAGAAAGACACAAGTGGGAAAGTGCACACATTCTTAACCTCGGAAACAGATGGAGGCGAGCGGTCAGATTCACGTCCTAGCCGCTTTACTCTCGGGAAGAGGCCCATGATATACCCACTGAAGAGGAGGCTGGATCGACCCCAGAGCCAATCTGGATGCGGTCGCAAGGAGAAAAATTTTTGCCTATATCGGGAATCATATCCCGAATTCTCGGCCGTCCAGTCCGTGCCCTAGTCATTATACCGACTGAGCTGTCTCTTAGCTCCGGTCACACACCGGTACTGCATACAGTTAAAATTCAGTAAGTTACCATGCGTGAAAGCAAGGAATCTTATATGCAAGTAGTACGAAATATCAGCCCGCAACATTTGTGGTTGGGTTCTGGGAAATATGCGTTGTCATTTGATTATTTTATTATTTAAGCGTGTGCTATTCCGTGCTTAAAGATGGGATTACAGTACGATGTCCCCGCGCGCACGCGCACTAGTGTTCTCTGTTCTAAAAGAAGTTGCTGTCAAGTGACTAGCAACATGTGTTTTACAAAAGGACTCGTATGTTCGAATCTCGAAAGTGGAATAGAATTTAATAGCGTGACCGACAATTCATAATTCGTAACCCCATAAAATGGTAATATTTCAACATGCCTCGCAGAAACAAAGGGAGAAATCTAACCTAGGAAAACAGACACGGCCAACCTCTGTACTTGATGTACCTCATCACGTTCACACTGACAGTGTATCCCTACGTTCGACCCCAAATGGGGGACTTTCTACTCACTTTAGCTTTAAGTTAGCACCTTACAACATACCTGATTGGCACTGAAGTTGTAGGACATGACTGCAGATCTGTAATGCGACAGTTCTTCAACAAGCCACGTTCCCGTGGTAACCACGCCTCCGTCTCACCTACCGGCAATGCGAGGAACTAATGCTCGCAGCAACAAAAAATCATCAAGCAGCGTCAGGGGGCAGGCAGGTGCGGGCAATATCCGTCCTAAAAGACAGTGGGGCTTTATATATTACCTGTATAGACGTACATAATTCATTTCAGTCCGTAGGTTTGCCGATTGCGTTTCTTTCATTAAGACAGACGCAGTACACATATAGAACTAAAAAGTCACGAGTCAGTCATTAGAAATTTCGAAAACCAGATTAAATACAAATCCCTAAGCTGAACCGTGTTTCTAATAAATCAGCCGGATTCTTATATTGGATTTGGAGGAAGCGATCACTTGAAATATCTCAGGGCAGACTGAAGGATAGGCCTAACATTAAAACAAATTTGGAGAAAATAGGGGATGGGGGTGTAGACTGGCTTCATATGGGTCAGTTAAAATTCACTGCCGGGTTAGTTGTATACGGTAATGAATGTTTGGATGTCATAAAAAATGGAAATTTCTTGATTAGCTAAAATACTATTAGCTTATAAAGAAGACTTTAATTAGCTACTTGGATATAAAATACAGAAATATTTAAATTAAGGCGACGACCTGCTCCTCGTGCCTGAATTACATAAACACAAGACGCCCAAACCCAACTCGCCCTCTGTAACCTATATCGGAGACAGAGCTGCCAGGCCTTTTCGGTATTTAAACCCCTCTCTATGTCTATCGCTCAAACAGTTACAATTCGGCTGGTACACTAATTAAGACACAAGGCCCTTTATACATACAACGTAGGGGTGCACAAATCCCGGACGACTAAATTTTATACGGTGGTGCCTAATATTTGTGGATCCTCAGTATAAAACTTGCCTAATATCACCATTCTGGCGCCTAGAATTTTGAGGTTGCTCCTAGACTTGGGGGAAAATTTTGCACCCTTAATATAAGACCTGTAAGACATCCCAAATTCCCATATTAATGAAGTTCGTAGCGCAGAGGTATAGGAAATTCTTTTCATGTAGATATTTGCACGCTGTTAATTTCAAAGGTGTTCAGAAACAACAGTACGCCAGTCCATATTCAGTGCCTTTTTATTATGGTACGCAACGGTAAGCGGTGCTAGCACCTTTTATAAAACAACCAAAGGAATCTTTATTCAAATAAATTAATGGCGTTCTTGGATCCACATATATCGAGTGCTGTTATAACACAGCAGAACGCACAACGCAGTACAAACACGCCACCCTTCCAAATTATTAAATCACGAAAACAATATTGCTAGCCTTAAAATAAAAAAGCAGATGTGTAAGTTATAAACAAAAGACAGGCCTATAGCATGTGTACAGAGTGTATAATAAACTGCTCAATCCACCATACGTGAAGACGATTCAAGCAAGTTTTTATCTATTTGGCTTAGACCAACTTAGCCGAATATAACCTAACGTTCATTCAAGCAAATAAAACTAACGTTACCTAACCCAGGCTAAGCACTTGTTATCAGCGGCGTGCACCCGAATTTTAGTAGGCCTATGATGAACAACGAGGAGTTTGTAATTTAACTTACAGTAAAATGGGCAAAGATGCCCCACGGGCCAAAGATGCCCCACCATCATTTACTTCGAAACCTTAGCCCTAGGAAGCTGCATATATTATGAAGCTAGAAGGTCTTCCAGCGGTGAGTCTGGGTATGTGCAAGTCACAGTTGCTGTGTTGTTCTCAGCGTCCTCACATTGTTTTGTAAAGTAAGTAACATGATTTTTAACCCTCTATATTTCAGGGAGCTATTCCTTAATAATCTTCTCTTTGTTTATGTGTACAGTAATTTTATCAACAGTTTGCATGGAGGAAGAGTGGACTTTTCTCTACTGTTTTATGCCATTACAAACTTTCGCAAGCCACGCCATAGCCACGTGATCAGCCGGGGCATCTTTGCTCCACGTTTGGGTAGAGTCGCCCCACATAAAGATGGGTAAAGATACCCCACTAATATTTTAAGTCGCTTGGTTGACCTACGTTCATACATCGAATTATGTACTGTATTTTCATTGATATGTTAATGAAAGACTATAAAATCGTCTCCTACCTGCTATAATATATTTTATTTACCCCTATTACATGTTAAAGAGCATATTAAAATGGTACGCCTTCACTCCTGCATCCGTCTATTCCTCAATACCTCGCCGGGTTTCTTACGGAAAAACGCCAACAAAACTGATCAAACGCGGGGCCATCACGGGTAAGGAGAAGTCTTCATGGAGAGTTCCCAATAGCTAGCCAGTCATCCAGAAGAAGAAACTAAAAGCCAGACATAGGATGAATAATTTCAAGAAAATGGTTCACAATTCAAACTCGAGCAATTCTGATAAAAAGATGACACTGACTGCTGTAAATAATGTAAGGAGTACTACTATGTAACAAAAGAGAAATGCGACTGGATAAAACGCTCATTCTGTGAAAAGTGCTTATTTGAAAACTGCAAAATTTTCTCCAAAACCTGCATCGACTGTGGACGTTCTAAGAATCTTAAAAACATAAGAAATCTACAAAGAAGTAAGAAGGAGTCTCATAGTGATACAGAACATATTTTGCTTGATTACAATTTTGTTTACTTCAAATTCATTATTTTGTATTGCATTATGTGCGGGGCATCTTTAACCACGCATAAGCCAAAGACGCCCCGTTTGCATACTTTTACAATTTTTATTGCTGTCAGTAAACGAATTAAACTTTGCTATAAAGGTACTGACCGTTTTGTAGTAGAGACCCTACTGTACCCCCTACACACCCAGATATAACTTCTGTTGCTACTCATAACTGTCAAAATCTGTCAGAATAAAAAATGGGGCATCTTTGTCCAATTTACTCTGAGTTGCGTGAATCGGTGACAATTTCAACACCCCAGAAAGTTAGAAATTTTCGTTAGGGTCTTCACTATACGACTGACGGTCACTCAGCAAGCTCGCCTTAGTGTCGGAACTCCTGCGGGGGAATGACCAGATTTTTGTCCGTGTATTCAAAACCCTGTCTTCTTGGGGCGCCCTGTCCAACGAGAGGGCCTATCCTTTGTCACAAGTCACTGTCATCGTCGGATGTACAAATTACATATTTACAATTCTGTCTACAGGGTCATTCAGGAGGAAGGGTCAATATTTTGGGAGGTGATAGTATCGATGGTTGTGAGAGAAATGCTCATATCAACATGTGTCTGATTTTCAATGGTTACCGAGATAGAGCCGTTTGAATCTCCAGACGTAACTGTGTTAGATTTTTGTTTGTGGGGTTGGAAAAAAGCGAAGTTTGCAAAAGAAAGGCGGATACACGAGACGAATTGCTGGCTCGCATTTTGAATGCTGCTGCCCGCATAAAGAAACGTAACGATCAACTCAGGCGGACAACACGTAATCTTCGCACACAAGCTGCAAAGTGCATTGGCTTGACAGTAGAATTTTCAAACATTTATTGTGAACTGTAACAAATTCGTCATTTCTGTGCAACAAATTTTTCATTTAAACGTTAAATTAGAATTGAAATAAAGTTAACAGGAGGGAGTTTTTCTTTCTTTATTATAATTTGTACATTCAAACAGCTGCATCTCGCTAACCATTCAGAATTGGACATGTTCATATGACCTTTTTCCTCACAATGACCGATACCATCACGCCCCGAAATACTGACCTTTCCTGTTCAATCACTTTGTATATACCTACCTAATAGGCCTAACTTTCACTCTTCAAACTCTTAACAATATAAAATTTATAGCTACGTCCTCTGCCAGTTCGGATTTTGTAGGCTTACAGCACATAATGTCTCAGCTTAGCAACCGTAAGCAAGTTATTTTGCGTTATCTCAGGCTTCCACCACGGTGTGAACCAGGTACGCGATCTTTTGGGATTTTACGCATCGTTAAATGCTAGTTCTTACTCACGTTTCAGGACAACCTATCGGTCCCACCTTCAAGGGTCAAGCAGTCCAAGCCTGTTTCACCCTTGAAGATGGGACCCATAGGTTGTCCCGAAACGTCTGTAGGAAACTACCATTCTACGCTACGTAAAATCCCAAAAGTGAGCAGACCTGATATTATTCTTGAAATTTAACATTTTAGTTACAAAAGCATTCGGCAAACTGACGTCCTAGGTTGTCCATGGAATTATAAATTGTGTGCAAGAGGGGCGCCAGTCCTAGTATCGATTTTCATCACATATGAAAACTAGTGTGAATAAATTTTTTTACCCACGACATTTCTTTAACAATATCGGTTATAAAATAAAAATCTCTTTCCAGCTTCCGTATTATGACTAACCATTTTTTACATGAATAACTTGCTGGTACCAACTGACTGGATGAGTGATTGCAGAACAAGAAATCGCCCAAATACAGCGGAAACAGATAGGTAGGGTGCAAAACTGTCGGTCAGGTTTGGATCAATATGAATATAAATAACAGCGTAGCACTAGCTGATCGAACTATTTCTGGCATGGCCTCCACTGATACTGACACCAGTCAGCACAAGAACCAACCTGTACCCGGTCACAAGAGACAAACTTATTAAAATAACCTGCATTGCAACACCGAAGGGAAATGTTTTACACATGGATGCAATGGCTAAGATAAATGCTGAACAGACAGGCAGACACCCGCCTTTCTTCATTTTAAACAAATCATACAGAAAACGAACAAAGAAAAGAGATGTGCGTGAGTAATTATTTACTTTGAACATGCCTGCAAAGTAAAGATAAAGGGCGGTAATAAATATAGGCCCACTTATAAAATTCACACATTGCCCAGAATTCTTCCTGTTATGTATGAAATATATTCTACGTAGACCTAAAAAATATAACTAAAGATTTTAACATTTTCCACTCCGTGTTGGTTATTTCATATCTGAACTATGTGCCCAACTCCAACACAATGTAAAACTAATTTATTTTAAAATTTCATTTGTAAATTCCGACATGTTACGGTGAGTAGCTCATCATCATCATCATCATCATCGTCGTCGTCGTCGTCATCATCATCATCATCGTCATCAGGGACACATTTTTTGGTAGAAAAGGAAAGCATTATGGTATGCCATCTCACATAAGTTCAATAATTACACCACTATTGCCGTTATAAATATATTTAAAACATGTTGTTAAAATCTCAAATGTGGATCAGGTTCACAGAACCGTTAAAAGCACTTGTTAAAACACTCCCACCGTCACCACTTCACTACCATTGCTTCACATGAGGTATATGTAGATATGGTAGTCTTTTGTATGTAATTATTGCTTGTCCCACTTAACTTACAGAGCGCAGAACAGGAACATTGTGTTAGGCAGTGAGTACGTAACACAATATGAGCAGTCTGCGGCGCTGTATTTGCTGGGGGTTACGTCCATAGCACGGAGTGCTACGGACAGCAATTTTTGCCTTATAAAACATTAAGAGACTGGTTTTTATAACCGAAGTAGAGAGTGTTTACAGCGCGGTACGCACTAAGTCCTTATATAAGACAGATATGCTTCGTCTTTAAAGGGTTAAAGTAAGTAACGTCACTGAAGGCCCGAAACCACGGTACAGGGACCAAGATATTTAGTGGGAAGATGGAAGAGACCTACTGGTCGAAGCTTTGACGTCGTCGTCGTTGTTGTTGTTGTTGTTGATGATGATGATGATGAGGCAAAGGTTCGTTTGCGTCTTCATGTAAAGTGGCAGTCCTGCTGGACTGAGATAATTCGAAGTGGTACAGTCCTTACGCATCTAAATATAGACAGTGGTGAGAAGCCAAAAACAACTATTTATTAACAAAACAAAGCAATTAATAGTTGCACCTGACTGCTCACAACTGTCTATAGCCTTAACGGTGTCCCACAGCATGTTTCTCAACATCCATAAAAAAAAACACTCGAATTCAATGGCGAGTCCCTCTGAGAAATAACCAACAAACGCATGAATTGAAGGTGTAATGTCATGTGAAACATCCTCAACCGGTCAGACGGGCTCTGCTTTCGATTCCCGCATAATTCGCCTGCTATTGATTGGTTCGCGAGGGGACTGGTACGAACGGAGCACCACTCACGCTGTCAGATGTCAAAAGGCACAATTGGTTGACGGCATCATCAAAATATGAAACGCTAATTTACCACCAAGTGTCGAGTCATAGCGGCTAGTTCTTACTTGGCGTTAGACTGTAACATTCTGCGTTACGTCAGGGTTGGACAAATCCCGGGCGTCAGGTCGCCCTCGCAAATGACACGTGTATGATTGTGCCTAATATTTGTGGGTCCTCATTACGGAACTTACTTAATGTCACTCTTCTGGCGTCCAGAATTTTGAGGCGGCTACTAGTTTCTTTCTGGAAAATTTGTTCACCCCTGTCTTACTTCTTTGTGAGGAAGGGCCCCGCAGCAGATGCAACGGACGCACGGCAGCATTGAGGCTTATTGTGCAATCCTGTAAGAAAAATGATTACTTCTTTCGTTTTTCCGTGTAATCGAGCAGCAGTGAAATGAAACTGGCAGGGAAAAACCTGTCCCAGTGCCACTTTGTTCGACACAAATCCCACATGGACTGACCCCGGGATCGAACCCGGGCCTCCACTGTGAGAAGCCGGAGACTAACCGCCAGAGCCACGGCACGGCTGTCTTACCTTCAGTTTAGTGGGTGGTTAGCAGAGATTTGGAGGAAGTTACTGGCCTAAGGTACTGATAACTACTGAATCTCATCGAAAAGCGACGATGCTAATTCAATGTAAACTCTTGAAACCATTCACACAGATTAACAAAAAAATATAGGCTACACTATGCAACGCGTTGTGTAATATGCAAAGCACCATCAGCACACACTCACAGTCATGTTCAGTTTCGTTATAGTATATGAACAGCCTCATTGCATCAAATGCTACTTTCAGCTCACTTGAATAGACGGAAGCCAAACTAGATTGAAGTTTGCTGTCATTGCTGGCACCCCGGCTTAGTATTCTCCGGATTCAGAGTTCAAATTCCGACCCAAAGACCGCCTAACATGACTGGCTCTGCGTGGTATTCCTCAGCCCTCCATGTACATACCGGGACACTACCTCAAATTAGGTCATTATATCTTCCTTCCACACCATCTACAATTCACCATTCACTAATCATCATTCTATAATCATGCTATAATATGAGCTACTGAGAGTGCCATTAAATAAACCACAAATAAACAGCACTAAAGCTACGTATTCGGGTGGCCTTTGGTTCAAATACCGGGCCCAGAAGTCCATTTAAGGCCAGAACTGTATGTATGTAAATCTATATTAGTCTATGCCATGACCTTCCACATAATTCCCAATTCAAATTACTTATCACCCTACCAATTTTTGCTCCATAGACCTAATAGGAGCTACTGAATACTTTGTTAAGTAATACAGTAAATAAATATAATTAATCATGTACATTTTAACTGCATTGAATCCTACATATATGGTGCTGGCTATATACAGAGTGAGGGGGCATGCGGTGGTGCAGTTGGTTGCGGCGCTGCACTACAAACCGGAAGGTCGCGGGTTCGATTCCCAATTGTGTCACTGGAATTTTTCATTGACATGATCCTTTCCGTCGCATTGGCCTTGGGGTTTACTCAGCCACTAACAGAAATGAGTACCAGGAATATTTCCTGGGGGGTTAAGGCGGCCGGTGCGTAGGGCTGACAACCTTACCACCTTCATGTGCCGATTGTCTAAAAATCTGGGAGCCTCAACCTCTTGGAACCCTAACAGCCTGTCCAGGGATTGCTTTGCTTTATATACATAGCGAAAACCCCCTGTAAACCTGTAGGAGAAATGGGGAAGTCCCATACATACAACACTTCATGTGGCACACGTGACCTCTGTCACGCATGCCGCATGAAGTCTCTTCTAACACTTACGGCAACCGTAAGCAGCCTACTGTATATTCATTCCCTCTAACTTCACCTCTAAGCTACCTACATCCTGCTTCCGATACATGCACACTGACTTTTAGCTCACACTATATTTTTAAAATTTTATGTAAACCTAACTCAAGAATTCTATTCATTTTTACGGCAAAAGTTGCCTTTTAGAAACAATCTACGTACGTCTACGCTAAAATGATTATTTGAACAGTCATAACAAATACAATAAAAAGAAATCGTTGGCGAATCAGGTAGATCTGCACAGCCCACGCCTGACTACTATTACATACGCAGCAAAAGAACTGTAGAATTTATTTATTCTCGTTCATCTAACTAGAGCGACAACAAAGGGGCAGCGCTGGACGACCCTTGCTCCAGAGCTATAGTGTAGAAAGCATTTATTACGCTCAGACGATAATTGTGTATATTCAATATTAACGCTCTGAAGCATCAGATTAATCTAAACAGTATCTATTTAAAAATTCCTCACAGAAAAGACGCTGCCTCTCATTTACAGAAAGCAGTCGGTTTATGCTCTTCAGGGAAACAACTGCTGTTGAGTACGTAAATCAGACACACACTATGGGTAAAATGCAGAGATCTGAACGTTATAGCCGGTGGTACATATAATTACCACTGTGCTTAAGACAACTGGGAGCGTCTCATTAGTCAGATCGTTAACGCTCCGCATTGATTTGTCACCATGGGGGCGTGTCTTGTCGCCATTGGTTGGGGGGCGTGTCTTGCTGGAGCCAGTGGATGCTGTGCATCTGATCTGCACAGTGCCGTCGGCAGCCGCCCCGAAAGGACGAGAGGTACGTACTGTGTGCATCTGCTGCCAGGTAAGTTCACAACCTGCGGGTTGGACATCACCAATGGTCCGCACCTTGCTTTCATGCATAGGCCTATTTTATTGCAATGGTTAACTGTCCCAAATTTGTCTTGTTGGCTAGGGCATGCATGGGGGAGAAAAAACAAACATAAAATTTTAGTCGCAATAACGGAATCAAAGGTCACTTGGAAGACCTAAGCGCTGGTTCTAGGGTCATATTATAACGTATCTTACAAAAAAATAAGGTGTGAAATTGTGAAGTGGATTAATCTGGCTGAGGGTCGGGTATAATGACCGGCTCTTGTGAACACAGTAATTCCAGAAGAGGAAGCAAACAAGCTGAGCAACTATTAGCTTCTCTGAAAGGAGAAATCTCGAATTCACATATCTGAGCTTCATTTACACGAGTCAGGGCCGTAAACATAGCGAATTTTGACAATCTTACGTACACAGGCTGGCAAATAACGTACATTCATTTCTGAGAGTCCGTAGCCCGGACCTAAGCTTGTTAACCCTTTAAGGACAAACAAAATATAATCTGTTTTATTTAAACACCCAGTTTGTACCGCGCAGTAAACACTCTCTGTCTCAGTTATGAAAACCAGTCACTTAATGCTGTGTAGGCCAAAAGTCCCTGTTATTTCTGAGATACATACAAAATACATAAATACACGTTGTGGGCACAATGTATAATATTACACCTGATGGTGCAGGAAGTAACCGCTAGGCTTTAAAAGGTTAAACTCCCAAGGTATACAGTTTCGCAGCGGAGTACGTTGTCACTGTCAAGGCCTGATTGTTTTGATTATTTAACCGACATTTTAACTTGCTGGGCCTATATGAGTTTCAAACAAATTTCCCGTATGCTTACATGCAGATACTAAGGCGTATGCAGTTGGTTAACTATGTAGCACGCATAAAAGAAATGGAAAATGCATTCGCAATCTGTGTGGAAAATAGCAGTGGACGTAGTTGAGAGGTACGTCAAAAAATTGTGCAGAAATAAACTATAAATCTGTGTCACGGAATCAGCTTGACCAGGATATAAATCTTATGTGAATATCGTGACATACGGACACAGATGGAGACAGTGAGAAGTGTTTTTATTTAACCACGCTGCCAATTGCTAAGATTATATGCGCCGGCAGTAGACGAATAGAATACGAACGTAGAGGTGTGGTGCAATAACAGTCACAGTGGAAAGCCGAGTACTGGGAGAAAACCCTGTATCCTTGCCACTTTATTCACCCAAAATCCTGCGGGGTCTTGCCTGGCATCGAAAGCGAATATTGTGATTAGCGTCGGGTTTCATACATGCATTTCTTACAGCATGTTTATTAATTGAAGCTATCGGGCTGCGGTGGCGCAGTTGGTCGAGGCACTGCGCTACAAACCGGCAGGTCGCGGGTTCGATTCCCGATGGTGTCAGTGGATTTTTTCATTGGCATAATCCTGTCGGTCGCACTATGGCCCTGGGGTCGACTCAGCCTCTAACAGAAATGAGTACCAGGAATATTTCCTGGGGGGTAAACGCGGCCGGTGCGTATGGCTGACAACCTTAACACCCTCATGTGCCGATTGTCTAGAAAGCTGGGAGCCTCGACCTCCTGGAACCCTAAGGGCCTGTCCAGGCCTGTAATGGGACTGCTTTACCTTTTTTTTTTTTGCTATCGTTTTAACCTTGAAAACGATAGACCTATGTTTCAACACGCTGAATCACGGGCCTACATTTTTCAAGGTTGTAGCGAAGAGTTTAGTGAATACAAAACATGGCAAATGTAAATACTTAAGTTGTAATTGTATCAAAACCACATTCAGAAGTTTTTTGACCAACTGAGCAAGTACTCAGTTTTGACGGACACTGTGTTCTATAACGCTGTAGGTTAAGTTAATTTATGTGTTAAAATAAAAGACCAAGCAAATTAGACCTACACAGATACAGACAAGACTGCATACAGAGCATTCCGTTACGTAGTACAGACACTTCGCAAAGGCGTTGCTTGTAGTTTATTAATCTTAACTGTGGATTGTTCAGAAAAAAATTTTAAGGTATAATGGTTTCTGATATAGTCCTACATAAAATGCCCATTCAGGGACTGAAAATCAGTAGTGATCGATAACTTTTAATGAAATTCATTCATTCATTCATTCATTCATTCATTCATTCATTCATTCATTCATTCTGCAGTCTGTCTCACGACAGGTCCACATCCTCTTCCAAAGCGACTTCTCCACACAGTGCAACGTAGTGCTTCATCTTTCAATTTACAGTATCCTCTCTTTTCCTTAAGGTCATCCCAATAGCTGCTTACGTCTTCTTCTTCGTCTTCCCGTCACTTCTATCCTTTCTTCTATCTTTCCTTCAACAACGTGTTTGAGAAGGCAGTTCCTACGCAAAATGTCACCCATCCAGTTAACATTTCTTCTTTTTATTGTATGTAGGATATTCCTTTCCTCCTTGATTATGCAATACTTCTTCATTGCTCACACGACCCGTACAACTGGTCTTCTCCATCCTTCTCCAACACCATATTTCAAAACTTGCCAGGCATTTCTGATCTAGAATTAAAATTTGTCGAAGGGTTTAGGCACTGGTAACAGGTCAGAGGCAGGTGCACAGATGGACAAATATAATGTCCACATACGGCGCTCCTGTTTGTCTTGTAAAGAACAACAACAGTTCCTAGCCCCAAAACCGGATTTATGAATTTTACGATTATTGTCGTTTTGGTTTTTAGAGGATATTTCGCGAATATTACCACATTATTTGGAACTTCATTAATGTGCCACCTAAGACCTCGGAGTATGTAAGTACCTAAAAGCTATCCCATTACAGGCCTGGACAGGCCCTTAGGTTTCTAGGAGGTTGAGGCTCCCAGATTTCTAGACAGTCGGCACTTGAAGGTGGTAAGGTTGTCAGCCCTACGCACCGCCGCCTTTACCACCCAGGAAATATTCCTGGTACTCATTTCTGTTAGAGGCTGAGTCTACCCCAGGGCCATAGTGCGACCGGAAGGATTATGTCAATGACACCATCGGGAATCGAACCCGCACCCTTCCGGTTTGTAGCGCAGTGCCTCAACCAACTGCGCCACCGCGGCCCCCATGTAAGTACCTAACCCTGCATAATTTTGTGGCGACAAACGTTTTACTTTTACCAGGAAACTGGTTAGAATAGGCTAGGCCAAAATAAATTCTGTTCTACGTAAATTCGGCATTAGATGACGTTCGCTGTACTCCCAAGGAAACAGAATCCAGTATCCATTGACTAAGACACTGGAAGGACGCCAGTGTCGTTCCCAGATGGAGGGTGACTTTGTGAAACTAAGTCTATGGGCAAGTGACTCTTAGGGTGAGATTTTGCAAACTACAATCAGAGGTCGGATCACTGTAAACAGACAACGGGTCACAGCAAGGATGATATGGTAGAGTATTTTAACATATCTAAGCGACTGTCTTGAGATTCAGTTTTATGTACTGAATAAAAGTCGTTAAACTGTCGGCGTGACTTACCCGACTGGGATTTCAAGACGTTTAGATTTACGCTGATATAAAGCAGTTGTAGCATAGGAATGAATAAATGGCGTAAGTTATTAAATTGGAATAGCCTCTGTCGTTATATTACAGTGACCAGTTATGTACAAGCCTAGACGTATTTGTTTTGCTGGCACAATATTTGGCCGCGTTTACACTGCCGTCAGATGGCATCTGTTTTTGTACCAACGAAGTTAAAACAGATCATTTAATGTTGTTCTACTTGCCGAAAAAATATTAAGATTCGGTGAGAGGTAATGTTAGGTTCCGTTGAATCGGGTTCGATATATGAAGCTGGATCGGGTGGGGTTACATTGGGTAGAGCTAATTTAAGTTACAGCTGACTAATTTACCTTAACCCTTTAAAGACGAAGCGTATCTGTTTTATATAAGGACTCAGCGCGTACCGCGCTGTAAACACTCTCCATTTCGGTTATAAAAACCAGTCTCTTAATGTTTTATAAGGCAAAAGTTGCTGTTTGTTCTGAGATCCGTACAAAACACATAACCGCAGTGTGGGCACCACGTAGAATTTTTTAATGTTAAACCTGGTCGTACGTAAAGTTACCGCTAGGCTTTAAAAGGTTAACTTGTTTTCTTTTAGCCTGCACAAATATGCACAAGCCACGATTTATGCAACAACTTTGGCGTAAGCGTTACATGACGTCGAGTATTTGTATGGCTTAATTTCCAACACACAGTATTTTAGACTCAATGGTGTTAGATGTAAGGACGATTTGTGAAGGAAGAAATGGAGAAGATTTTTCAATGGATTGATCGTTTTCTAACGTAAGAAATATGTCGGCCTTTACCTGGAAGGACTCAGAAAAGCCACCAAGTGTCTCAATAAGGATAGCTGATGTACAAACCGAGACTCGGATTGGGAATTCTCTGAACACAATTCTAGAATTTTATCATTACAGGAATGTCTACCATTCGGTAAAATACGCCGTAAAATCTGTATAGCCTCTAAGCAAGAAGTCTCTTGTACTCCTAACTACCTACCTCTCCTAGCTTTATCTGTGTCATCACCTTAGGGCATTTATTTTCCAGCTCTTCATATTATGAGACTCTTGGGAATAAATTTGAATCTTTGCAGTACCCCTGTAAAGTAAGAGTGTACTTCTGGGCTTTTAAAACAGACTGTTATCTAAAGAAATGAAATATTTAAGCATATTTATGAAGAAGACAATTTTATTGTTGGTAATTTACACCGAAAAGAAACCCGCCACCGATTGTGCACAAATATGGGAAATAAAATAAAAAATGTAATCAAAGACTATCAAAATTACGTTTAGGCCCACTGAATTAACTGCAAAGGAAATAAGCTTGCGGGACCCCTGAAGGTTGCTTAGAGAATACGGGGTTCTGCAGAACAAAGTGTGAACACCACTACTACAGGAGATCAAAACGCGGCTATCAAAACGAAAGAGGAGCCACGCTGAGATTTTACTGCGGGCAGGCCCTACCACGTGGCCGTGTCGTGGTGAATATTTGATAGCAACGCACTAATTCTGCGGCGTTGACATCTGTGGATTTACCGACGCGGTAAAAGCGACGCACTGTGAATACTCGAGATTCGTGGAATTATTCAGTCCGGCGAGACCAATACCATGAATCTTTGATAGCGCCATCCAAACCCCCGGAATCCACTGCCTTCTGATCGTTTCTTAGAGTGTTTCACATATCGTACAGTTCGTGTGTTCATAGCTTTTAACACGAATTCTGAGAGATGTACTTTGGAGATCCAAATTTACGAACTTCTAAATGTCTGCTTAAGAAGTAACTTTCGTAAATTAGATGTAACGTTAGGGCTACCATACGTCTTCTTTGTCCGGATATGTCCTCTTTCTCCACGCAAAAATTTCCGTCCGGGCGGGTTTTTAAAATTTCTATAAATGTCCGAGTTTTTGACTATTATTTCTTAAAGCTTTTGCATATTTTAATGGTACTGAAAATGTAAGAAGTATTTCTACTAATTTTTAAAGAAAAACGTGATCATAATACTAGCCTATAGTAGCATTAACCGAGTCGAAAAATTGAGTTCAGCAGTTTACCTTCGCAATGTATCGGAAAATTTCGGCACGGGAATTCTGAACAGCTTCAAGGCGGTGAAAAACATGCTGAATGAACGCCTCATTCTGAATTTTATACCCATTAAATTTAAAGAAATATTAGCGCGGAAGTGTTGACAGAGACTTCTATTTCCTAAAATTTCGACTATTTATACCCATTTCGCCTTTTTTAACCTACTTGTTTCTTGACACGTCCTCTTTATTATGGTCGATAAGTTGGTAATTTTCTACTTTCTTATGATGGGTGAATGGTAACCCTGCGTAACATACAATGACAAATAATGTTGGTAAGATTTAAATTATTGAGGTTTGAGATTCTCACGGCGCTGAATGTGAAAACTGTGACGTCATATTCTGCAAGCGTGCAGTCTTACTTAACTTGCTGTGTATTAGAAACCATCCTGTTTCTCTTTAGTTATGCTTACAAGCTCAGAATAACAGATGTATAATTCTTGCTCTGAAAAGTCATTATAGACGTATCATAATACGAAAGCGGTTGAAGTCCACACTACGAGAAGAAACTCAATTTTGAATTTTTGAAATTACACTGAATAAAATTTGAAGTAGAATAAAAGTTTAACCGCACGTTCGTGAAGGGTTAGCTAATCAGTAGTTTCCGTGATGTCAGGCTTCCACCGCGATGCTGATGAGATCTGCGTTCTTCTGGGGTGTTACGCAGTATCGAATGGCAATCCCTTACCGACGTTTCGGGACAACGTATCGGTCCCATCTTCAACGGTCAAAAAGTCCAAGACTTCTTGACCCTTGTCCCGAAACGTCGGTAAAGGATTACCATTCGACACTGCGTTATATCCCAGAAGAACGCATATCTAATCAGCAGTTAATTGCCTAAAATGTTTTCCACCCGGAACTTTCACAACGCCCAGAATGCAAAATGGATCTTAAGTCTGTGAGTCTGACAGAAAGGCAATGTCTTAGTTGCCACTTGTGAACACTGTTGTCACTGGAAGCAGTACGCCAGGCCGAAGTGCAAAGACACATACACAGAGCAGACGTAAATACTGTTAAACTCCTGTACGTGTGCTGCATTAATTCGTTAGTATTTTGCTGTCCATGTGTGAACTATATCCACTTGTAACGCAGGCTTGTATTTCGAGCACAGTAAGACAACTGAGCGGGTTATTTAAACCTTATTTTGCTTCCGGGATATAAACTGCTTCACATAAGATAGATACATATGGGGTATACACAGCGAAAGTGGTGTCAGGCGAAATTGTGTCGGGAGTCTGGAAAATACACTGCATCAGCTACATAAACCTATACCCGTGTTTGGGCAGAATAAGGGTCAAAGTATCGTATTTTGCGTAAGGTGCCAGGACATAACTGTGGGGAAGGTGAACACGACGACGACGATGATGATACTAATTACTTGGTTATGACCATTTCGGTAGTCATAACATGGCCGATATTGAAACTCACGACCCCAGAGCTTGCCTGACCCGTATAGCACAGCAAATGAAATAAGCAGCCGTAGTAAATACTTAAAAAAAAACCTCTTCGTTTTGAATTTCGAGGTATTTATGCTGCATACATACCGTCATAACAGAATAGGCACACACATGCGATATGTTTTTTATAATACAAACAGAAATACCACTACTTCACCCGGGTTATAGGTGCTTTCCTACCAGTATCACAGCAGGTCTACATAATTAGCAGTACGAGCTAAAATTAAAAAATCACTCAAAATAAGAATTTAATTTCTATTAATGTAGACCTACGTAGGCCCTCTAATGACACTTAATTTTTAAGCCTGGGAGACAGGATTCGAATCACACGCAAAATGTCTACCACAATAGTTTTGCGCATCGTTTTAACAGCCGTGGCTACACACAAGGCTTGTTGGCAAAATACGGAACACATTTCATAATATCTTTGTGTATTCTCTATTAGGTCCGTGACAGGAAAAAGCCCAAAATATACGTTACCTTTTTTTATATAGGGCCGTGCCATGGGTCACGTGGTCAGTCGGCGGCCTTTCGCAAGGGAGGCCCAGGCTCGATCCCAGGTCAGTTCATGTGAGATTTGTGGTGGACAAAGTGGCAACGGTACAGGGTTGTCGCGGAGTACATCTGTTTTCCCCAGTCAATATCATTCCACCAATGTTCCATACGCATCTTCATCTACACGTTGCTCTTAATAGAAGGACAAACGGGCGAAGACTGTGAACTTTCTTAAAAGCAATGATCTTTCTGAAATCGGGGAGCAATGGTTGGGAAAGAACTCTCACTGTTTTATTTTCCAAAACATAACTTACAACGATCTGGGATAAGGAGTAATTTTTCTGCCTTTATGGTGTAAAAACTTTTGGTGTTACCGCACTACTCTTGATACGCGAATCTGTCGAAGAACTGCAACAGTCTAACAGGACGTACCGGAACTCGTTCAATACAAATGCCCATCTCATCTGAGCGGAGCGACGCACCACTTTGATGTATGAGACAGAACGACTCTCACGGGAATCCCCGCCCGCTCAGAGGGATTACCCGCAGCTGTGCCACGACTTTCCTCAGATCCTCCATGCTTAGACGCTTCGATCCACATACATCATCACCCCAACAGCATTTCGTGGTTATTAATACAAATATGACCACGGTAATCCAAACAGCCTCAGGATTTCTGCTACCCTAGGTCCAAAACACACGCACAAAGAAGAATCGATTGTTTCTCCTGTATGTTTCACACATTACCATATGACAGTCTGCTTATTTAATTGCCTTATCTGTGTAATGTGATACACGGACAAGCAACTTCCTTAACCTTTTAAAGCCTAGCGGTAACTTTACATACGACCAGGTTTAACATTAAAAAATTCTACGTGGTGCCCACATTGCGTTTATGTGTTTTGTACGGATCTCAGAACAAACAGCAACTTTTGCCTTATAAAACATTAAGAGACTGGTTTTTATAACCGAGGTGGAGAGTGTTTACAGCGCGGTACGCACTGAGTCCTTATATAAAACAGATACGTTTCGTCTTTAAAGGGTTACATAAAAGGGGGAAGCACCTGACACAAAGTGTCTTGCAACTATGTGTCAAGGGAAACAGCACCTCCCCGTCTTCCTGTGCGTACTCTTATTTCGTATGGTTTCTAAACATGACCGTTCTTGAGGTTGTATTGGCAGCTGAACTAGCCAAGATATGTCCTGCCTTTTACGGAAACCAGTTTTCAGTACCGTATTCGCAAGACCACGCCACTGTACCCTATTCTGTTCCAGATTAAACCCTTAAGGCGCAGTGGTTACTTTACGTACCATCAGGTGTAACACTAAAAAATTGTACATTCTGCATACAGAATACATTTCTGCGATTTTTACGGATCTCAGTAAAAGCAGGGGCGGTTTTACCGTATAAATCATTAACTGACTGGTTTTTATCATCGAAACGGAATGTGTTTACTCTATCGTGACAACTAGCTCTTTAAATATAATACAGGTCGAATTTTCGACTTTAAATGGTTAATCCAGTATACAGCCCAATCGGCGTAGTGACTAGGCTGGGCGGGAAGACCCGAGAAATTGCAGGCCGCTAATCGGCAACGGCAAGCAATTTTTCTCTTCTCCAAAATGCCCAGATCGGCTCTTGTGGTCCACCCAGCCTCTTATTCGTTGGGTACCTGGAGCTCTTTCCCCAGGACTATAGGCCGGGGCATGACGATGACCAGTCATCTCCATCTACTGCCAAGGTGGAAGTTCTTACCATCCTTCCGTGTCCTCCCTTCAATCATTTCACTCAGTACTGAAACACGATGCAGCATATTTCCCGGGAGAGAAGACTTGCAACAGCTTTTAGCATTTGGATAATATAATAATAAATCTGTTTCTGTTTGCTAGCCTGGAGCCTAGAAGGGATGAACTGTGAGCTGCTGACACCTACATCCAGCTCTGAGGATTATAACCGAGAGAATCAACACAACAATACAAACAACTGCGCAGCGCTGCACCAGAGGCGGAGGTAAACAGCGGCCTTAGCTCACCCCGAGAATTCGTTACCCATTGCTACAAAACTTCCTTGTTCTCCACTTACATTACCTCTTGGGAATAAATTTGTAGTTTTTAGATCCATTCAAATCCTTTTTGGAAGACTGGATTGGTAATATGTGATGAAGTTCTCGTAAAAGTCACTATATATAGTACATACATGTTTTGATATAACCTATATCGTAGCATTTTTCAGGAAAACACCGCGGAACGCAAAAAAAAAAACCCCCGCAAAGCGCAGGAGTTTATTTCTACATCATGCTAAAAGCTAATGCTTCTTTTCCAAATAAATACCGGTACATTTCAATGGAAAAATTTGTGATCGGCCGTTTTCACCTACATAATGACATGAGCAAAATTACAGTAGTATAAAAATGGCATTTGGACTATTTGGGTGGTTTTTCATCGCCATCTGACTGTCCATATTAACACAAAGTAATTAAGTTTAAAGATGGCAAACACTGCCTGTTCTGTACTCTAATAAGAGAAATCGTGTTAGGCGGAAGAACTATTAAGCCTATAGGTAACCCTTTAGCGGAAAGAACCCAGACTGAACGTCACCAGGGGTGTTAATTTCCTAGTCCGTATTCTCATACTCGTGAAAAGTGCCTATTAGTTTCGTAATGTCCTTCTATCTGTCTGTCTATTCGTCCGTCCGTCTGCCCATCCGCATGTATCAGCTCGGCTCCCACTGGACGGACATTTGTGAAATTTGACATTGAGGATTGAACCAAAATCTGCTGAGAGAATCAAAATCTAGGTAAAATCTGACAAAAATATCGGACACTTTAAAATACGATCTAAGTAGGTATGATTATTGCTCGTGAAATAAAATTGCCATAAAAGTATTGTTGACAGCGACATATAGCGCAACAATGCAAAAGAAACGCAATGTTGCGCTTCCATGGTTCACTGCGACATGTGAAGGTCAACAACACTACGAAAACGTTTTGTTGCCAACAGTGTCATCTTGTAACAGGAACACTCTACAGTGGAGAAGCATTAGACTGGTTACGTCCACGTGCCACAGCGTTACATTATACGCAGATGGCCTACCTTATTCTGTATTTAACCCTTTAAAGACGAAGCGTATCTGTTTTATATAAGGACTCAGTGTGTACCGCGCTGTAAACACTCTCCACTTCGGTTATGAAAAACCAATCTGTTAATACATATAGTATTAACAGACGGCAAAAGTTGCTGTTTGTTCTGAGATCCGTACAAAACACATAAACGCAATGTGGGCACCACGTAGAATTTCTTAACGTTAAACCTGGTCGTATATAAAGTTACCGCTAGGCTTTAAAAGGTTAATGACGTCAGTAACTCGAGACTATACGACGATTGTGAAGGACGTCCTGGAAAGAATACAGAATGAAGTGGCGGTGGTTTAATTTGAGGTGGGTTTATACATCCAGGACTTGCCTGAAAGGACTGAGGAAAATTGCAAAAACTAAGTCAGGAAATGCGCTGTCCCGGCCGCGATTCGAACCGAGTACAAGTCGGAAGCTTTATCGTCTTTTTGCCACTCGCCCGCCACCAGAAGCGTTATTAAGAAGTAGCCAAATCTCGTCGTCTAAGTTATATATTTCTGCAAAATTAATATGGTTTAATAATCAGGCGCGGAGAGTACAATGAAATACTCGAGTTCAAGGCGCGTAAATTAGCGGGGTATTTAAAAAGCACCACCTACGAGTACATACCGAAACGAAAAGGATAAAGCACGGTTGTACAAAAACACCACTTACGTAGCTGTAGCCTATATGCTTCAGAAGTAAATCGGGTTAGGCCTACGTTGCTTTGTTGGTCTGCAATAAAATTCATTATTTTCATCGACTGAAACCTTTATTTTAACTCTTTAAAGACGAAGCGTATCTATTTTATATAAGGACTCGGTGCGTACCGCGCTGTAAACACTCTCCACTTCGGTTATAAAAACCAGTCTCTTAATGTTTTATAAGGCAAAAGTCGCTGTTTGTTCTGAGATCCGTACAAAACACATAAACGCAATGTGGGCACCACGTAGAATTTTTTAATGTTAAACCTGCTGGCACGTAAAGTTACCGCTAGGCTTTAAAAGGTTAACTCTTTAAACAAAGTGGTTACTTTACGGGCCACCTGCTCTAACATTAAACAGTCCGAATTTTGCCCACACATTGTACTTATGAGTTTTGTATGATTCTCAGCACGAATAGCCACAATTTCCCTAAAGATCCTTCCGTTAGGTAGGGACTAAACTTTTATATAGACCCTATCACTTAGGCGAAATGCGTCCTTCAAAAGGTTAACACACGCACATGATCTTGCTGAGGGGAATATTTAGCCTAAATCTAAGGAGGAAATGACCGGGGGCTGGAGAAAAATAGCATACTGAGGCACCCCATAATTTCTATTCTTCACCTGATGTTAATAGGGTGATTCAATCAAGCAGAGTAAGGTGCGCGGAGCACGTGGCACGCATAAACTTAAAAATGCACACAAAATATTAGACGCCAAGTTTTAAGGGAAGAAACCACTTGCAAAATATTGACTTAAATAATGTTAAAAACGGACTTTAAGAACTTTGCAGGAGGGTAGAGGGATACGTCTGGCTCAAGAAGCGACAAGAAGGACAATGAATGCTTGGATTGTATGGAAAGGCAGGGCATTTTTTTTTTGAGTAGCTCAGTAAGTCTCAGTGTCTCGAAAGGACTGATCAATGGAATTAGTTGTGTTACTCGTATATTAGAAATAGGACGTATATCCTATATAGATTCCCCGCGTCGTGTCCGTCAGTATTCGCACAACCTGACGGTTTCCTTTAAGCATTGGACTGTACCCTGGTGTATAGGCTACATGTGTAACATAAACGCATAAACGTCAAGGCTTGTTTCCTGTCAACCCGGACCTCGTCTTGACTTTATTGAAGCCACATGCGCATTCATACAAATTGCGTGAGTGTACGTGCACTACAAGGCGCCACTTATTCCATGGCATATTTAACCAACACCTTCCTTATTTATTTATTTATTTATGTAAATGCTGATCGGAGAACCTAGGGATAGGATGTAAATTAATATCAAGCACAGATGGGAGGAAACAATGACAAGAGTAGTCAAGGATTATGACGTGAAGTTGTAGCCTTGGTTTGTTTCGAAACCGTGGCGTGCTGTTGTGAATATAGTAATGAATCTTCGGGTTATAACAAAACCGATAATTTCCTGAAGACCCGAGCGAATATCAGGCGCATAAGAAAGTCTCCACTTCACAAATCTGCTACCGGTTACTTGCGATATAATTTAATTACTTTTCTAAGTTTAAAAAATGTATTATTACTATTATTATTGTTGCTCTACCGTTGGATTTTACTTATTCACTCTCCGATTAAAAACTCTACAACATTCTAAAAACAATACACTGCGCATATCGGCTGCAATTCTGTCAGGTAGAGAAGTCTGGACACAATTAATATTCCTGGCGCGTTCACTCTATTATTGCGTCCTGATTTTCAGTACGTAAATTAACATTTTTAATTACTTCAAGAAAGACACTAATAAATGTCAATATTTCAAGATATGTTTTTCTTGATACACAACACACTCTCGCTACTAATTATCCTCGCATCGTGGCAACAGACTCACAATAGATTACGCTCCGGTACAGCGCTGTTGGTAGGAATGCGGCGAAACGGAGGGTAGACAATGACAGCGAAGAGTGATTCTATGCTGCATTAGAGCACTACATTAAAAGGATAAAATAAAAACACGTTTTCAATGCAGTCTATACGCAATCAGCATTTACTTTCTTTTTTAGAGTGAAAAGGGTGGGTAGGCCTATGTAGCATGGAGATGTGCAAATATGGATATAGCATGTCATACAAATTGTTACTTAATTTTCACTCATAACATTATTTGACATATGAACAATAATATTACCTCATTGTGTACACTGCACTGAAAACAATTATGTTCAAGCACAAAAATAATTGCCTGATAATGACGACTCTTTAGCGTCGACATGCGTTGCTGACTAAACGCTGAATGAGGTTATATTTATGTATACTGTAGTATCAAGCGAATGTGTACAACATTGATTGTGATTATGGTGTAAGAAACATGGTATAGCGGTCGATTTGGGTAATAGTGATGTTAAACACTCGGGTTCCGCTGCCAGAGATTCAGTTTATGCTGCCCGCAACACCCACAAAAGCAATTTAAAAATCTGACTCCCCTGGAAGAAGGAAAGTGTTTCGCGGACCGGATAAGGGACGTTTGGGTTCGATAAAATGGGAAGAATTTCTTGACCAGACGACTATTATGTTCCCAAGAGGCCCCTTCTCCATGGATTCAGTTTAGATTACAATAGGTTCAATAACTGAGTTACCCACTAAAATTAACGCTCCAAAAACAGTGACTATATAACAGGGCTGTGCAGTCGGTACACAAAAGCTCCGACTCCGACTCCTCGATTTGTAAAACTTCCGACTCCGACTCCTTCATAAAAGCTCAATATGCATTAATAACGGTAAACCTGTAAGACGTTTCATCGCCACCACGTGAATCATCAGGCTACTTTTTTGACTTACAACCTATATTTGAGTATAAGTCTAACGGTTACTGTAGCTATCAGGGCTCTGGAGTTGGAGTATCTAGTTAATATTTTAAACTGAGGTCGGAGTCGGTATATTTTTATCGACTCCGACTCCACCTAAAAATTCCTTCCGACTCCGACTCCACCTAAAAGTCCTTCCGACTCCGACTCCGACTCCACAGCCCTGTTATACGTATAATCACATCTCCTAATTTAGCATTTAAAATGTATGTATTTTCGCTGCAGTGTACTTACAGAGTTCGTAATATTTTCACAGTAAACAACGATTGTTTGCCTAACAGCATTAACTAATCGGGTTTTCAATTGAGATGCAGCGTGTTTCCTGTGAGGTAGGAACTAAATTTTAAGCAGTGTTTTAGATGGACTTTAGACTTCAAGACAAGTAACAATCCCTACAAATTTCGATGGATGTTTAAGAGACTTCTATAGGACGGGCATTTTGCAGTTCTAATTTTCGCCGCAGGGAGAAGGAAATGGGAGCGCTGACGCGCGAGGAGAGACGCCGGCGTCGCAGAGCGACACAGAAGTACCGAACAGCTCACGCCACTAGGGAACGCATTAGAGTGGAGGCCTTCAATGTGGCATTCTCCGAGTTGCGGAAACTGCTGCCGACTCTGCCTCCAGACAAAAAACTCTCCAAGATAGAAATCCTCAAGCTCGCTATCTGCTATATCGCCTACCTCAATCATGTGCTTGATGTCTGAAGAAAACCTGGAAGCCCCACATTCTTTACTTCTCCGTTGGAATTTTTGAATTTGGTAACTGTCCCGCCCCCACATCTTCTTCTTCCTCATCCCCCCCTTGTGATGACTAATGTAACAAGTGTTTCGGTAATCCTACATCAATTTTTTCAATATGACAATATTATCTCCGCGCTTCCTCTTTCTTTAATAATTCCATACTAGTGAAGTGACACTCATTTCTTCTATAGGCTAGAAGTTTCTTTCCTCCCTCCATTTCCCCTTGTCACCTGAAGATATCTTCTTAACCAATGGAATTCAGCCGTCCTCATTCTCCTTCTCGATTTTCAATGGACGTATGTCACTTCCGTAAAACAACAGCTATTTTTTTTATCTAGGTTATGTTCAGAAACATATTTTTTCTCACCTCTTTATATTTTTCCCATACACTATCCCGTTGAACGCTTTTATGTCGGTTTCTGTCACAGCAGTCCCGACTTCCATACCTGTCGCACAGTAGGCTAGTCACTGATCTTCAGTATTTAAACAAATCACACGTATTAATGAATCCTCCTCCCGTGTCTACACCTCCTTTTTCTTCCACATAGTTAGAGCGTCTTATTTCGGCTAATGTTAAAACGCCATTTTTATAATCCTGAATTTATATGTAGCTAATAATAGAATCATACAAGACTGAGTCAGTGACAGTTTGTCGTAGAGAGAGAGAGAGAGAGAAAGAGAGAGAGCGGTAGACAGACAGATCTCTAAGACTGCGATAGTGCGAGTTGCACTTCACGTGTTATGCACTGCAATACTTAGTAAATCCCCCGCCTGTGTCATTCAAGAGATCGTGAGATTGTAAACAGACATACTTATTATCGCAAGATTTAAGGTTTTCATGCCGCTGTATACTCAGATGTATATTTTTTGGTTTGTGACACCGTGTAATTTTAGCGGTGAATAACAACATTAGGGAGGAACGTGCTATCCTCACATTCATAGCGCACCGTTTCCCTCCTATTACAGAAATCTTGTGGAAGCGAAAAGGGAAGCTTGTATGCTCACATATCCTATGTCCACATTTGGTTCTTTCCGCCTAACACCTGTCGTGGGCCTTCCTTGCAACCTACCTATATTCGTATCATATGCGTAGGGTAAACACTTTGGCCCTGAAGATGGAGGCAGCACGTTCTTCCAAACCGTTGGCATTTACCGATTAAAGTATACGGCTTCACAACCAAAAAGACTTAAACCTGAATTTTAATTATTGTCCTCACACTATTTATTGTCATGTATTAATTGAGGTCAAAATTTCCCTAAATCATGCAACACATGTATGTTATGTACATATTCTTTCATCCTACCAAAAATTGAACTTTGGTAACATTTTGTATCGTTTCACGATTAGTGCAATAGTTCTGTGATATCAGTTCCAGTATCAATTTCAGATATTGTTGAAAATAATTTTAATAACGCTATGTTGCTTGGAAGACTTTTTGTATACAATTTTGTGAAACGTGTACATACTGGATGGTATTGTTGAGTGTGGATGTTATTAAATTTGTGTTTTATATAGACATACTACGTCCTATACGCTTAATGTGTGCTGCCATTTCTTCTCGCATGTCGATTACGCATTACAATTGTACTGTAATTTCCTGAATTCTAAATCCCGGCATTTTAACTGTGCACTCGAGGTTAGCAATTTATTACTTATGTTTGAACAGTACGAAAACTGGAACCCTACTGTAGATATACGGCATTTAGTAAAGTCCTTACTGAGAAGCTAACAGTCATTCAGGTACTCAAGAAATACATCCCCTTGTCTGTAAACAGAAGGTTCATTACCGTGCTGACAAAAGGCCGTAACTTGTTCACATCCTGAACCACATAAATCTAATCCACACCACCATGCCCTGTCTATTTAAGATATAATTTAATAACACAGAACTACACTTTTGCACGTTGCTTTGTATGGTTGTAAAACCTGGTCTCACACCGAGGGAGGAACACAGCCACAGGGTGTTTGAGAATAGGTTGCTGAGGAGGATATTAGGGCTGCGAGGAACAACGTAACTGGAGACTGGAGAAGATTACATAATCACATAATGAGGAGCTTCATAGTCTGTACTCCTAACCAAATATTATTCAGGTGATCAAATAAGGAAGGATGACACGGACGGGGCATATGGCACGTATAGGGGAACGGAGAGGTGCATACAGGATTTTGGAGGGGAAACGTGAGGAAAAGAGGCCACTTTGAAGGCCTAGGCGTAGATAGGAAAATAATACTAAAACGAAACAAGAAATAGGATGCCAGGCATAGACTGGATTGATCTGCCTCAGGATAGGGACAAGCTGCGAGCTATTGTGGACATGGTAAAAAATCTTGGATTCCGTAAAATGCGGGGGAATTTCTTGACTAGCTGAGGAACTGTTGGCTTCTCAAGAAGGATTCTGCTCCATTGCGTGTTATCTCCCAAATACGCCTAGGCCCCCAAAGTGGCCTCTTTCCTTCAGAGAACACAATGTTGTGTGTGCGTGTGTGTGTGCTTCTTGCCTGTCCCGCACTCTCCACACTTCGCAACTGCAAACATAATATGGTAACTGTTGAATACTTTTAGAGATTGTAAGCATTATTTCTTTTCCTATCATCACATGATTACATGTACCTAACACACTAAAATCACGTCAGTTCTAATGTTACAATCATAAAACTTTGAACGACAGTTGTATTATTATACACAGCTATGTGAAAGGCTATTCGACCTACATCTTGCTGCAAAAAGCACGTCAGTGTTATCATCATTTCAATCACAAATAAGGGCAAATAGCATAATATAAAATACCCTTTATTCTTGTACATAACTGGTAACGCATAATGCTTTGGTCACACTGTCTCGTCTAATGTTGTCAAATTGATTATTTTCCACTATTATATCTTTCCATTCAAAAAATATCCCTTGGCCTACATGTTTCTGACATACTGTCTTTACTACACGTCTTAGCAATGTTTTGATCAAATACGTTTCTCTTGCTGCGATGCAGTTCAGGCAGTACGCGTATGTTGTAATAAATGAATGACTCTGCACTAGCGACACTAGGCATATACTGCACGTTATACGAAACTTTACATTACTAGCACGATATCTAATAAACTTTCAGTTGAGTATTTATTATTTTACGGGTACACATGAGATAAAATGAAAGTGCTTACAAAGTTTTAATCCAGAAACATACTCAAGGGAACAGACCACTTCGTAAACCTAACTACAGACGGGAAGGCAGCACTAAAATTCAATTTAATTTCTTACCACATCATCTATCAGTTCTGGCACTGAGTGTGAATAAGAGATTACGAATGACTCGCAGCAAAGCAACGGATTTCAAAACCACGTAAAAGAACAGGCGATATACAAATGTTGCTTCAGTTGAAGTTGCACACGTTCTGTGAGCCACTTACTTTGAATTGTCCTAATATCCCAAGAGAAATGGAATTTGTCAGATGCCCCTTACTCATGTGAACTGTTCTATTTGGACATTATTTCACGGTTCCATGGGCCCCCTCGTCACAAGTGATCGCGTTTCCTCCATTGCTCCCAATTCTGTTCAGTAATTGTCTGCAGTGGATTTCATCGGTTCAAGGGGGTGAGTGGAGTCGGGATAGTGCCTTCGGTGTAGTTACAGTACTGCGCTACGGGCTGGACAACGGAGAAATGGGGCCTGGCTGCCGGTACGCACAAGGGATTTTTCTGTTCTCCACAGCGTTCAGACGGGCTTGGAAGCCCACCCAGCCGCTTGGGCATTGGGTACCGGCCAAACGTTCCACCCGAGGTAAAGCGGCTGGGGCTTCAAGCTAACCAATTAGCTACACCTAGTGCTGTGGTAAAGAACACGTTCAGCTGCGCATTTACTCCCTCATATGTCTGCATGGAGTCGTGCTTAATTACGCACAGAGACAACTTTGCTTTGACCTAAGCAACATTTCTTACACTGCTTAAACGACGTTGGGGTCCAAATTTCATCTATGACTGATGACTCTACCGACAGCACATATCTAAGTTCCCTATGCTTTTACTTTCCACATTAATTTATGCATACTAAGGCAGGTTCAAACTTTTAAAATGACTGCAAAATAAAATCAACGTTTTTCATTTCTATACGAATAGATCTTATGCGATGAAATAAATAACATCTGAACATATCAAATTTTCTTAGTAAAACAACAGTTGTCCAATATATCCTCCACATGTTTCAATCGGACACCTGACCATCTTCAGGAGGAAATTTCCGTTATCAACAGCAAAATGGAATACCGCATATGAGTATTTCAATAATGACGTACGGCGTGTAGCTTCGTTAAGAACACCTTTAAAAAATTAAAGTATGGTATCTGCACATTTTTGTTACGTCTTTATATGGCCACCATTAAAAACTTATGTACGATTCAATTTACGTAAGCTATATAGTATATATTTTCCCATGTGGCTTATTATATACATCTCCTATCAAAACCGCGCCAGCACGTACTTTGTCATTCCTGCCTTATACTCTATGGTGTTACGCGTGTGTATAGTAATGCTTAATGTTGGTATGATTTCGTTCAGTTTTATTTTTGACCCTTTCGTGTTTCCTTTTAAGTCCACTTTTATCATCGATGGAGCCCCATACGGTACGCCATTTTGTAAACTGTAAATTAGATCCATAGTGAGGTAAATAATACATACTTTTTCGATAAATTATATATTTACGTCGAACAGTTCAGTGCTTACCTCCAATTCAGAACAGGGCGATGTCGTTACAAGCACAAGCGCGACACACAACTGGGTGAATTTTATTTCATTCCTTGTAGGCGTATTCACGTTTCCTTACCCCACTCCTCTCTCCTTTCGTAACACACAGCTATGACAACATCATTGCACAGGGTCCATGCTAATAAAAAACACTACTGTAACCTTCAAATTTCTGTTCATTAATAACTTTGATTTCTTTTTTCGTTAAAATTAGGCTATGTGCATACTTTTTAGGATATTATATTTTTGCTTTTGTTTACATAATCGTTTCTGCCCCGTTATTTCTTCAATTTTGCCAAACAAGTGAATGTCATTCAGTACGTGTGTAGCGTATTCGATTAACCCTATTTGAATTTTATACCATGAAAGTGTTATTTCAATCTTAAGACAGAATCGATTTAAGTATGGCTCACAGGATGAAACTACACCCCATGAAAGAAGCTGGCACTAAGAACTGACAGACAAACCGCATCAACACAGTGAAGTTATTTTCATATGACACAAAAAAGCAGTCCAGTTCCAAAAAATGCAGAACGGAATATTAATCGTGTGAGTACAGTATAAATAAATTCTGCAGTCGAAAAAAGGAAATAACTGGACATACACGTGGAGAAGCCGCCTAAAAGTACCCGCGGTTAGTTCAAGTAAGATCAAGAGAACGTATTAAATCAAACAGAAGTTATGTAAGGAATTTCACAGGAGACTACATAGTACTCTAAAACAAAGCTGAAACACAGGAACGTCACACGAACAAGGAGAAGACAAACTGGATGAATACATCGTCATACGAAGAACGCGAAAGCCTTGCTACGTAACTTGAAATCGAAACAGGCCTCTGAAAAACTGTTAAATATATCCAGCAAGACTGTTGTCTTCTGGGATGTGACGCCGTGTAGTTTGACATAATCACACCGACATTTCAGAGGATCCTCCTGCCTCAATAATCGGGGTACCTACCGTACTCTGATGATGGTAACAAGAGGATCCTGCACAACGTTGGAACGCTCCTACCACAACACAGGCGTCATATCCCAAAGGAGAGCAATCTTCATGGTCACCGCTGTGAGAATGCCAAATCACATTTCTAATCAGTGCTGCTAACAGCGTAGGTAATTGCAAAAATCCAATCTGGACAGTCCGTCTTCGGTTTAATGACTGGCAGAGCAACATCGGATCAAGGTTCTAGTGTTCTGACCAGCCTCCTGCCCTTGATTTTACACACTGATTAATCAATCATTCATTATCACCGTTATTTAGCCTCGAAGTGGATTAATTAATCATTCATTATCACCGTCATTTAGCCTCGAAAGTCGGCAACACAAATTAAATAACAAAATCAGACTTCCAATTCCACGCTTTTGGAAAGTTTATATTAACCCTGAAGGAAGGTACACTTATACTTAATCATACGAACGTAAATCTTGTTTATTTCGTCTCAGAAGGAAAAACTTGCAGTTGAAAAAGTAGTGGCAGTGGAAATGGAACAGCTGATTGTCGAATACTGTTGCCACGCAAAGCGAAGGGAGACTGACACATGGTGTTTTATAATCATGTTAATAATAATAAACTGGGCGTTAATATAAGACGAATAACACAATTACATTTCACAACTGACTCAGCACCTACTCCCTCCGCAGCGGTGGATACAACATAACTGCAGTAACTGAAGGGTTTAACAATGATTAACCTTCATATATATTGTCAGAACTAACTCGTACACAATTCCAATCACAATGCAGTGTACGAGTTCGTTCTGATAATATATATGAAAACATACGTACAAGGTATGGACAATTTTAAGTGATTAACCTTGTTTTTCGCCCGATACTCTGCCTTATAGATACAAATGCCGATACAGATATATATTTTGCTCGAAAGACAGCTTAAAATACTGGTTGAAGAAAGGACATATCTATCGTTGCAGAATAAAACGAGAACTCTTTTAACGAAGAACATGTCTCACAAGCTGAATAAAAGTCAGTGAAAGTCAATTTAATATCATTCACTCCATACATTGTGCTTGTATTCACTTATATATACCAACATATGCAGATAAAATGTGTAAGATTATAAGTTACCCATAAACATATAGGAGGGTTCATGTTTGTTGAACAATTTTACACAGTTTATACGCATATGTTGATATATACAGTTGAACCCGGTTATAACGACATCGGTTTATACGACACCTCAACTATAGCTTCAGATATTCTGTGGTATAAATTAATTCCTCATTCTTAACTATCACGTTATTTTACTCGGTTATAAGAATACTCGTTTATAACTACACAAAATATTCAGACCCCTTCATGACATTATAACCGAGTGAGACTGCATAAATGATTATCAGGAAAAATAATTAGTTTTTTTAGGACTTACGTGCGCGGCCCGCCTCTATTCTATGTAACAGCAATCTAAAAGCTCAGGCATCCAACCAACGTGCTTCCCCGCAAAGAACATGTCACCATGTGTAGCACAAGTCCTTAGTACGACCACATCAGGGTCCTCAGCCAAGACGGGAAAGCCGTGAACGTAAGCACAATCCTCGTTAGTTGTATGATTTCTGCGTCACAGCGCAGCAATGCTTCTCGTACACCCGAACTAAAGACGCCGACTCGCTGTCGTAAAATAAATAACACAACATATCAAGAGATTCACATATTTCCTTATAGAAAATAACTTTTTTATATAAACATAGCTCATCACGACTGAACTACTGGAATTTCCCGACAACTTTCAGTAAAAGTTACCTACACAGAATTTTAAAAACATCTAACGGTTTGGGCTATAGTACTTGGTCACAGACGGACAGACACGACCACGACCTAAGTCATTACAGTTGATACGGGCATGGTGTAACTATGACCCTTTAGACTCGTAATTGGAAGGTGTTAGTCCGAATCTTGGCCGGAATACGGGCTATCCAGCTAGAGATTTTACGTGGCAAATGTACCGTCAGGACAGCGGGACAGTATAATCGCGATACCCGACTGCTCTAGATAGAACCACATGTGTTAGAACCTGTCTCCCTCCAAAGGCCGTACAGCAGGTCCGTAACCACACCATGAACACAGTGGATGCAGCGGCTTCCAGTGCGAGTGCATATACGTACACATGTTTAAATAGTATACAGTGCTTTGTTACACATATTCTGTGTATATATAGCATGCATGTACAAGTGTAAAAGCGCCATTGTCAGGACCACAAAATCAACACTTTTAATTACATAATTCGCTCAAAACACCTTACATGTCGGCCTACAAACATTTTTGAAAAAGAGTTTTTTCCAGCCACGGCGGTTCAACAGAGGTAACACATGCATGCGGTAGGATGCCGTACGTTTCTTAGCAGGGTGAACAGCATATTTGTCTTTGGTATGTTGCAAATTCCTAGTGTGTTCATCCAGGTTTGTAGTGGGTGCACAGCACCCACTTACACAACCCTGGCTATTGGCCTGCCGTATAGTATAAAAATCTCGACTCCACAAATCTACAATACGTCAACTTCAAATATTTATAATTGATTTTTTACCTTATATAAAATAACAACGGTGGAAACATGCGGGAAAACATTCTGCTTTTACAGTCCCATCCTTGGTTGTCCGGATCACACTTCGTCAATATTTGTAAGAAATGGCAAGTAAAGTTAATCTAAAATGGTTATATATTTCTACAGCCTAACTGCAGTTTCCGGGACGGCCACATTGCATATTGCAATCAACAGTTTCGCATAGTGCTATGGATCGATCGGGTTCCGTGGGGAGACGAATGGGCCACAGCTGCACTCCACACCACGCAATTTAATTTGCTCGTTAAGGGACGGTACGCCAGACTCTGTATATCGCTCTCCAGGCAAGGATCGGGTAGGATCCAATCAAAAGCCACAACGTCAAAGTTTTAATTTACCTGATATCTCTGGCTTAACACCTTGGAGAATTCGGCAGCCGCCGAGTTCGTCACAGAATTCCCCGCCTTTTCTGGAACGTGACGGGTCCCTACCAATGAACCCCATTCCGAGACAGTCCAGTCCACACCTTCACTTTGTATTTCTTTAATATTCAGATTAATACTATCCTCCAATCTGGGACTAGGTCTCCGGCACACTCGCTTACCCTTAGGTTTCTATTAACGTTGCCTAAATTTCTCAATACCCTCACGCGTGCTACATTTACCGTCCATCTCATTTATCCTGATTACCATGGCAGTATTTGGTAAAGAATGCAAATCATGGAGATTCTAATTATACAGTTTTCTTCAGCCTTCTGTTATTTCCTCTCTTTTTGGTCCAAAACAATACCCGGAGCGCCCATTCTCAACTTCCCTAACGAATCGACGTTCTTTTTCCTTATTATGAGAGATAAAATTCTACATCTACATAAAACGAACTCCATGAAGCAGAGGCCTTCTTGAGAAGCTAATAGTTTGTCAGCCAATCAAGAGATGTCCTGCATTTTATGGAATCCGGAGGTTCATTACTGTGTTCAAAAAAGGCTGTCACTTGTCCCTATCCTAAGCCAGATGAATGCAATTCACACCCCATCCCAACTTAATAGCAGCCTCCCATCTACGCCTAGCTCTTTCAAGTAGTCTCTTTCCTTCAGGTTTCCCCACCAAGATTCTGTATGCACCTGTCATCTCCCCCATATGCGCCACACGTCCTGCCCATCTCGTTCATACCGATTTGATCACCTGAATAACATATGGTGAGAAGTACAGAACATGAAGCTTCCTATGTAAACCAACAGGTAAAGTTAGAGGTATATATATTTTAATCCATAGGTTTTTAGAAATACAGACAGCATGGTGATCTCATGGGCCTACTTCTCCTCATTCGTAGCAAGGATTCACATCAACCAAAACAGTTAAAAATCAGCGATCTTAAGATGAGAGCAAAAAAGGGGAATTGAGGTAAATCTCCATACAGCTGTAACCTCAGTACTACCTGTTGGAGACGAGTGGTCAACTTCATGCTCCAGCTACTTTGCAACTAGCGAAACGGTCTGCAGTACACACTGTATTGGATTTTGGGTGAATACCATAGACATTCTCCCATATGACATGCCACTTAACATGGGTACCTTGTAGTTATGAAACACAGAGTATTAATCTGGTGCTTTGTGGTAAACAGAAGAGTCAAAAGCTGAATGAACAATTTGGTAGCAAAACCAGAAGGGCTCACATGGAAGAATTTGTTTTGTGGTTTATTTTATGATGGTGCTATCTCAGACAATACAGTACTGATGAACTGGAAAGGATTTGGAAGGGAACTCTCATGACCTAAGCAAAGTACTACTTTAGGATGTGCCTGAAGGAACTGACAAAACCATGAAAATCCTCAGTCAGGATAACCAGTATCCCAGCCAAGATTCAAACTGCAGTTGTTTTGAATACACATGCTACCATTACTACTACAATTTGCTTTAATGGGAGAATAATATTAAAATGGATGTCAAAGAAATAGGGTTGAAGGGTGTGGACTGGATCTGTGTAGTTCAGGATAGGTATCACTTGCAGGCGCATGTGAATTGTGAATCTTCAGGGAATTTCTTGACCAGCTGTGTGACTATTAGCTTCTCAGAGAGACTTGTCTGTGGAGTTAAAAAAAGTTACTGGGTGGACACTGCACCAGTATAAAGGTACAAATGCAGTCCATCTGGCTAAGTGTTGCATTTTCAGTATTAATACCATAACACACCCCCACCCCCCCCCCCCACCCCACCTTCCTTCCAAGTTAGAAACCAGCTACCAACTCCACAGTACCAGGAGATGAAAACTGCCTATGCTCAGAAAATAAGATTAAATGAACACAAACTGAGAAACTGTCTGTCACACAGCATAGATTTAATGCACCCAAATTATCTGCTATCAAGTGCAACTGCTGCGAAAGTTCATACTGCCATAACTGAGCTTCACCTCTCAGGAGAAGGGAATGTGAAGGAGATGTTATTAGCCCTTGATTTGGCTGGGATGCACGGGAAAAACATCCAAGATAAGCACCAGATGTCTAAGAAAGAAAAATTCATGTATGGAAAAACATTCATCACAAAAAAAAAAAAACAATCCAGCATTCACTAGCATGGATGCCCAAGTTTTCTTCCACGTGTTGGTGCCACCTATGGCCTTTCAGTGTGGGCACTGTTTGTAGCTTGAGATATGTCAAAATGAAACTCAATTTCCTGACATGTGTACTCAAGCATCTACTGTTAAAACAAAACTAATGCCACTTAAAGGAAGTCAGCACATTACAGAAAAAATAGTTATTGACAACAAAGTGACTGAACAAACAATTTAACTATTTGGGATGTAGTGTGTCATGTATAAATTATGCCATATACTCGTATGACAAGCTACAAAGATTTCAATATATACGTGGGACAATTCAACACAAATTTAAAATATATAATATGGAAGCATTGTCGAAATTACATACAATAATGGTGGTATAAATGCTCCTATATGGGTGTGAAAATTGGTCTTCAACTAATATAGCACAAAAGAAGACTCAAGACCAGGGACATGACGTTTTCGTAGTCAGCTGCAAGACATACATTATATGACCATATAACAAACAAAGAAATAGAAACATAAATTTATGCAGTGTAAATGAACTTATTGTGGATTATGGTTGCAAGTAGCCACAATACTGGTGGTAGTGTTGTACTCAAGCATAACATGGCACTGTTGCAGTTGCCTCTGTCATGTGATGTAAGAGCACTGAAAGTCAAAAACCATATATTGGTGGATAAAGTTCTTTACATATCTCCACAAGAAAAACACCAACAACGGTAGGTCTGGTGACCTCAGAGGCCATGCCAGGGTAATCCATTTCCTTAGGAAGTGTTTGTCTAAAAACTGATGGAGAGTGTGACCAAAATGTAGCAATGCACCATCTGCACCCATGCATCATACAACTATGGTCAACCTATGAATGACTTAAAGAAAAGCTTAAAGAAAAATAAATGTTCAACAGTGCTTTCCTTCATTATGCCACACTACATTCATTTTTGGCGTGTTACTTTGATGTTCAATGATGGGCACATTACCAAAAATTGTGCAGTCATGCTTCTCCACCAAACTATTATAAAAGGCTGCCTCATCAAAATGGAATATTGACATCAGGAAATCTTGTCACATCTTCTTGTGTCATGGTCTGTCTGACAAGCTGACACAACTGCAGTTTGTATCCATATGAATGTAAATTGTTTGTGCGCATCGTGAATTGTAAACAAGAGCAAATGCTACTGACTGAGTGCTCTGTGAATGGACTTGTGTGAGACAGGCACAAACTATGTTTGATGCATAGATACATATTCTTGGATGTTCCAGGGACTTACACTCACTACAGAAACATACGCTGAATACCTGTACTGGATTTCAGCTCTGTAAACCACACAATGCATGCAACCTTCTGCTGAACTGTCACCCTGGTGACTAGTGACACATGCAGTGTAGATAAACCACCGATATCAACATAATGGGGGGGTCATTTCTAATGCTGAAAAGAGGGGTTGTGTTTTCTTTGCGATAAATATCTTACCAGACACAAATTTTTCTTTTATTTAACATCCTTCTTGAACACACAGCACTTCTAAAATATGAGGGATGTTCAATAAGTAATGTTCCCTAGGTCATAAGAAGTATGTATGAAGTCACTACAAGGTTACATGCAGCTAATTTATTCCACTGACGTATCATAATTTGTTAATATAATCCCTGACCAGAATAATGTATTTGTCCCATCTGGGCATGAGTTTAAAAATTCTGTCACAGTAGAAATCAGGCTCCTGTATTCGCAACCATTCACAGCCATTTCCACATCCTCGTTATTATGAAATCACAGAACTCATTTTGCGACTACTCAGTTTTCCAAAATCAGTTCCTCCACTTGTGCTGCATTCACATTTGTTCTTGATTTCCTAGGGAAACTGGTGCAATCACTACGGTGGCTGACCACTGAACTGTTTTCAAATTCTCTGCACCATTTTTTGACTTGCTGTATTCTCACTACACCATCACCATACACCTTATCAGCTGGTGATGAACTCTGCTGTCAGAAACATACTGTACCAACAAAATCTGTATCACACAACAGATTTGTTCAAGAGACCAAGTTTCCACTGTTGTTGCCAGACAGTATCAGTGTATCCCCTGAACAGCATCTGACTGACTGATCTGCACCTTCTGTTGCATATTACCACTACTACCAGTGGTAGTGCCACCACCCCACAAGAAATAAAGGGCTTGATTAATACAAAAGTTACAGGCTAGGGAACCTTACAAGGGGTTAGAGGCACGTCAATATGTGTGTGGAACCTTACTGACTGAACATGCCTCATATATACATGCCAAATAAACCATCACAATATGACTGTGCAGTAAGATGGATTCATGAGAAACAAATATCTCATATTAAGCACAACTTTGGCATTTAAATTTACATAAACAGTGCAGGTCTATGGACAGTACCATAACCTAAAGATAACAATTCTGATGCATATCTCTACAGGGCTGTAACCCACTCCTATCAGGTGAACTTTATCCTCTTACTTGATCTCATGTTACTGCATGTTCTGGCTGGGATGCACCACTTTTTCACCTGGTTGCTGTACTTGTGCCTCCCCTAAAACATTAGTTTCATCCTCACCAGAACTTTCTGCACTTGAAGATTCTTCATCACCATCATCAATGGACTTGATAACATTGTCATCAGCTGCTTCCAATTTCTTTGCAATTTCTGCATATTTCTGTGCCCTGAATTCCTTTTGAGCCTCATCCAGTAAAACATTGTGTATTAAGTTTCTGTTGGCAGTCATGTCTGGTAGCAGTGGTGGATATGGGTTGCCTAAAATATGATAAAACTCTAATTTGCTTCTTTACAATAAAATGTTCTTATTTAGTGCATACTTTAATTTCACAGAAAACATAAAGACTTACATGCATCATGTGAGATTAAGATATTTATAGCACTGAACATGAAGACTAGTCTTCCAGGATATGGCACTGTATGTTTTGAGACAGAGGTACCAAAATATTGGTGGAACCCCCTGCCTCCATTTTCATTCTTCTACCTTAAAGATGAGGCAGCACCTTCCTCCAAAATGTTGGTGGCTACCTAGCAAAATACATACAGGGTGCATCATATCCCAGAAGGCCATGATCTTCATAAATGTATCAAACAGCCTCTTTGTATGTCTTATAAGAACATAAAATACTTCAGTGAAGCAATTTTTTTTATTTCTGCCTCACCTGGTTGGGCAAGAGCGATCTTACCCACTGCTTATGTAATTATACATTCCACATAACATTTATTCCACCACAGAACATCAATGTCACACAAAATGCTGAAACTATGATGTAAGAACCCTTTATCTACATTCACAGAAAGCTTTGTATCTCTTGCAAGCTACTTTGGTTTTAAAGCTATTAGGCAGAACAGTTCAGAACTAGCAGACATAAAATGCGGATAGGTAAAGGCAAAGATACAATTTTTGCTATTCTTAGCATCCAACTCTAAATGTGAAAATACTCATCTTTGTGTGGCTTCTAATAAAAAGCCTTCAATAACAAACAATGCATATTTGTATACTCTGATACAGTACTAAGGAAAAAAAAAACACTTTACAAAGGCTTCAATGATACAGCCACTGCTTTAGCCCTTAGTAATAATTTAACATCCACTGCCCTTGTTGCCACATTTAAGGTGACAGCATTGACAGCAGGATACTCAATGCTCACTGACTTTAACAGGTTCTTATTTACTTCAGTAGTACTGCAAGTCCTTGTTTAATATTGAGGTTATGTTTATGGAAATTGTAATACAGGGCAAAACAATGTAGAATGAAGCACTTTTTACCAACAAGAATTAATGAAAACACTGGAAAGTCTGGCTGTTGCAGATCATACCAGCATTCAGTAAAAACAATGTTAAATATAAGTCCAGGCAACATTCAGTGAATCTTTGGTCACTAAAACTGGTCAGTACTAAAGCGAAACAACATTGTTCAGGGGAATATTAAAACATTGATTGACTCTATTTCACACATATCATCAAACTGTATAACTGAGCAGTTAGCACTCTCACATTCTATCTGGGAGGCCTTGGGATCAAATCTCAGCCTGAAATGAGATGTACTGACTGAACAATTTGTGGGCCTTAAGCCTCTCCAAGCAAATTCCAGGACCTAAAATTAAGCCATGACCATTCGTGTTTACATTCTTTGCAATTCATTATTTCCTAATGACCCTATCATTTGACTCCACACCAAGCTCCTGAAAGCATTTTCATGTAAACCATAAATAAATAAGTAAACAAATAAATAAATACACAAAACAAACACTGACACACAGTATCACATTTTTCAGGGGTAAATAAGTGAAAACACAATGAAACAAACAAAATTTCTAAATCTCACCTCTAAGCTCAAGAACTGCCCTTTTGTAGTACATGCCAGGGCACGGTCTTGGTGCTCGGTACATCCGAGTGTACGAGACAGGACAGTTATCAAAGCGCGGTACCAGCACTTTGAACAGTTTGTGTATCAACTGCTTTTCCAATATCCAGTAGTCTGCCAGTTCCATTGTTGCACGGTGACAGTCCCCATACCTGATAGCATCTGATATCAACTGTCAATAAAAAACAGTAGCCCATGCAAATCACATCTGATCACATTTGGAATATAGTGACATAATATTGGATTATTTTATTTCTTGATGTCATTTCTCCACTACCATGTCATCAATCCCTCCTCAAACAAACAGGGAATGAAACTAGTATCATACCATATGGCACAAACATTCTTAGCAAACCATGTCTTTTCTAAAATTCTGACATAACTCATTTCATAAATGAATTGCACTTTCAAAACTTCATAGCTCCTAGTTAAGCAGTATGTGTAACATGATCAATACATTATATCATATGACATTTATGGTTCTCATGGTATGACTATGCACATAACTGTCTTTGGGATATAACAGTGTAGTCTGGTACACACCACCACATCCAACACATATCATGTTCAGAAATTATAAAAACAATATAGGAACAGAAACATGTCCTATGACACGTTACAACAGAACTAATCATATCCATACTGATACTACTAATAAAGCCATAATAATTTTACAATACCTATGTTTACAAACATCAATGATTACACTACACCTCAATATATTTATTAGCAAATTTGCATCATAAGTATATTATTACACTCCCTTTCTAAACCATGTGAAGCATCTTTGGTGTAACTTTGACAAAAGGATTACATGAAGAATCCATATAAAATGACAGAACTCAAGGCCTTCAAAACATTCAAAGCCTTCTAAAAAGTGTGCAGTTATGTGCTAAAATTAAATTAACCTTCCATAAAGGACCCATTAGGTCTATAATGACATATGCTTGGCCCAAATAGGAATTTGTGACAGACACCTATCTTTTGAAACTGCAGCACCTGCAAAACAAGGTTTTCTTCATGACTGGCAATCTACCAAGGCATGCGCCAATTAGCGATTTACGTGTGGCATGATTTTATTACAAAACTATGCAAGACACAGACAACAGTCATACAAAATTATGACAGTGAAAATTTTTGTAACATAGGGCAAATTAAAACCCAACACAAATATTTAAGAAGCTTAAACTTGGTGTCAGTCACATTTATGACTGTTCAAGTGACAAAACTGCTGCTGTAGCAACAGCTAAGTACGATAAGGCATGATCAGCTGTACAAGGCCTGGAATGACAGACGCCATTTACATACTGCACATTGTTGACGGTGTTAAAACACTGTAAATAGGTGCACATAGAACAAAACTATCAATATGTACAACTGAAAAAGACTGTGACTTCTGCTAAAGGAGTGTACTGCTCTCTCATCTGAGAAAGCACCCCATGACTGTAAATCTAAATTTCAAAACTAGACAAATATGGCCATAAAGCTAAAAGTGGGCTTGGCATCTGGACTGGCTAATTCTCAGTTGTAACATGCCTCAGAAGAAACTTATTCTTCTTGGACTACCCTGAAGATAGAGGCAGCAACTTCTTACAAAACGCTGGTAACATATTAAGTCACCACGATGTCAGTTGCCAGACAGCTGTAAACATCACCCACTATGCTGTGAAAACCTCCAATCACACATTATCACTGCTTAGTACTATGAATTCATAAAGTACAGGCACGAAAAATGGGCTACAGGAAGCGTATGACACCTCCTGAAAAAACTCCGGAACTAATTTCCTGCACATCTGTCATTATACACACCGACTTTTACGTAACTATATTTGTATAAACACTTTATTAGTCACACCTGCCCACTATTTACCACATAATATTACACCATACTTTATAATTGAGTATTAGTGTGAAAGCACAGTGTTGTTAACTTTTCATTATTTATAAATTTCAGGTTTGTATTGCCAAATATGTTGCACTTCATACTGCCACGGTAAGTTTTACATGGTGATACTACTTCAGCCGCTACTACAAATTATACCTGCCTATGTAAAAACATTACCAACGGACACACAAATCACGTCACTAGGCGAATACTTACCCGTTCCGCATAACCCCTAGTTTCATCGGCTCGATTGTAGTTCAACTCAATGCGTTCGTGTTTCAAAAGCGCCGTCAGAGTTTTCCGAATCTTTTTTAACCGCCCCTCTGCTCCCTCAGGATTTTTCAGTCTTCTTCTAACTGGCTTATACTTAATTCTAAGCCGTGACATCAGTTTACTTACATCCGCCTGATTCATTTCTAAGGTGCAATTTCACTTACGACAAACAACATTCGAACACGCAGCCGAACATAACCCAACCTTCAATACGTTTTGTCGCACTGGTGATAAACCATGGGTCCAAGTGATATGGCTATACTAGATGATCTGTGATGTGGAGCGGGGCTCTGAATTACGTAATGCAATCCTAATCCGTGGCAATGCGGCCAACTGTGCTGCCATCCATTGATGCGACGTAGCTGGAACGTTATGAAACCGCGGCAGCACCGGTACATAGGAGGATTATGCGTATGAGACGGCCGTTTATGATGTGGCCATTACTGTCGATACCACAGTCCACTACGATTACTGTAATTCCGCAGAAATAAGATTCTTTTAGGCGTTAACACACCTTAATTCTGTGTACACCACATGTTTTGTAACAAATAGAGGACTTTACATCCTTAAATATAAACGGGCATTTCAATTTCACGTAGAGAACTGAGATCTCATTTCATTTGCATGGCAATATGCTATACAGACAGTTGATTTCATGAGGAGTATATATTCCTCATTTATTTGTGTAGGAATATTACATTTCTTATTGCCTATGTGTTGGGCATGATCAATTACATTTAATTCCACATACATACATACATACATATGTACAACATCCATCATAAACAGTTCAACATCCCATAACAACAATTCATACAGTATACACAGAGTTTTAATAGAAGGCAATATGTATAGAACACAACTGTAAAGGAAATGAAGTCTCGGACCCTTAGCTAACATGAAATGGAGATGTATATTCGTATTATAAATTTAATTACTCTACATGTCCTTAATAATTTGATCAAACGATGGGTGCCAATGTTGTCAGAAAGTGCAATATACATAGAACTACAGTTGTGTTAAGGACTACAAGAAATTTTATTTCTGTAGAATGTGGTATGGAATATCATACTACCAAAATTACTATTCCATACCAAACCCTGTCCCACCTCCACTTAATGACCTTATATTCAATCCAAAAAGCATTGAAACTGTGTCCTTCTGCACTGACACTAAATAATCTGGTATGGATACTGTTCCCAAAGAAACATATTACCTCCATCTTCACACAGAGGTCTTGAGAAGGGTACTAATCTGTAGTCTTGAGCATGTATCACACATTCAACTAGTCAAATTAACTCAAATGTGTTTGACTAGGAATTGCAGTAAAGTAAAATGCACATATGCAAAAATGTGATACATTTTTATTCAGAATGTTTGGGGAGAGAAAAAAAGTTATTTTGTTACCATTTCCTGTCAAATTTGCTTCAGAATATGCCATTAGGAAGGTCCATGTAAACATGGAGGGATCTGAAACTAAATAGAAGACATCAGTTTGTGGTTTATGCTAATGATGTTAATTTAGTAGATGAAAACATAACCACTATAAAGAACACAGAAGCATTATTGCTGCTAGCAGGAGACTTGGTGTAGAAGTAAATGGTGAGAAAAGTAGGAACATATTCGTGTCATGTCAACTGAATGTAGGAGATAACTGCAACATTAAGATAATGTGGTAAAGTTCATAGTTTGGGAACTACATTAACAAAAATTGCGTGCGAGGAAAAAGTAAGAACAGATTAAATTCCAGGAATTCTTGCTACATTCGATTCAGAAACTTGTCTTCCCATCAGCTATCTAGAAACAAAAAAATTAACATAGGTATAAATATAATTTTGCCTGTTGTTTTATATGGGTGCGAAAGTTCGTCTCTTACACTAAGAGAGGAACACAGGCTGATCGAGTTCAAGAGCAGGGTGCTGATGAAAATAGTTGGATCTATGAGGCAGTAAGTAACAAGAGGCTGAAGAAAAGTGCATAATATGGAGCTACATGATTTTTACACTTCATTAACTGGGTGATCAAGTCAAGATGAGATGGGCAGGGCATGTGGCACATATGGGGGAGAAGAGAATACAGATGTGGGAACATCCCCACAAATGCAAAACGGCCCTTTCCACGCAGTACAGCGGTATTTTCAAACCCAAGAGAACCAGGCACAGATGTGAAGGTAACACTAGAGCAGAGCCTTGGTGAAGTAGGATAGGAGGGACTGGATTGGATTCATCTCAGAACAGGGACAAATGGCAGGGTCTAGTGAACACAGAAATACATTTTTAAGCTCCATAAGATTCAGTGAATATTTGAGTAGCTGGGAAAGTAGTACCTTCTTAAGATGGACTCTGGTCCATGACATTGGTTTGACACTGTGGTGGTGGGAGGATGCTACCTGCACATTTTATTTCATCTTGCCTGTTTGTCTGTCTATCCTTTGAGTTCCCAGCTGTCACCTTACCTGACATTCTTTTCTTTAAACTAAAGGGAAATTAAATAATGTATGACATATGTACATTTTTTTAATATTAATAGCTCTGATACATTTATTGCACTTCAGAATAAATACTTCACAACAAATAATTAAGTAACAAGAAAAATAAAATATCTAGTCACAATTACAATGCCACAAAAATAAATTCAATAATATCCACAACATTGTCATGGAAAGACACCAAATCAACGTGTCATATTCACATTCCAAACTATTTACTGCACTGTGTTGCCAAACCACACACTTTTAAACAATACAAATGCTTGTTTGTTGCATTCTCTTAAGTGACTGCCTAATACTGATATAACATCACAAATAAGGTACACTGTTGTGGTGCTGCACACAGCAAAACAAAACTGTAACCATGGGATTTAATTACATTATTATGGAGGGGGCTTAATGAAATTTGTATTTAATTTCCTTATTTTATTCCATTCAAAGCTGTTGTTATACTTTGAACTTTGACACTGTAAATACTCTCTCTTAATTTACAAAATACACACAACAACTGTAATTAGAGTAAAATTTAATTTATGATATTAAATAAATACCACATATACTGAAACACAAAATTCCATCATTTGCCACTGCTTATGTTCTGTTTGTACACATCTGTGATGGGAGTATTCTTGCTGGGTACTCTTCATGCATTCAAGTACAGGTGCTGTAGGGAACAGGTTCGCCAATTGAATTTTATGTAGTTACTAGTCATGTTTATTATATGGTAGTGTCCTATGGATCAGTCAGCAGTGAATCAAGTATTTACTAATTAAATTTTTCAGTAAAAGTTATGAAATGATAAACCTAGAATATTTAATGTGTTAACCAGTTTACCACAAGACACCTTGTTTGTATTTATTTTATGGATATGTACACACTTATATCTAAAGAAGACCAGAAGTTCATATAACCACAATTTAATTAATTTATTTTGTACTAAGAAACTAGAATATTTGCAGAGAAGCATTTAACTTCTGCTACAGCCAACGGTTCATGATATCCAGTATCATAATGCTGATATATCAGAATACGTAAGTTTTCCAAGTTTATGTACCAGGCAGTACATTTACATCCTTTGTTTTTTAGAAGATTCATAAAGCTTCAGATATTCCCTCCCAGTTATTGAAACAGTTACTGTTCATATTCAATTCAATTCAATTCAATTCAATTCAATATCTTCAGTCTTTATTCCAATAAGTGGCCCTATATTAGATGTGTTTGTGCTGCTGGTGCAGTCTGATGATGCTTACCAGCAAATTATGTTTTAATCTAAACCGTGTTATCTTGCTATGTAATTGAGCTTAAATTGTGAGTTTTTTGTTTATATTCTATCTCCTTTTCATTCACACAAACTTTGTAATTGGCCATTATGCCTTTGAATTAGGATGTTAATTAAAAAAACACGGGTATATCAGAAAATAATAACTGAATAATTAAATATGCTTTTCTTAATTAGTTGCATTCTAGCTTTAGTAGGCTATAAATCTGTTTGATGTAAATTACCATACATTTTCAAAACAAATCTCCTAAAACAAAAGAAATTTATGTGTATTACACTTACACTATCATGGTTGTATGACTGACGAATGTTTCTATGCTTATTAAAAAAATTATGAAATATATTTTGAGGAATTTTACTACAAAGACAGTAATTTTATCGTTGCTTTGGATTTATCCACATATATATGCTTTAGGCTTATACTTTACATACTACACACAAAACCCTTGCTGCGGAATGGTAAGATTTTTTGAGCTCTTATTTTGTCACTGATTCATTTGTTTGATTAAGAGCATCATTCTTGTATTTAACAGTCAGTTCTCTTCCATTCACAAATATCAACTTCCATGTTAGCAGATTCACTTACAGTGAAATTAGCATTTTTTTGGAGTTTTTAGACTTACAAAAGTCTGCCTAATACAACAGTATCTTACCAACTACATCATTCAAGCAACAACAGCTGTACATTTCTACCTAGTTTTCTGACCTTCTGTATTTGGTTTAACATACACACAGATTTTTATTTGTGTACACGTGAATAAGATTTGCAACTACTATAGAAAGAGATCTGCACAACCACTATTGTTATCAGTGCTACAGTTATCATTATGGACTTTTAAGACTATGTTATGTCTTCAAGGTAAATAGTAAACATGACCTCTTCTTATTCTGGCACATTCACAAAAGGTTGCAAAAATTCAGCTATTAGCTACATCATGTATATCTGCTTGACTGTCAACATGTAACAAACAACCTGAGACCTGCCGAACAGAGTTCTGTTAATTCTGATATTGATGAGTTTTACTGCAACTTTATGCTCAGACAGCAATAATGGGGAGCTTATTGGAAGAGCTGCATGCGTTTCTGCGCACACCTCCAGCTTAAGTCACACATAACTTGTTAAATATTTGGGCAAGCCACAGTTGTTAAAATATTGACTCACAAAAGTTGTAAGAGCAAATGAAGCACACATTTTATGCTCAGTGTACTTTTTAAGTAAGTCTTGCTGTTTTCAAAATAAATAAACCAAAGGGACTTTTATGTTGTGCCCTGCCATGATGTGGGAATTTCTGGATTGATTCTGAAGCTTTAAGCCTTCTGGGTTGTTATGCAATACCAGTTAGTGAAAGAGTTGCCGACATTTCAGTGTGTAGCAGCCCAAGGAGATTGGACTGCTAGACCCTGAAGATGAAGGCAGTATGATCCAGACTTTTTTGGCTGCTTAAGCCTGAAGATGAAGGCACTACAATCCTTCAATATGCTTGTCTTTGGAGTAAAACATACACATTCATAACCATAACATGCAAAGAAAACTGGATTTACATGTTCAATATTGCAACACACTTCTCTTCAGAAAAAGTGCAGTAAATATGGGAATCAGGTTGTAATATCAATATCGATATTTATTTCACATACTAGCCATCCCAGAGTGTGCACCATGGGATATGGAACTTGTCACAGTACATGTACATACTAGCAATTACATATGCTATGTCAAAATATGTAATAAAACACGCATAAGTATAGAAATAATAAAACAATTAAGAGAGAAAAATTTCCTTGCAGGCATAAATATCATATGATAAATTATCAATAATGTGTCATACTTTGTTATGGTTAAAATACTCTTCCAGTGTATAAAAGGTATAACAAGGTTCCAGATCACATAAAAATAAGAGACAATTTTAAATCTGTTAAACGAGACTTAAAATCCTTTCTGTTGCAACATTCCTGTTATTTTATTCAGTAGATGAATTTATGGAGTTTTGATTTCTAGGACTGTAGAAGGACAAGACTTGCTTATACTTATTTGTTTTAATTAAATATTATATTCAGGCAGTGAATTATAGTGTATTACATTTTATTCACTTTATTTAATATTATGCATTTAGTTGTTGTTGTTATTATTATTTACTTATTCTTTTGTTGTGGAATTTTAGATGACAGTTGATGGATTGTACACCAAGCTTTTATAGATTTGTAAGATTGCAAACTATTTTGACATGTCCATTGTCACATAAGTGACAAATATGGATTTAATAAATTGAACATTGAACATTAGAAAATCTACCAGCCAAGAGAGCATAACAATCCTGCAGACATGAATCTGCAGCAACATCACTGTCACAACCTCACATCTAGATTGATTTTGTCACCATTTATTCACCCTGCCACTTATATATTGTTTATACAACAGCATCAAAATTTTGTATTGATTATTTTAAAATTTAGAGGCAATGATACAGTGAATGCACAAGAATTGTTATATTTTGTGTACAGTTCTTAACTTGTATGGCTGGTGTGTTACCTGCACATGCATTGCTGGTATTGTTAATCACGTTCTGTATTTCTTGTGTCCTGGGAAAGAAAAGGCAATGAAGTTTGCTTTGGTAAATGCTAACAGGGATCAAATTCCTCCTAACACACATTTCCTCTAAGCTCTGGTCTTGTCAGTGACCAGGTTTTTCAGGATCATAACCCTCATAGTTGGTGGTTTGCTCTACATAAGCAAAGATACACTAATACTGAAGCTTGACTAAAGTAATTTAACTCACTGTCATACTTTCATCTCAGGCAGTGCTTGTCAAATTCAGGTTGCAGTAAAGACAACAAATGTGTGTGTGATTTCAGGCTTCTGCAGCAATGTAATTGAGATTTTCGCTGTTATGGGGTGTTATGCAGCATAGATTGGTAGTTATTTACCTACCAACCGATGCTGCATAACATCCCAAAACAGGGAAGATCTCAAATGTGTGTTTGTGTGAGAGTGAATGAGTGGAGGGTGGGTGAGACAAGGATATAACATGAATTCCTGTATTGTATTTGTGAAAAGACCTGCACTGTAAGAAAACTTTTGCCCAAAAGGAATTATGCAAAATATGTCCAATTAACTGTGGTCAAAGTCGTTTTTTAAAAAGGGTGTAAATAATATGGGTGTTAAATTGTTTAATAAAATACCTGGGGAAATAAAACAAATATAAGATTTTAAAGAATTTAGACATAAGTTAAAACTGTTTTTATTGAACCACTCATTTTATTCATTAGAGGAGTTTTTTTATATGCAGAGTTAGTTCAGTATTCTTTTGCACATTAGACTTGTGCTGTGATGTCTTAGAAATCATATTGACATGTCTAGGTGTTGAAGGTGTGGTGTTTATGGATATTTGAATTAATTTAAGTGAATTTTATATAATCAATGAGTTTGTAGTTTAGATTAAGCAGATGAAATTCCCAAGAGGTAAATCTGGAAATAAAATGATTGGTCAATGGAAATAATTATATCTTGAAATTTATTGTAAATAATGGAAATGTGTATTTAGCTAAGTTTATATGAGTATTTAAATTAATATCTGAAGAAGTTTGTACTGTATTTAATGTTTTATCACACCTACCAAGCTCTATATTTGAATGATTTATATTTTGTAACATGATTGTGCATACATATTATGTTGACTTGTCTGAGTGTTACACATGCAGCAACATGGATGTTAAGTGTGTAAATAATAAATAAACAAACAAACAAACAAACAACCAACCAACCAACCAAACAAACAAACAGTAATTTTTATATATGTCAGTGCAGTTTGTCTCTTACGTACTGTTCTGAAACACTGATACAACCTAAATAATACTGACTTACAGTCTCCAAATACAGAAGCATACAGTTGTTTCCTGTTCATGAATTTAGGCTACAGTATTAGTGAATGATTTTGTTAATACACATGAATATAATTATAAACAAAATTTCAATAAAATGCAAAGTAATATTTTTAAAGGTTGTTTGAAATTTGATGAATGCAATAAAATATATATCACAATATGTCCCTTTGCTGTTATTTACTTTGTTAGAGCATTCATTATTGTGCACAAATAACTTGCTGTAATTGATCTGTTCTGGGATATTTTCTAGCGACTACCTTCAAAAGACGGAACACTTATTAAAATTGATCCAATCATGTATACAAATTCATGTGAATCTTAGCATGTGAGTTTATTCTCTCACACAATTAATAATTAAACCTCAATTTGTGCCACATTTATTGTTAATTGTATTTCTTTTATCATAAATGTTTAAACATTTATTATGCAACCAGAATGCTGGAGTAAAATTTACATGGCATACAAAAACCTTCTTCCACTTCAAACTTTCCATTGCAGCTGCTTATACCTTGTGAACAGCAACATTTTTTATCGGTATTTCATCTCTATGATTTAAGACTGTGGGGCCTTCATACCCTGTGAATATCTGATGTTTTGGTTCAGACGTGCGTAGTTACAATATACACTAAACTAAACATCTACTCAAAATACATTTCCTACTTGCATAGTCTTGGTGTGATGGCTTTATGTTCACTGAACATGAAAAGCACGACATGAATGGTATATTTACACATACAGTTAGTCTTATTTACATATTTATAATGAAGATTCTTTTAAAGAAGGATTAACTTTCATGTTTTCAAACACAGTAATTCTGAATCAGACACTGAAACATACTCATATGTATATAATCTAATTTATTCAACTCTGAACATTTTGGCATTGTTGTAATTACATCAATGAATTACATGTTACACGCTTCGTATATATTAGCAGAGAACAAACATTATATACCACAGTGAAACAAAAACAAAATTTCAGTTTAATGTTCATGTACGTTGCTAACAATGGGATAAAATATTTTAATGCAGTATGCCCCTTTCTTCGAGAAAAGGCTTGGATAAGTGTGAATGTATAATCATACAATAACTCAACTTAGTCTCACAATTCAACGTGTATTTAAATGTTATACTATTTTCTGAGATCTGAGGTTCTCATGGTGGTGAGAACCAAGATTATGATCTTCTGAAATATGGACAGAATCTAACCTAAAGATGGATACAGCAGGTTCCTGTAAAACATTGGTACCCATCTACCAGACCACATGACATTGCATCCCAGAAAACCACAATTTTATTTTACTTCTGTTTTAACATACTGACATGTGCCAAATCCAGCTATGCTGCCCAGTTTGCTAGTTTTGTATCCAAACAAGCTACAGGTCACATTTAAACCCACATATCTTGCTCAAAAAAAATTTGTGTTCCTCCTCTTGAAACTGAACTGCGTTGTTATGTTAGAGTTACTTCCATACAGTCCCTGTCATTTTGCATCAGAACCTTCAGCACAGGTCTCACCAACTGCCCAGATAAGTACAGATTATATGTGACAGACTAAGTAACAGCAGCAGTCACTGTAGTGAGAGTGTAACAAGAGTTCTTCAGATTCCTAGTAGTGTAACCTGATGTTACACCCTTCCTACATCATTATGTGCGCTCCATAATCCGAAGCAGAAGCACATGACTTTGCACTCTTCACTCTCATGATGTCAGCCAAGACTCACTGATATAAAGCCAGGGGACTTTGTGGAAGTAATCCTGTTATGCTTTCTGTTCTTTGTCAGGGTAATTTCAAAGGCTGTTGAACATGATATATTGCCAGCTCGGAACACTCTTTCTGCCAAGCAATCACCGATTTCAGTAAGCACATACAAGAATATTATTTTTTTAAAAACACCACCTCCTGTTTTATGAACACATGAATATGCCCAATTGTCACATAACAAAATACCAGTATCTTTAGTTTTCTGTGTACAAATAGGATCAAATTATGCAGAACCTGACTGACAGAAAGTCTGGAACATACTGAGGGTTTAAATTTGAAATCAGCTCTTGTTGCGAATACTTATATATTCTTGTTGCTAGCACAGCTAAAGCTGATCTTGATGTTCTGAGGACACTATATAAACAAAACTCTCAATTAAGCATAATGCTGAGGTTTGAGGTTATGGTGGCAGTGAGTATTAAACTTCAGTCACCTGGGTTGTGACATTATGTAGTTTGATAAATAGGTATAGCACAGTTAAGATTAGATGGCACATGTGCAGAAACCAGATTTCGTGTTTCGGTGAAATGGATGAGTCCGTGTGACTTGGTGGGGGTGACAGTTCAGTCGACTACTGGCAGCCGAGGTGTGTGAGTCAGCTGGTAGCATTTGTACCATGCTGGAGAGGCTATGCTCTATGGTCTTGTAAGACATGCTGGATAACCACTCCATTCTCCTTTTGCCCCTTCACTTCCCCTCCCACGCATCACCATGTGACATGTTATATTAATTGTGCTCTACAAACGTTTTGGAGCAACCTGCTAGGTCCATGTTCTTTGGGGGTGGATAAGTAACAAAGTGACAGAAGAACTTGCTGCCTTTTTCTTCAGGGTCAAAGAGAGAGACTTCTCTGAACAGGGAGGCAACTGGTTCCTCCCAGGAATTAGTACCAGACAAATCTGCCGAACCACATGTCACATGTCAGAGGACAGTATTAATCTTAAGCACAGTTCTGTCTTCTACTTACATTTGCTACTTGATTCCTGCTTTCTGGAATTTCTGTGTATAAATACCATACATTATTAAACATAAAGGTATATATCTATTTACAAGCTGTTAGTTGCACTTTCCACTTACGGCACAGAAACTATAAATTAGATAAATACTAAAAGTGAACATGTTTGCATATATACACACTGCATACATTTAGTTATGTACAATTTTAAGTTAATATACATATATACATTAATTGCTATACTGAATTTGTAAGGTAGGATAAGATCTGTGAATCCTCTCCTCCAGGTCTAGGGATCTAGACTTTGTCACAGTAATTTCTTTAACAAAATTTAACTTAAAAATCTTGTATGATATGCAACTGTTGTATATTTACAAATGAAATGTAAAGTCATTTGATGATCGTGAGATACAATGCTTAATGAATTTTGTCATTCAGCTACCTTCCATGTAAAAAGCACAGTTTGCATATTCAGGTAGATTCAGTATAAAGGAACTGCTCCTCTGATGGGACTATAGGTAAGGTTAAGTCTGTGGTATGAGAGTAGTTCTACCTGGGGGCATAAGAGAGCAGAAGTTTACCTAAAGATGGAAATAGAGACTGTGTCCAAAAGAACAGTTCTTATATCAAAAACTAAAGGATAAATGAAGTCCAAGAGAACTGACAGATGTTCATTAGAATAATATGATTCACAAGTACAACACATGAGAAAGTAAATGCTCTGTTATACACACATGCATTCACAGCTGCATAGTTCTTCACTTCACCTTATTCATTGACTACCAAGTCTAGTTTCTTCACTAACTTGAGGGGGATGAATATTTTTTATTTTAACATCACATTTCTATAATAGCAAAGAACGTATGCTTAATTTAAATCTAGGATTGCTCAGTAAAATATTTATTAGGCAATTTTTTGTTGGATTACACAGACAAAATTGCATATCGAACCATTAAAATATGACCTGGCAGTGTCATTACAAATCTGAGGACATGCGTTAAACATCTGTGATTTTTCGAAGATGGAAAGATTAAATTTAAATAAATTTATTTTTGCTTCATATAATAACACGCAAATATGGCATTCTCTCATACAACCACAGTCATGAATTTCAAGTATCCCCAGTTTTCCACTCTTATTCAGTTTTTCCAACCACAGTGGTTTGTTTTCAGTGTCCACAGTTTTTATTTGTGAACATGGGGGAAAAAATCTGCGATTTATTTGCTATGAAGTCCATATTTCCTTGGGACAGGGCTGTGCTGGCACCAAGAATCAGTTTTTCTAGCCTCCAGATTATGATGGCATTATTTTTTCTGGTGTTTTATATTTTACGCATAATTTATTTTTCAATGTGTTACTACTTATGAAAATTTTTGTATTTATTAAAGGAACAGACAAATTAAGACTCAGTGTTAACAGTGGCCACAGTCCTTGTATTGCCAAAGTTCTTGCCCATCACATTATATTTCAGGAATATAACACAAGTAGTTGGCAAGATATTGTTGCACATTGTGCTTTGAAAAGAAATATTGTTTAGGAATATAATGGCAATGTCATTTCACCAGGAAGAAAAAACTAGGATGTCTCACATAATAGATTGAGCATAAAAAAGCTGCCTGTTAGATTTTTCACAGGGCACGATGGTGGTGATAATTATCTGTGCCAATTTTCTAGCAGTTTATATACATGAATGTGTCCACCCCAAACACTACAGGTAATTACAAGAACTCAGTTTTCAGAAAATTTGAACATCTTCTCTTTTTCCAAGGCACCTGTCAATTAGATCCTACCTTCTTTTGTGCCTCTGCTTTTGCAGTATCACTGGTGGGATTTTTAATGCCCATGTTGACTGCTTTTTGTGCTCAGTAACAAAAATAGCAAGATTATTTAGCTGGATTTGGTCAGTCAAATTTCTCTTGTAAATTTTTATTACTTTTAATTTGGATGACATGACCCTGAAGTAACTTTTTAAACATTGCATTAGTGATGTCTTTGTCAAGGTGATAAGTAGCAAATTTCAACACTGGCCACCTTTGCAGAAACATATAAAACAATATGAAAAATCATATACATATGCCTATTTCTGTTGCATCACAGCCACACTGAAGTACTGTTTTAGCCACTAAAACTCATCATGACTGCGCGACTGATTGTTAGCTTGTTTAATAACATTTTTTCAACCACAGAGAATATGCAGTGCAAATGGTAGTATAACTGCAAGTGTTGGATTGGATGGAAAATTTATAAAAGTAGCCACACTCTCAGCATTCACCTGGAGTGACTGAGAAAAACAACGAAATATTTTGATTAAGTTAATTGGAATGTAGGTCCAGGTTTGAATATGGGTTATTTTGAATACGCTAACTGCTAAAATACGAAATTTGGTATTACAGTGATGTGTAATTTGTTACTATATATTGATGTGTAATTTTTATGTGCCTTGAATCACATAAAGCTTCTTTATGCTCACTTTATACACATAATATATGCCACTAGATTAGATTTAGTGGAGGCACAAAAAGCAAGGAGCGGAAAATAAATACAGCGATCCTAGGATAAGTAGTTTAGAATGGGCATTAAAATACTAGGTTATAAAATGTTAATATGTTAAGTCTTCTAGAGACAGTAGACTCTCAGTTACTTGTGAGTGTAGTATCATCTCCTGGCTTATGACAGTGGGTTGTAGGCTGGTACACTAAATGGGTTGTAATGTTTGAGGGGAATGTTATACATCCATTTTGGAGGCAGATGATAGCGACAAAATTTGCAATGATGCTCACATATACCTCCACAGAAAAACACATAACCAAGAAGACTAAAACATGAATTTTCACTGCAGTTGAAATGTCAACATCTCATCCCTGAGAGGACTACCGATCTGTGGACTAACCACAGTTATTTTAGATATCCTGTTAGTCTAAGTATGAACAGTATTATTATTTGAAAATGTTTTAATCTCATATTTTTAGATGCTTTAAAGACACAACTGTCCATACTGTAGACTCTAGTCTTCCTTTGTCTTTCTAGCCCCCTTCAAATTTTCTTCTTAATGGTCTTTAAGAAATGTTACTTATCAAAAAATATCTGCCTTGTACCAACCCTAACATCATTTAACATCCACTGTGTAGAACAGAGTGGCAGAACTGCTCACAGTGCCGTCAGTTAAGCAAGATTGTGTTTGAGAAGACCATCAATGGAACATTTGATCTTTGTCACTCTTAAGGTGCTACAAATGTTTTACAGAAATTCCTTATGTCTTGGGACACTCATGCTGCTTTTTGGCTATTTTTGTATGAATAATTGAGAGTCTACTCTTTAACTGTACTTGACATCACTTAACCTGTGTGTGCACAATCAGAAGAACTAGCACGCATACAGATCACTTCAATCATGTGCAGTCACACGAATTCTTTACATTTGTCACGGACAATGCAAGAGATCATCATTCATTCATTTGTATTCATCAACCCATTATTGGTACATAACCATAGGATATAGACTTTGTTATTGAAAAACACCATTCTAAGTACTACATAGAGCTTGTCATGAAATAATAATACAAGTAATATAAATTATATAGTTTAAATGTAATTATTTACAAAATAGTAACTACTATATAATTGCATTACAAGGTCTATAATTACAATGGCCAGTCCATTTCATTACATATGTTAATGAACTATAATTATTTATATTATTATAGAGTCATTTACATTCACAGATTATTGTTGGTCTCTGTGTACAAATTTTTTGACTAGATTGCACTCCTGTTTCCATCATATTAGAGTCAGGACTCATAATTTAAAAAGAAACACATTTTGTGATCATACATACTTATATACAGTACGATTAAATACACATTTCAGAGCTAATTTTTCATTATATGACTAGTTCACCAAACACACAATGACCATACATATGTGTGTGTATATATATATATCACAATTAAATACACATTGCTGAGCTCATCTGTCATGCTGGGGCAGGTTCACTGGACAGATTGGCCCAGAAGTCAGTTAATCAAAAACAGTCTGGTCATAATTTTGGTGCCATCATAGATTTAGGCTAGTCAGTTTGTGAAAGGCTGCCACAGGATTGTGAGTGGTGCATTGGTCATGGATGGCATAATTTTCAAACAGTTTCTGAGAGTTAGTTGTAAAGAAATTTGTGAGTATTTTAGTGTACATTTTACTAATTGGTTAACTGAATTTTGGGGCACTCTGCATACTTAATGCTTATGCATAAGCAATGTACAGACACAGACACACAGACACACACAGACACAAACACACACACACAAAATACTAACAGTACTTTAAAATAAAAATACCGATATTTGCATTAACCTTATTCTGGAGCTGTACCTCCAACTCCCCGTATGCCCTCATGATGTATGCATGGACAACCTTACCTTTACATTGCAATTTAAAATGCAGAAATCCACTACATTAATAATTTTAAAACCTTCTTATTTTTCTTCTTGTTTTAAAATGAAATACAATCCTTTTATTTCAAACATTCTTGTGAGTGGCTGACTTTTACTCTATTTCCCCTGTTGCTGTATTGGTCATGGGGTTCTGCAGAATTGGCCACCACGATTGCAAGACCTTCACTGTCCCGACTTCAGGTGTGTGAGTGCATTACATTTCTTATTTATGAAGACAGTGTGGACACATGAGGACAAACATGGTCTTTCTCACGTTACTGATTCACATGTGAAATGGGTGAGAATGCACTTTGAAGCTGAAGGTTGACATTTTGAATATCTGTTATGGCAGTGAAAGTCAACCACTTACAAAATTTAGGGTACGTAAAATCATCTTCAACTGTAAGTGGAATTTATTGTTACAATAAAAGTGTTTATCATGTTGATCATCTTAAAATTCCCCTACCCCTACGTCTGTAAATGTTTAGAATTAGGCCTATCTTGATTTAACACTTTTCACTCAAAATTACTTCATGAATCATCTCCTGAATGAATGACATATCATGTTGAAAGAGTCCGTATATGTTGTCCTGCGACTTATCTGTTAGTGCAGTTGTTTAAACTTTGTAATGCATGCAGTATTTATCGATATTTTTTTAAAAAGAGATGCTGGCTGAATAATGCACACAGAATGGTACTGAATTCTTTGTTTCTGCATATGAATGAGGGGTTCAGTTCTTATTTTTCTCTTCCCCCTCCTCCTCCTCCTCCTCCTTTTGCTCCTCCTCCTTCTTACATTGTTGTTGTTGTTGTTGTTGTTGTTCTTCTTCTTCTTCTTCTTCTTCTTCTTCTTCTTCGTCTTCGTCGTCTTCTTCTTCTTCTTCTTCTTCTTCCTGTTAATATCTGATTTTTGCATTAACTGCAGTACTTTTAGGTATACCCCTAGTCTAAGAGTCAAAAAAATTAGAAATGCATCATAAAAGACAGGACAGTTTAATAATATGCACAATTTTTTAAATTAGAGTAGGCTGTCAATTATCCACATGGTCTGTGTTATAATCTGGTAAGTGGGGTGCAATGTGTTGGCAAAGAATGATACATAAAATTGTGGCATTGTTTTCCAGTGAGCCCCACACACCACACAGCAACACAGAGCCATAACCCAGAAGACTGCAGTGTGAATTTTCACCACAGTTAAAACATCAAATCACATATCCATGACAGAATTGTCTAATTTGTGGATTAACTGTACCAATTTTAGGTACACCACTAGTCTACATGTAAACAGTACTGTTATTTACAGTTTTATATCTCATTTCTTCAGGTGCTTGAGTGACACAACTGTCCATACTGTGGACCCTATGGTTCTTTTTGTCTTTCTGGCCCCCCCTTCACGTTTTCTTCTTAATAGCCCTTAAGAAGCATTATTTATGACAAAGTATCTGCCTTCTTCCAACCCTACCACCAGTTTACATCCTCCTCATAGAAGAGAGTGACAGAACTGCTCACAGTGCAGTCAGTCAAGCAAGATTTTGTATGTGAAGAACTTCAATGCAAGATTTGAGCTGTATCACTCTTTTGGTGGTAATAATGTTTTATACAAATTTCTTAAGATGTCTCAAGATACTCATGCTTCTGTTGGTTCCATTTGTATGAATAATTGAGAGACTACTCTTCAACAGTATTTGACATCACCTAACCTGTATATGCATGATCAGAGGAACTAGCACACACACAGACCACTGCAAACATATGCAAGCACACAAAGTGTACACACTTTTCTACATTTGTCATAGAGACATGTAAGAGATCATCAGTTCAGCTGAGTTGCTTGATTATAATTATTTGTATTATTATGAAATGAGTTATTTACAGCCACAGTTTATCATGTGGTAACTGTGTACACATTTTTTTGACTAGATTGTACTCCTTCTTTTCCCACATTTGAGTTCAGTGCTTATAACTTAAAAAGAAATACATTTTATGAATATATATATATATTACAATTTAATATATGGTGCAGGGCCCATCTATAATTATGTGACTAGTGCACACTATACACAATGACTACAAACACATACGTATCACAAAGCAAAACACATTTCTGAGCTCATTTTTGTAACATGAAGAGTCACAGTAAATTCAATGAATAAACACACACATCACAATTAAATTCACATTCCTGAGCTAATTTGTAATCTTATGATTAGGTCACAGTAGATTTAATGCAAGCCACTTAAGTTCACGAGTGTTTAGTTTAGAGTAGTTCAGTTTAGTTTAGTTACACAGTGTCCTGGCAAAAAGACTGAAATAAAGAAAACATATACATACTACTTAATATGACTTATTATGACATTTAGAATACTTTTAACCGTGTTAGGCATTGAGTTCACAAGTTTTGTACAAGTTAATACAATTTTTGGATCATGAAAACATTTTTGTACAAAGCATTTTCTCATTTGTGTTACAATCTACTTTATTTAAACTGTCCACGCAAATTGCCTCAATATCTGCTAGAGAGTTAAGGTCCGTAGAATTGCAGACATGTAAACAAAATTTTGTTGTCAGATGACAATTTCTTCACTTTCTTGGATGCATGTTGTGGAGCGAGATCTTACACAAAGAAGTATTTTCAGATGTAACGAGCCTTTCTATTTCTGGGACCAAATGATAGCTAAAATTTGTATGTACTTGGTACTGTGCATAATTCCATCAACAGGTACCAACATACCAGTGTCATGATAGAGGAAACAGCCTCAGATCACCTCCTTTAATGGATGTCTTATCTACTGTATTTGCCATGATCCTACAATTCCTCTATCTTACCTCCTCAGATGAGTGATTTTCAAACCCTGGACTTCCAAGTGACTTTCATCAGAAATTTTTTCTGATCTCCTGCAATCCAAATTTTGTATTTCTTGGTCCAATTGAGTGCTTTTCCTTTTATAACCTTTGCCAAAAATTGTTTCTTGATCAATTTCCAAGCTTTCTTTTGAGTGACAAACAGGAACTCATATTGAAAAGCAAATTACATTATGAGTATGTTCTTCTTTGCCTCAGAAGAAGAGCATTTTTAAGGGTTCTTTTACTTTTCATCTACAGTGTAGTGTAGATTCTACACTATCCCTTCATTTGAGGTGAAATCAAAGCAGTCTTATTTTTCAGCTTGATATTCTCACAAACAGCTCCCAAATTGACCTCACACTATCCTCCAATTTCCTTTTGAATAACTGAAGTAGGTTCATGGAAAGTTATGATTTTATTTCTTTTCCTGGGTGTTACAGCCACACTTTGTAAGGAAACTAGATTTTTTAAAAGGCAACTAAATTCATGACCTCACTAAATAACACTATAGAACTAATTAGTGAGACTAACAGGCAACAATAAAATAGTGTCTAAGTTAAAAGCATCTCCAAGCTCAACAAAAGAACCTCATTCTTTACACAAATGTGCACAAGGCTGCAACTCCAATATTGGAAATCAGAAATACCCAAGATGGAAATCTGCGCAAAAAATGTCCCATTAATTCAAACTTTAACCCTTGAAAATATGATGGTAAAATAATAACATATTCAGACTATGAAGCCACTGATATGTTGTTAGTGCCTTATATAAACTGTTATAATAACATCAGTAAGTTCAGAGCTTGTTATGTGACATGTACATTCAAGCAGAAATTGTCTGACATTTTTGGACTCCTTGAAATATTTAGATACTGTGTGTATGTTAAAGGCTGTGCATGTAGCTTGATTAAATGTAACCAATATAATAACTACTGCAGTGCTCGGACTAAAAATTACTTTAGCATGCCAGTCTTTTATATAATATAATAGTTCATATATGACATTTAAGTATGTGGGACATGTTTATATTTACAATTTAATTATGCATTTGTCTTTGGTGTGCTGCTGCATGTCACAAGCTTTGCAATTTTATGAAAAGCAAAGACATGTGGGAGAAATCTGCAAGGAAAAGAGGTGACACGCATAGATTTGGTCAATTACAAACTCAAAGTATTTGACATCTATGTTCAGAAGCAACCTGTCTTTTTGTTAAAATGATCTGTTTCACTAAACATGTGAGGGAAGTTAGAAGGCTATATTACAGCTGTAAATCATGAACTTATAATTCTTATATTTTTTAGGCCTTCCATCTTCTTACCAAAGTGGGTGGCTTTCAATTGCTCCAAAATGATTGGCAACCAACTACATGACTGCATGATATAGTAAGTTGAAATTTGCTATCTAAGATTTGAGACCAATGACTGAACATTAGTCATAAATTAGTTAAATAGTTTATGACAATAAATATTTGAAACATGCATATTTTAATACAGTAATTTACATCATAAATGAAACAGTGCAACATTATGATAGTGCATGCTGTCACTGTTGTTTGCTGACTTATATAAACACTGCAGCTGGCTTTGACTATTTCACCAAATTGAGTCAGTCTGATGTAGATAAATACTGGAATGAATGCCAGAGGAAATGGTTCAAAACCACAAAGTGAGAATCAGGCCTTGGTTTGCAACATCTGACCTCTATGCAAATATCTATATGGATACCCAATTTTTTTCCTTGCAGGAAACGTAATTTATGTACAAAAAATATTGCACTACAAGATAGGTTTATAACCTGGTAACGCTACCACCAACACAGAAAAATCCTCTTTGTTGAAGCACCTCTAAATGCTGTATGATAAATGTACAATTTACACTACTTAATATCGTTCATTTTCACATTTTAAGACAACAGATAGTATCTGTTGAGGGTAAAAGATACACAGCTGAGAAAATAATAATGATATTTAAACAACTAGCCACAAGACATATTTACACTTCAAAGGCAAAATATTTTACACACTGCTTTCATTTACAGATATTTGGTACACTGTCATATTCCGAGTAGCCATCTTGAGTTTTCACTAATTTAGATACAATCTCCTAACATGTGCATGCGCCCACACACACACACACACACACACACACACACACACACACACACGTACATGCGCACACACCATATCATTCTGTTCGCGAAATTCAAACGCTCAGTTCCTTTGTTTCAAGACATGATTTAGCCATAGAAAATGTGATTTAAAATGTATAAATATAGCTTCAAAATGAACAAATAAATAATACACTTGGAAGTTTTCAGAAAATAAGGTAACAAACAATCTGATACTGAAAAGCTTAGTATGACTTTGATGTGTACATGGCATGTGGGTAGCAGGGGACACATCAGACCTTCACGTGGTCACCCCTGATAATTGAGCATTGACCCACCATGGCACCAAGGCTTGTATTGTGGCACAGAGGAAATCACTGTCACGTGTTCGTAATCAGGAGGTGGATGCTTGCATCATGTCGGCATCTGCTGCAAACTGCTTGCCAGCCAGGCTCTTCTTGAGGGCCAAATACATGGAAATCACTGGGCCCCATATTGCCAACCAGATTTGTGAGTGATCATGACACTGTGGCTGAGAGGCTACAGACCACATCCATAGAGTCCTAAGCTCATGACCAGTGATTTCCACCTATCTGTACCCCTCAAAACGAAGACTGACAGGTGATTTGAAGCAGTTGCCGATGTGAAGCAAGCTGTCACCTCATGACTACAGACACTTGATACCAGTTTCTCCTATGTCAAGATACAAACCCTTGGTGCTATGGTAGGACAGATGCTTAAATGTTAAGAGTGATCCTGTGGAGGCCTAATGTGTACTGTCTGTTACCCACACATCATATATATATTGAAGTCACAATAATTTTCTTGGTATCAGAGTGTTTGTTACCTTGTTATGTGAAATTCCTTTGTGTATCTGAATATTCTGCAGATTTGTCACAACTGGTAAGTATCGTTATGTGCAATAGGACACTGGCATATAATGTATTTCTACAGAAAAAATTTGTACATATAAACAAACAAAAATAATTTAAGTACAGTACTTAAAAATAGAGTTTTAAATTCAATTGTTTGAAATGGGAAAACAGTACTTTAAACAACTTGCAGGCAAGATAGGAAAATTTTTATACAGCTCATTTTAGACGGCCCAAATTTCTTACAGCATTCACATAATATTTGGAAGGTCTATGGACTGAAATATTTTTCCAGAGAAGCCAAAGAATGACAGAGAAGTGTAACAAAAGAAATTTCTTCATGATCATGCAGTACGTCCTACAAATTTTCCATTTCTCAAAATCAATTTAAACTTTTCAATTCAGCATACTATGTTTCATTTCAACCTGAAAAATCATGTTGGATTTCATGCCATGAAAAAGAAAAATGGCAGGCAGTAAGTAAAAAGCAACATAGACATGGTAACTATCAAACTCCATACAACAGAGTCATTTTTAAGAAGCTAATAGTTACTCAGATGATCAAAGAAGTTCCTGCATTTTATGAAACCCAAGTTTATTACTGTATTCTTAAGAGCCTTTTACTGGTCCCTACTTTACTTGAGCATACAAAATATTTCTTCTCATTAAATGCACTTTCATTTTTTTAATGTCTTTTGGATCATTTCTCATTCTGTGCTATTGAATCGAGTGCAGCTGCACCAGATACATGTATGGACAATATCCCCATGCTTCTGACAACGGTAGGATTCCTATTTGTCTTACAGCAACAGGAATGTTACTATGGAAATCATGTTTGGTAGGTACTGGACTGTTCTTTTACAATAATTTGTGTTTTGGTAGGCATTCAGTATATGATAACAGGGGTATAGCTAGGGTGGGGCGAGTGGTGCAGCTGCCCGAGGCAGCAGGTCCAAGGGGTGGCAAAATAGGGGGCAATATGAATATTTTAAATGACAAACTTTGATTTGCTGTGCTCAGCAAATTTTAAATTACTGAGACAAATAAAAGTAAATTCAATGCCTAGTTGTGATTTTGTTGAAGCTCCTGATTTCCATCAGGGGCAGTCATTGTGAATGTTTGCCCCAGGTGTCAAAAAACCTAGCTACACCACTGTATGAGAATAAAGTGGTCTTCTGTATAAAATCTCAACATTTGGTGGGTGCAAGCTTGAAAAGCTGATCTTGTGATCTAATTCAAAACTTGGAATTTGGCATGGTGTTTGAGGTACTGGGTTGAGTTTTTAAAATCATACATTGTGCTAACTTTCTGTATGCTGTAGTTGGTAAACTTATGGACATCTTTCTCTCCTTAAAAAGGCAAAAAATGCATAACTATGGCAATTAAGATGATTTCTCTAATTTCTCTAAACACTGGTGTTGAGCTACACTAGGTGCAACACTGTGTCCAAGTTGAGACTGTGTTTTTCTAGGTTATGAAACCATGTCGTTACCGACATTTTAGTGAACACTACTGGCTCAATCTTGAGGAGAAAATCTCTTCTATGTGCTGTCATAATCCAGAGCACAGTCTAAATATTCACTGCTGTGAAAACCTCAAATCTCAAATATGTTCATCTATTTACAGTCTCAACATATTTGTCATAACCTTTGTTCTCTGTACATGTCACATTCGAGGTAGGCAGAGCAACAGTATGGCAGAGCAAGTAATGATTACTGTAAATATAAATATAAAAGACTAAGTTTAAAGTTACTGGTGAGTGATGTGACACAGCATTTAAGGCCATTTATTTGGAGTTTGTCCTTTTCTTTTACACAAAACCACAGTGGTTTCTATTTTCATCTTCATGTGGAGACGGCATGAATGACGGCCCAATAGAGTAGCAATATCTTCATAACCATATATTCAGCTTTGAAACATTATTTTTATATAAAATGCTAAGGAAATGACGAAATCCAAATAAATACCAATGGACACTGTAACGGAAAGAAACCTCTGAAATATAATACCTTAACCTCAAAGTCCATTACATTTTATAGTCATTCCTGAACTCCTTACTGAAAAAAAAAATTTTGATGCCTTGCCATTAGTAATGTTACAGTATAATTTTCAAATGGTTTACAATAATATAATATTCACAGTTTGACTTTTTAATGCCAAGAATGTGGTTACTGGCGTACATGTAGTACCACCGGATTTACGAATTTCACTGTGGAAAATTACATTGTTATTTATTTAGAAGTATGTCTTTGTTTAAATTATATTTATTAATTTCAACACAAAAAACTGCAACTTCTGTTTCACTAACCACACATATTTCTTGTACTGGTATAATATGCTGATGATAAAAACAAGGCCATTAACATTTCGTTTATTGGTAGCACATTGAATGACACTGTCAGAGGCCACAAATTATGCAGTCTTGAACATGAAAAGGATGTGGAAGGAAACAATTGTGGAACTTTTATATTGTTCATTCTGTGCATTGTCGATAACCAATGCACAACACTGAACCAACAGAATGCGCAATATTTTTATATTGTAATATAAGTATCTAAGTAACAATACTGTGCATTTTGTGGTTGAGTGTTGCAAAGCAATTGTGGCATAATTTGGGGTTCTATTCCAGCATTTGCCTGGAAGGACTAACGGATACCATGAAAAACTCTGGTTGGGGTAGCCAAGCTCCAGGCTGAGATTTGCTGTGTCTCCTGAATTAAAAAGGAAATGATACCCACCTGACTATGACATTGAGTTACTTGTGAGCTGGTGTTTTAGATGCCAAAATTAATGTGCTTTATCCAGTAAATCAGATGTCAAGTTTTCATAAGGAAATGTAGAACCACAGTACTGTAGATGTACATGCATTATAACAGCACTCTATCCGCCCTGGCCATGTGTTAATTTTTAGTATGTATAAAGAAAGCAAGGGTTATTTTTACTCCAAATTATTTTAATTTTTAATTTTTTTTTATTTTTATCAACTGTCTGGATGCCTTGAAAGGAAGTATTTGTGTCCTATAGAATTACTGATAGATTAGATTGTGCCAGTAAATGTAATTATAAAATGAAGTCTAAGAAACTTTTACATTTACACTGCAGCTAGTGTCACCATACTTTTCCTCATTGATTGTAATTTGAAGTGAACCTGTCACTAAGCATTACTCAAGTTGCATAAATTTGCTTGTCAGATACATATGTAATGTTTGATGCCAAAAATTCAGGCCTGAAACTGGAAGTAGCAGCTTCCTATAAAGAACGGTAAATGCTGCAAGATATCACATTATGTACATATGCTATGGTCAAGCTGTGCATATTACATAGTGCAGCGGGCCGGCTGTTTACTTGCTAAGAAGTGTAATTATTTACAGAATTTTATATGCATCTATTTAGCTAAATACTTCTTATATAACCTTTACTCTGCAAAAGAGCAAGAGACTGACTGACTGATTGACTGACTGACTGACGAACTAAATAACTACCTAATGAACTCCATGGAGCAGAGTTATTCTTGAGAAGCTAACAGGTCTTCAGCTAGTCAAGAAATTCCCTGCATTTTATGGAACCTGGAGGTTCATTACCACAATCAAAAGAGCCCATCACCTGTCCCTATCCCGAGCCACATCAAAGCAGTCCATGTCCCCCAGCCCACTATTCAAAGATTCATTTTAACATTATCCTCTCATCTGTGCCTAGGTCTTTCAAGCGGTCTCTTTCCCTCAGGTTTGCCCACCAAAACCAAAAAGCAAGAGACGTTTATAACTGACACTGCAACTATTTATAGGACTAGCCCTACAATAAAGTAAGAAATCCAATTATGGCACTGATCAGAACCAGTTTTTCCATCTTTGTCAGCTTCTAGCATTTTATTTTCATACTAGTTAATCTTATGCTTAATTCCACAAAAAATTGGCCTCACTAATGTTAACTGCACTGTCTACAATGGAAAAAGTAAAAATTTCTTCCAAGCATACAAACATTTAACATCCATAACAGGAGGATACGCACATAACAATGAATGCATTCATATAAACAGTGGCAATGCCTTCCAAAAATGGCAATAATGGAAACTTAATGAAAACAACAGTTTCTTACAGTTTCAACAGATCACATTTATGTAATTGTTTCCAGTAACTAGTGCTACAAGAACACTTAATCTAATGGTTGTATTGTCCGTTTTTTGAAAGGTATTTGACATAGTAAGTTCAAGCTGCTTTATTCATCAACTAGGATTTTTGGTCGATTCATGAAGGACATATGCACTTGTAGTTACCAACTTCTGAAACCTGAAAAGAAGCTTACATTGCAGAGCCTTGTAGTTTGTGGCAAATAATGGCTGATGAAATGACAAAACTCCTATTGAGCAAGCAGCAAAACATACCTTAAAATTAGACAGTGTCCAACACAATTAATATGCTTGAACATAACAGCTTTGGTTCAGCTTCCTGCAGTACCAGCTTCTAGAAGGTTAATGGGAATGATGGCAGTCACTGCCATAGTTAAGGTATATAACATACCTTGGGTCTTAACTGGATGAATCAGTGTCAGATTCAGCTGCAGGAGGCTCTGGCTTCTCCTCCAGTGCCTGAGTGGTCTCGGGTGGTTTTGTGAGAGTTGCTGATATGTACGCTCCTGGTCCTTCTCCCTGTGTATGCTCTATGCCTACCCTACACATAAAATAATTTGCCTTCTAAAGCATGTCTTCGCATGAATACAATACGATATGGATATAAGAAAGCAGAACACACATGAGAAAATATATATTTTTAATAGCCTTACAAATGACTGTAACTGCCATTGACACAACTGCTGTGTTGATGGCAGTTATATATTTATTTTAATACTGTAAATCACAACAGGATATTCAAGATGAAATTTTTAATTGTCATTGATGCTTTCTGGTGATGAATCATAATTACCCTTTCAAATCAAACGCTGCCTCTCTTAGTTGTTCCCTGTCATACAACCCAGACGTCACAAATAATAAAAACCCCTGACTGAGTAAAGTATTACATTATAAAGTATTTACAGCACCAGTGTTCTGCAAGACCGTGTTTTGAGAACTACTGGGCAGTGCAAGGAAAATCATTATATGATTCTCAGTTTTCTTTGCTTTTTTAGGACTAGCAACAGGGTACAATGTTTTAGGACTACACTTGGCATGACTTGATCACTTGCAAGGTTAAATAAATTCTCGCTTTGCCCACTGTGCATTTCATTGCATTGCAAATCAGAAGGAAAAGACATTTTGTCAAGAAATATGTTAACAATGAATCAAAATGTAAATGTCTGCATTTCATTGCATGGCAATATGCATTCTGTATGCCTGTATTTTTGAGTGTTCTTACCTGTATTCATGTCGAGCGAGGTAGCGCACATACTTTTCTGGGGGCTCATCCTTGGCTCCATTACTCAAGGAAACTGAGCGAACAGTTGTATGGGAGACCTGAGTAGCAGGCATTGTAAACTCCACGTAACAATAATCTGCAAGTTTCTCTGGTATCTGGTCATATGACGTCAGTCCCATCCGACACACAAATGCATGAGTGGTGTATGCTCCTGAAATGTCATCATTATCACATCATTGTGCCACTGTACAACATATAAAGGGTATCTCAAAGATACAGGCTGAACTTCAGTTCACTTGGGATTTAGGGTTAAGAAAGGTCCAAGACTATCATTTTTTGTGGTGCTGTCTTTCTTCATGACCATGACTGCCATCAGCACTGGCATAGCTAGATTTTTGGTGGTGGGGCAAATAATCGCAATGGCAAACCCTCACAGATATTAAGAACTTTAAAAAAACTTGCCATCATTTATTGAATTTCCCCTTACTTGGCTCAATAGTATTTGTGAGCACAGCAAAAAAAGTTTTTCATTCAAAATATTCATTTTTCCACCCATTTTGCTCTTCCTTAGAATCTACTGGCTGGACCAGTTGCATCCCTCAACCTCACCTCCCCACTAAATACGCCCCTGGCCATCAGCATTAATGTTGTTGTCGCAATTATTTTCATCATCATTACCACCACCACCACCACCACCACCACCACCACCCCCATCATCATTACTATTACCACAGCTGTTACTACCATCACTACTACCACATACCTACTAATTTTATGAAAATGCCCTAATATAAGGGGCAAAAAACACTGTGATGAAACCTTATACTACAATATAAAGATATTGACATGGCATTTATTTAACTATAAATTATTTTTACCATTTTTTCTTTTGATTTGCTCAGTGTTTAATGAAAAAAGCATAAATGCTGACATACTAAAAGGATATGTGTCTTCAAAATGTATTATAACTTCCTTCAGACATAGTACAACACATATTATTAACCTGGAGAAGCGTGTGCAAGGTTTTTCACAATATCATTTAAAGCTGAGACTGATAATGAACATTAGAATTCAGTTTCATCCATTTTCTTCCTCTTCATTTGTAGTTCACAGTATGATGCTGTGAATGTTTCTGACAATACATAGCTGATGATAACTAGTGAATGATGAATTTGAATGGATTTGGAAGGAATCATTTGTGACCTATTTGAGGTATGTCTTTACATATGCCTGGGAAGACTTAGAAAAACTACAAAAAACCCGAGTTGTAAAAGGCAGTATCATGGCTGAGATTTGAACTAGGCACCTCCTGCATAGAAGTCCAAGTGTTACTGCTCCACAAATCTGCTCGATCAATTTCTTGCTATGTGCCAGTGCACTGTTTATAAAATAATTTCTTCTGCAACATACTTCTCATTTTCTTCAATTGCATGAAGTAACAGAGAATGCTGGAATCTGCCCTGTGGTTGCTACAAATTTAGACATACTCTGTCTTACTGGGTGAAGATAGAAGATGAAGGCCACTATAACCATGATCACAGAAAGGCATGTAAGTGAGACTAACCTGTAACAGCAGACAACACAATTACCTTGTCCTTCTTTAGGCAGTCGATTCATGCGCCAAACAATGGCTCTATGCTGATGCTCATATTTGGCCTGACCAGATGTCACTTCGATAAGAGACTGTTCCAGTGTATCCACTGCCCCCAGCAGCCGCTCAATACCCTTCACCTTCCCGGTCCTGCAATGAGCAACATCAGTATATATAGCATGGTCTTGCTTTGCTTTAATCTTTGCCATAGAGAATACGCGATTTTAAGTTCCCAAGGGCTGACGGCCAGATTTTAGCAGTGGGATAATCATATTGGCATGCAATGTTTCACCAGTTGGACCATGCTCAGGTACTGTCACGGTACTGCAGTACATGGTCTCTAAAGATTAATGCCATATGTACTGTGGCTTGAGTTAAACTTTGTGATAACTGCTAATGGTTCCAGGTTTGATTCTTACTTCATTATATGGAGGTCTTAGAGGATATGAAAATATTCTGCAAAGACATGAACACAATTATTCTATAACTTTGACTCTGAGAAAGGTAAAGACTGGAGTAAACATTCTGAGAATCTTATAGAGTTCTGAGAACATTTGGACCTACAAAATAATGGAGTAACACGGAACAAATGAGGATCTCCACAATCGTACGTGTGCCACTATTATTTCAGCTGTTTTTGCATCTGCATCTGTGCACATACCTTCTGTGTGTTGACTTGACAGAGCCATAGCGGAAGTGCTTCTCAACACGAAACAGATATATCCAGCATTCAGGGATTGGGAACCGCACCATGATATCCTCACATGGGATCTGCCCCAGTTTACGACTAGAAAACCCTGGCACGAGGATGTCAGCCTTGAGCTCTACCTATAAGCATTCATTGACACTTTTATCTAAAGAGTAAGCAACTGAACACCAAATCAAGTGGGTAACATAAATATTTTGTATACCAGAAGGCCTTGGTTCAAGTGTCAACACAGACACCAGTGATACTGAGGATTCTCTTGATTTTCATCGGTCACATCAGGCAAGTGCTGGAATCATGGCTCAAATTTGGCTTGACTGCTTCCTCAGTGTTCACAGATCATCAGTGCTGTGTGAGCATAGTCTAGGGTACCAACAGCTGTGTTTAAATAAGTCACAAATAAGGAAGGAAAGAGTGTACAGGAAGTTGTGTGTGTGTGCGTGTGTGTGTGTGTGTGTGTGTGTGTGTAATGAATATTATGGTACAGAAATTAAGGCCAAGAATAAAGTGCTTGTTTCTTGACTGAAATAAAGGGATTCTGATCGTGTGGAATGTTTTGCTGTATAGTCAGTAATTTAATAAATCCTGAAATTTCACAGTGAGGTAATGAAGAATAGCCAACCGTTATTCATCTCAGACCTTCCAATTGTTGAAGATGGAACTGTAGAGTGATTAAGGAATAATAAATCAGAAAAGGTGTGGAAGGAAGTGGCTAGTATCTGATCTGTGATACTATTCTGGGATTTGCTGGAAGGGCAGAGGAAAACCATCAGGCAGACTAGCTGGCCTCCTGGTCAAGAAATGAACACACAGACCTCATACACATGACGTAGCATTGCTACCCATTTGATCTTGATGACTTGCAGAGAAATGCTCTTAATAGTCTAAAAGCATACCACATTTTCCTGTTGCAATAGAGTATTTGGATATAAACTTGTTGAAGATGTATAAAATAAGCAGCAAAAATGAACATTTTTAGCAACTCCTTATTTTATGCAGAACATTTTCAGTGCTGTTTAAACTTCAAAATAAAAAGAGCTTGTATAAAACTGAATTACTTGTATGTGCTGTACTTCCTACATGTCCACATTCATTCACACAGACTCAGCATTTAACATCTGACCATGCAGACTTGAAGTTGTAAATGATTAAAAAACAGGAAGAATACTTTCCAGCCATAAAAATATGCTCACCAACACTATACATAAATAGTAATTTTCAGTCACAAATTTTCCCAGGTATGTGACAATTGTTCAGGCCCTTGTCATACCTTGTTCCCTGTGACACACATGACAGCTTTCAGTTGTATTGGAAGCTCCCGATTTTTGGGTGGGCGGACACGGAAGCGCATCAGTTCTATGTAGCATGCATCAGGTGGCTTGAACCTACAGGCAGAAACACAGAACACACAAATGATTCTTGAACCAATGCTGTTTTTGTCACACATAGATGACCTTAACTATAAATATTACACGTTCAAAGATAATCTTATTTGCAGATGACACAAACATTTTGGTAATAGTGGAAAATGAAAGTAGCCTTCAATGTAAAGTCAACAAAGTTATAAACGAGCTGCAGATGTGGTATGATTCAAAGTCTTGTGATAAGCACTGCAAAGGCAATAGCAGTGTCTTTTCACACCTGGCAAAAGAAAATTCTATTGAAACCACAAATCAAATTTGACAGTACAGATGTTACTTATAAACCAAAAACAAAGTTTTGGGGCATACATATTAACAAAAATATGAAATGGGATGGACACATTAAATATCTAAGTTCAAAACTCAGTAAAAGTTACTATGTCGTAAAGTCTCTTAAGGATGTAACAAGCCCAGAGGTTGTAAGAAATATACATATTGCATATTTTCAACCTGACTTGGCATACAGTTTCATACTTGGCATTGGTGATCCCATAAGCAAAAGCATTTTTAAACTGCAACAGAGGGTTATGCAATTAATTATTAATGTAGGGAGATATACTCTGTGTAGGGAAATTTTTAAAGCTCTGAAGGTACTTCCGGTGCCTTGCATGTATACAAGCGAAATGGTACGCTGTATTAAAATAAGCATACATAATTTGGAACAAAATACAGAAATTCTCCACCATAATAGATGCCAAAGCTTAGATCTCCATGTTCATTTTTGGAGAACTAGTGTCTTTAAAATAGTGTAGTGGATATAGGAATGAAATTATACCATATATTGCCAAGTCAAATGAGGAAGCTGGGAAAAATGTAACACTTCAAGATGGAGCTGAGATCCTTTTTGCTGCAACCTACCTTCTACTCTGTAGATGAATATGTGTTTCATTAATTAGTAGAAATTTCATATTCAGTTGGTTGTCCTTTGGAAAGATGACCTGTTTTTTAAACAAATATGTTATGACATATGTAAACTTGAAACAATTTACATTGTTGACATATCCTATGCCAACAACTTGGCACAAAGGATGTGTGAAGTGATTGATTGACTGATATTATTTTGTATGGGTGCAAAACTTGGTCTCTCACATTTAGGAAAGAACATAGGCTGAGGGCATTCAAGGACAGGATGCTGAAGAAGATATTTGGTCCTTAGAGGGCGGCAGTAACAGGAGCTAGGAGGAAAGTGTTTAAGGAGGAGCTTTATGATTTGTAGGACAGGACAGTTATATATAGGGTTATATACGCATTAGAGCTGCATAAAAAATTTTCAGTAGTGAGTAGGATTGTCTGTTGGATATGACTTTGAAGTCACTAGGAAGCCTTGGTTTGCTGAGGTACATGCTACAAAACACATGGGAGTGATGTCTGAAGCACACAGAGCTTCATTTCTCGACCACCATTTTGTTCCTGGATTGCTACTCATTTTTAGCCTCATTTATGCCAGTCCAAAAGTCCTGTTCTGTATGTATCTATGTATTTACCATGTGTAGTACCAGAGAGTTAGTTAATACATTGACATTTTAAATAATGGATTATCATGTCCAGTAGTGTTGGCAGGGAACTAAAAGGACTCACTTGACCATATCCACAAATCTGTATACAAATACCAATCACAATATAATAAAGTGTACTCACTTTATGACTCGGGTCCGTTCATACTCATCCTGCTGCACACAGCTATGGAATTCAACATTCTCTAGACGAATCCATTCCTCTGTAATAACAGGGATAATGTCGTGGCGCCCTACCACTTCCTTTCCCTGTCTCCACAAATCATTGACTCCCAACTCCACATCTGGCATGCCTGCAACATTATTAAATGATCTGTGTTCAACTAGCAAAAATAAATGAAGTCTTGGGTAGGTGGGTTCCTTTGAAATGTGGACAGAAAATAACATCTTTGCTAACAAAATTATGCCATTATTTTGCTCACTCAGCTGCTGTCCCTTGTCTAGCAATCAAGCATTTAAGCAAGAACCACTACTGTAAGGAAATGTTCTGAGCATATACTATGATGCAATAATCTGAATATACTGAAACACTGTTTCACCATCATCATACCAAAACCATTATTGTGACTGACTAAATAGATGTAAAAAATAATTTAATTGCTAAGTTATGTACAGTACCAGAACTTGGAGAAGAACATGCCAATATCCTGAAATGCTTCTGTGTGAATAGATGATAAGCATTACAAAAGCAATGTCACAATCAGTATTTTACCACTTATAGGCAAACATAGGATGATCATGATGATGGTCATGAAGAGGAAGATGATTACATGAACGATGATGACTGACGACAGTGACAATAGCGTGAAAATAAAACAATGTACCGAAATGCACTATACAAGATGACAAAGACAGGACAAAAATTTATATGAAAATATTAACTACACAAGGAATTCATAGCATTCCAAGAAATACTTTAAATATTTTAAATTAAACTCTATGCAGAAATGTGAAACACTATGGAACAGAACAGTCAACTCATTGAAACAACAGAAAAAGCATAATGAAGTATATGAAATGTAGTCTGTAGTGGCTTTCATGGATTTTTGGAGGGATGAACATTTCTGAAGTGGAACAATCAGAGAAGAATCAAATAATATTCGACAAGAGTGAATCAGCTGGTTATTAAACACACTGCTTCCATAATCATTTGCAGAGAATGGAAATAAATACACATTCTAGAGAATTTTATCAAAGCACACTAAAAGACAGCAGAAACACAAAAGGTTGCAAATTATGGCTAAAATAATTCTTTCAAACATTTTTGATATTACTATTTTTAGTACCTAAATGGCTGATACAGACTGACCATCTTCAAACTGACAGACTTCCCTGAAATTGCATTTAATAAAACTTTATTACATCTGAAATCATAGAAGGAATATTTTGTGGACTAAGGGACATATACATGCACTGAGACAAAAACCACAAGTGCCATATGACAAGTTCCTCACCAGCCAGAAAGCCAAGGAAGAAAAGTCTGACTCGTGCAATTTGTTTATCAATGTGGCCATCTTTGTCCTGCTCCACATACAGCTCATCCACAGCTGTGATCTGTACCTCCTCTGTCTTGTAGTTGAGTGCTCGATCTCGATGTACTGACAGTTGGAACAATGCTTCCTCCACACACATGCTAAACTGCTTCATGTCTTCATAATTCTGTGACCCAATCTTGAATAACTGAGAGATCTGCAACATGCGCATAGATTTTATGGGATTTCAGGTTATGACAATATATAGCCTGGTGAGTGGTTACTAACATTTTAGAGGAGCCTTTTGTCTCCATCTTCAGGACTGCATCAAATGTGTGGTCTAATATTGATCATTTTGTGAAATATATACTTAACAGGACTGAGATTTTTAAGCTATGTCTGCAGTGAAGTTAACCTTTGCCTCTTTCTGCGTTTAGGCTCAAGGCCAGATATAAGACAGCTTTCTCTGCCCGTGTGAAGTCTCCTCCTGCTCTACAATATTTTTATCCATGTTCATTTGCATGTAAGTTGCAACCAAATATTTTTAAAATATGTTGATAACGTCCGACATAAAACTGCATCTTACCTGTGGGGCATGCTCCACTGGAAGCCCTAGTTTCTTGAGGTCACTGCCAAATTCCTTGCAGCCTTCATAGTCTCCCTGTATGGCATACTGTGCAAACTTGCTCAGTTTGTTGGTAATGCGTTCTGCTTTGGTCACCTGTCCAGGCCGCACTCCTGGTCGTTCCTTGTAGAACACATACTGCAACTTTATAGTGAAGATCTTCCCATAGGCATCAAATTGCTGAGCCCCTGGAACATTCATTCCTTATTGTATAGGTGCTGCTATGCATGTAACTTTGAGTTCTAATTTACCAGTCTGGCTATCAATTATATAGTTAACAGTATGTCATATAATAATCATCATATGAAGTTTTAGGTTCTCACGGCAGTGAATATTACGACGTGTGTATATAAATCACTCCCAAGGAACCTGTTACTGCCATCTTCAGGAGAGGTCCACAAAAGTGTCTGTGCTGAAGCTGAGGCAACAAGCTACTTAAAATCCTCGCCACTATTTACCTATATACATGGTGTCATATCTCAAAAGACTGTAATTTTCATCTGCAAAAAGATTTGCAATATTTGCAGTGTTATTTCATACAGTAAATTTCTATTACATAGTACTATTCGGTTACTAAATGTCTTTTAAAAACTTAATTGATTTTTTGTTCAAAAAATTTTCATATTTAATAAAACATTTAAACTTTATTATAAACACCAGCATTATTCTTTAGAGAGGAGTGGCAGAGTGTCTTTCCTAGATTTATACAGCTTACAGGGAGAGTGGGTAGGCTGAGTAGCTAATGTACCTAATGTTGTGATTTTCATACTTACCGATGTCCGACACAGAGTAACAAGCCTGTAGCGGAAGCTCCTGAAAAGGGTCCTTATCCTCCTTTGTGTTGAACAGCTGCAGCACTGGATTGTCACCTTGGTATACAAGGCGCACAAACACCTTTTTCCAGAACCTAAAATGCAGGCCAATTGAAAGAGTTAAATACTGGTGTTATTCACATATTACTGCAGTGGAAATCTGAGAAGAATTCCCTTATTTTTTGATCTGTTCCATCAGTTCTTTGTTTTCTTGGGTAAAAGTAAAGAGAATTATTTTGTCACTGTATGGACCTGTATGTAATGTTATGAACAACCCATGTGCAGCCATCCTTTACTGACACAGAGACTGAGGGTGTTTGAGAACACAGTGCCATGAAAGATGTTGTACCTGAGCAAGAGAACAGCTAGAGGAAGCCACATAATGAGGAACTGCATATTTTCTACTCCTCTCCAAATCTAAGTAGGTTGATCAAATTGAAGAGAATGAGATAGTAGGAATGTAGTGTGCCTGAGAGAAGGGAAATTTATACAGGGATCTGGTGTGAAATCTTGAAGGAAAGGGACTACATGGAAATTCCAGCAGTAGATGTGAGGATAATATTAAAATGCATGTTAAACTGGTATGGTACTGGATTCATCTGTTGCAGAAGAGGAACCTGTCGTGGATTGTTTTGAACAATGTAACTTCCTTGCATACTTTCACTAAGAGAAAGAGCTTTGCTCCATACGTTTTATTTGAAGCTTCATCAGGAGATATACAAGTGCGGCATATCTACTGAAGGACAGACATTATTGGCTGTAATATGCAAATCATCTCTAGCACTTAAAAAAATTGACCGATTCTGTAAAAATACATTGCAATTGATTCTGAGAGAGTATACTCACCTTAAAGACACTTGCCTTCTGAAGTTTATGTATGAATGTCAAGGAAGGAGGGAGGAATGCAGAATCAGAGAATGTCTTAAGTCACTTCTTGGATACAGGACATATGGACAATTGAAGAAATCTTCATTTCTGTACATGGCCTAATCTTAAAAGCTGATACAATCTACACATAGAATGAAGAGTTCTCCACAAAAGTAAAGTGAGGCAACAGTCATACAGCAAATAAAGTTGCATATCTATGCATTACAAAACTGGACTTTATGGCTTATAAAGCTAAAGCTATCTCATTACAGGCCTGGACAGGCCATTAGGGTTCCAGGAGTTTGAGGCTCCCATATTTCAAGATGATGGGCATGTGAAGGTGGTAAGGTTGTCAGCCCTCCACCCTGGCCTCCTCTACCCCTCAGGAAATATTGCTGGTACTCATTTTTAATAGAGGCTGAGTCGACCCCAGGGCCACAGTGTGGCTGGCAGGATTGTGTCAATGAAGAGTTCCAGTGACACCATCAGGAATCAAACCCGCGACCTTCCAGCTTGTAGCACAGTGCCTCAATTTATGACTTGTGTTTACAACTGAATGTTTAAGATGGTATAGAGTCAACCGCAACATATCAACCTCTGTCCTGTTATCTTCTTTTTATTAGGCTGTCTTAGATGCATCTCCCATCCTTCCCCCTGGTAATGTATGCGGGGAAACTCCTCAAGGGGTTGTGACACGTCTTCATCAAACAGTGGGGTTGGTGGTGTCTCTTGTGAGTCTGTCCTCTGAAGCATTCCATCAGGTACCTCTGCACCTTTTGGACACAAACATCACGGCATAAACATCTTACATATTTAGTTTCTACACATCAGAATGTAAGCAGCCACAAACCCATAAGGTTATGAAATACATTTCTGTTACCATGTATCTTTCATAAGGAGTAAGTATGAAACATGTATAAAAGCATTAAAATATAGTTTTATTAAATATAACGCATAATTAAACCTGAAGACAGGTAATTACTTGTGTAATAATAATGTACATGTACAACACTTTCTCTTTGCAGAATATATGACAGCATCCTGGAACCTTTGAAATTCGAAGGACTGAAGACTTCAATTTTGTAACTTATAACTTAAATTGTATTATTCCATTACATCATACTGCAATGACTGTGTCATAATAGACAGAAATTACAATGACAGAGCATGGCACTGTCAATTGTATGTAACAGCTGATAACTTTAACTGCCAAGGGTCAAAATACCCATAGAATCATGAGAATGGAGTTTCCTTGTTGCAAGGTTTAGGAAAGGTGTGAATATCCTGAATAGTTATGAGAATAGATTTTGGAAACAAACTGTGTAGATTAAAATCCTTTGTTTGTAAAGTGTTCTTAATAGAGTGCAAAGGGAAGCCATTCTCAGGCAGAAATTTTAATAACAAATTATACTTCGTTCTCTTTAGCCTTAAGATTCACCGCTGATCTGCACACACTAGTTATACAGATCTGCATTTTGCACCTACCTTGTGGAAGAGCAGGCTCATCTGTACTGGCTGTGATGGCAGTTGCCACAAGCTCACTGCCCTTATCAAAGGGGTTGAATCTGAGAGTGGCATCTGTGTTCTGAACAGGGCTCCTTGGTGGTGGTGCAAGAGTAGGCACAGCTTCTCCTGTCATGTGGTCTGTTGTGACAGCTTCCCCAGTTTTGGGTCTAATCACAGAACAAAGCAAATGACACATATTGTTCAGCTGGGTTTAAAGAAATATGTGTATAAAGAAACTAACAGAAATATAAAACAGAAACACAACAAGAAAAGGCAGCATAGCCAAACAAATAACCATAAGGAAGGACAAAGAAGCAGAAGTAGGAAAAAAGGACAGATATACAGTTAAAAGAATAAAATAAAAAGAGTAACAGTTCTCACAGTGAGTGCAGTAATAACAAGATAGAGGTAATATTTCATAGAAATATGCATGTTGGCCACAAAATGATAAAACATTCTGTTTTTTGCAGCTTGGCTGCAATGTAAACTGTATGATATATGCAGGTCGAACACTGTATTTTGACTGTGAGAAAAATAATTTGGTTAATGGCCTGGCCAATGAGAGTTGTCTAAGAAGAAAAATAAATCACAGGTAGAAATAAAGGCAAAACAACCACAGGCAGATAGAACTGAATAAAATAAATTTAAATGCCCGCATAAGAAGATGAAACTGATGCAGGCATGAGGAGTCACTATGTATATGACAGCAGTTATTAAGTGCAGATAGCAGTTGAAAAAATGAAATACAATAAAAAAAAGCAGGTGCATTATTAAGATTGACCCTGTTAGTATTACTGTCAACTTCATGACAATTACTTTTTTAGTGCTCATTGCACTGATGTCAGATAATGGACTATTGGAACAGGGCATTGTTTTATTCGCATGCTTTTTCTGCGATTTCAAAATTTTTTGATCTACTGTGTTGAATTCAATAACTTTCTACAAAAAAATAAAACATTTATTGTTTTGTTTGAAATCCAGTGAAATCTATAACGAAAAAAGACAATGCAGGCTTCTCTGCAGTGACGTGATTATTTGGAAGGCCAGCACATTAAAAAGTTATTCTTATGATATCCTGATGACTAAGTATGTATATGCAAAATATGAATGATGATGTAGTAGAATAAGCCTACTTAAAAGCTTGCATGAAATGCACATAAAATGCCCTTACTTGATGAATATGGAGAAGTCAGGGCCTTCTTCAGACTCTGCAGATTCCTGCCGACTGAACCGTGCTGGTGTTCCTTGAGGCACAGGTGGGGGCTCATTCATTGACAGAAACGTGTCAAAATTCTCTTCTGCCCCAAAACCTGTCATCTTGGACTCTCCCTTGTCTGCAGTTACTGCACCCCACACTGGAATTAAACATCTGTTTCAGCAGTTGCGTCCTTACGTAACATATACTTTAGTTGCCTTCATGAATCTGGTCTAAACAGCACTGCAGGGCTATGTCACATGTTTCTAAAGAATTTTGATTATCATGAAATTTAAAATTTTCACGAGTTTGTCCTATTTAGAGCATGTAAGATCACATTCCAGAAACCCTATAGCACATAATACAGAAAGAAATTTGCAGCTACACCAACACCATTAATGTGAGATATATCAACTATGTCAAAATATGATCTTCTGGGATGTGACACTGTGTAACTAGGTAGATGGATATGATGTTTCAGAGGAACCTGCTGCTTCCATCTTTGTCTAATAACCTGAAAATACAGACAACAGTATCTTCTAAAAGGCTGGTACCCATCAACCAACACATACCATCACATCCTAGAAAAATATAATCTTGGTATTCACTACCCCAAAAACTTCAAGTTCCATGTAGATAAAAAAGAATTTGTGGTTCACAGGCTGGATCTAGTTCTTGAGATGAAATTTGGTGGTCAGTCAGGAAGTGGTAGAAGAAGAAGATCATAGAAATATTTTGGATGGTGGTCTTCTGGGTTGTGGCACCATACAGTCTAATGTGCAGTCACAAACATTCTGGATGAATTTGCTGTCTCCATCTTCATGGTCCATATTCTGTCTTGGTGTATGAAGCTTGGTATGTCATTTTCTGATGACAGATCATGCTTCATACCCATGTGAAATGTTGAGGTAAAATTACTTTCATGAAATTTTAGATTCTGATGGCAGTGACTATGAAGGATACCAGCTTCTGGGATGAAATTCCATGTATTCTGTATTCTGCTACAAACATTTTCCAGCACTCCTGAATTTCCATCTTCAACGTACACCATGGAAATGGAAGCAGCAAATTGCTATTCAACAGTGATAAATTTCTTCCAGACTCCACAATGTCACACCCCAGAAGAGGATATATTTTTTATAAATTATAGTTTACTATTTATGCGAATGTATCAAGGCCATCACTGGTGCTCCCCAGAACTCTGTTTCAGAGCTTTTGCATGATATGCAGGTAAGAACATGTTCACACGTGGTGTTATTTGAAAGGCAGCAAAGGAAGTCACACGACCAATTATAGGAATCAACCAAATGCAGTACCAAATACTGAATTTTTTAGGCAGGATTGGTATGACTGAACACGGTGATAAAAATTATAAGTTTGAAAATAGAATGAAATGAAATGTAACACAGGCATGACTGGTTAGACAGAGATGCCTCACCATCACTTCCTGTGTCTGCTGTCAATCCAGAAGAAGCGAAGGGATCAAAGGGGTCACCCTCCACAACACAAAATTCTTGTCCCTCATCTTTGGCTGCATTTTCAAACTTGGCTGCAAAGGCATCGAACTCATCAGCACTCTTGAGTGTTGGAGCTTCAGTAGCCTCTAGCATATCTGTAGCCATAAAGTTGTCAGGTTGTTGTTGCTGCTGCTGCTGCTGCTGTTGTTGTGTCAAAATTAATGCTGGTTCCAAGTCCATTGCAGTAGAAGCTAGCAGGTTCACCTCTTGCGGCTCTACAGGTACCATGTCACCAAAATCATCTCCCAACAACAAATCTGCTTTGCCGGTCATCTCACTTGTCTGAACAGTGGGGGCAGAGGAGTCAAACAGTCCCAGTATATCAGCACTTGGTGCTGGTGAATTATCAATGAAAATATTCATAATATGTTGTTGAGGTTCTGCAGGCTTCTGAGACGGCAGTACTGGTCTGGGAGGTGGTTTTGGAGGTGCGGGAGCCGCAACAAAGGGTTCCTCCTCAAGGAGGTTCAGCTCTGTATTGCTAGGAAATGCAGGAATTTGTCCTGCTGTTGTCACATCCATGCCAAGGAGGTCTGAAAAAGGGATGTCCGGAGTGGGGCTTGGCGAATGCAGGTCGCGGATAGGCGTAGGGCTGGGCGTTCTCGTGGCTTGGAGCCGGTCCAGAAGATGTGAGGATGTGGCTTCCATGGCTCCAGTTACACTCAGTATAAGGTCTTTGGTTTCTTTTGAAGGAGGGATAGGTCTAGGAGGGGGAGGTCTTCTGGGAGGACCCCCCTTCGGTGTGCTGTTTCTTGAGGAGTCATGTGCTGCTGGGGCTGAGTTGCTGTTAAATATATCGGTCTCTTTACAAACGTCAGATTCGATCGGAACATTTCCTTCAGTGTCATCCAACAAGTCGAAACTTCCAGACACTGTGGATTCCGTCTGTGGTTGTGCAGATGGAATACTGCCGAAGATGTCAGTGGATGGAGCGTTCGTCACGTCATCAGCATTGAAGACGTTAGTATGAGTGGTGTCTGATTCAGATGTGCTAAAGAAGTCGAGGGTGGTCGCTGTGTTTATGCCACCGTTTGCAGAATAATCAAACTGTGCAAAAGGGTTCGTGGAGGAGTTCCCAGAGGCGAGAAACGAAGACGGCTCATTTCCAACTATAGAACTTAGGAATGGATTCTCTGAAGTTGCAGGAATGTTGAAATCACTGTTACTCAAGAAAGGATTGGAATTTAGTCCACCACCTCCTCCACCGCCAACTTGATCGGTGACTCCACCATATTGCCCTAAGTCATCCATTAGGAATGGGTTGCCCCCTTTACCAGATGTTTCAAAATCCATGTTTACGTACTTTCGTTACTGAACAACCCGAAATTATACTCACTTTTCGTTAGCGAAATGCTGTAATGGAAATGAGAACACGAGGTTGTAACTACACTTTCGAAAAATATACATCCAATAGTTGTACTTTATTGTCCAATTAGTTCTGACTCTATAAGCCTCAGTTCAGCTCTGCCTGGAAGTAGATCGCTGGCTATCGATGTGTCGAAGGGATCAATATCGTCGACAATATTACCACCAATCTGATTTTCAGAGTTCTCCACCAAAGGCGTTAGAGTCTTTGTTTCAGGGACCGCTTCACTAGGCAAGTTCAGTAAGTCCGGTTTCTCTGTCACAGGCTCTGGCTCTGGCTCTGCCTGTAAATCTGCCACTTGATCGTCTGCCCGTGGGTTGAAGTCCGGGTCGGTATAGCTCCTTTTGATTGAGGACACTAACTCACTTTCCAGCACTTTTAGTTCAGCGCGACCCGGAAGTAAATTGTTCGCTATAGACGTATCGAACGGATCGGCGTACTCCAAGATACTCTCAACAGCAGGAGTCAGCGGCTTTGCAGTCACTGGCGCGTTCTCCTCAACGACGAGTAGGTCCGGCTTAGAGGCTGGAGTCAGCGCTGCGGGGATATCCTCGAGGGTCACTGGCGTTACAGTCACGCCCCTTATGGCAAGAGTGCAGGGAGGTGCTTTCCGCTGGTCTCCTGCGAAGTCCGAGAATCTGCGTCCTTGGTTAGAAGTGACTTCAGTCGTAACAATAGACGCAGCCACGTCTTCGCTTCGAGGATTGAAATTCTGGTCTGAGAGACTGTGTTTAAGGCCTGCCGGTTCTCCTACTAGCTCACTTTCTATTATCTTCAGCTCTGCCTTCCCAGGCGCCAGTTTATCAACAAACGAGGTATCGAACGGGTCCGCGTCTTCTACGTCGCCATTCTGTGTTGCACATACTTCAGTTGGCTGAACCTTAACGTAATATGGTGTGAGAGGCTTGGAGATTCGTGCACCCTCTTCAGATCCGACAATCAATAGGTCAGGACGAGCTGATGGGGTGGGGATGTCGAACGCGACAACCTTAGTAACACCTGATTCGACGTTCAGTAAGTCTGGAACGTCTATTTCAGCCTCTTCTTTTTTCAATACTTCTGGCTCCTCAGCACGGGGGTTGAAGTTCTGATCACTAAGACTCCTTTTCAGCGACCCCTCAGCCTCTCCCAGTAGCTCTTTCTCCAAGAATTTAAGCTCTGCCTTTCCCGGAGCTGCAAGTACTTCAACCACAGATGTGTCAAACGGGTCTGTATAAGTTTCTGGTATTTCCTCCTGTTCCGCTGGTTGGATAGGCTCGTGTGTTAACTTCGAGAGGTCAGTAGTACTTCCCCCTAGAAGGTCACGGTGTCCTAGAGTCAGGGATCTCAAGCCTGTTTCGTCGTCTTCTTTTTCCCGACCGGTAGGATCTGTGATCTGGATGCTGACCGTGGAGAGAATTCTCTCTTCGTCTTCCCGGGGATTGAAGTCAAAGTCACTATCGCTTCGGGATAAGATCCTCGCTTCGTTGATATCTAGGTCACTGCTACCAAGAATTTCGTTCTCTATCAGCTTCAGTTCTGCCTTGCCAGGCAGAATATTCTCTGCAAAAGATGTGTCAAAAGGATCGAGCTGGGTAATATCAAGCTCTTCGGCTAGCGCAAGGATCGCATTTTCTGTGAATTCTTCATCAGTAAGAGGTGCAACCGACTGAGATGGCGCAGGACAGGATGGAGGGGCTAGGATGGATTTGTCTCCGTCCTCTTCTTCCTCCTCAAATGCAGCCCACTGGCCCTTTTTTTGTGGTTCACTGGCTAGAACAATGTCAACGTCGGGCGATATTGGGAACGGAGGGCCTATCTTTTGAGGCAGAAAACTAAGGGTGATAGGGTTAAAATCTGTCTCGATATCTAATGAACCTGGTTGCTCTCCGAGGATGACAGCAGCAGCTGTAGTGTCGAATGGGTCTTTTTCGTCAACTTCTTGTTCCTCTTGTGAATCCGCGGGTTTCTTTGAGACGGACTCCGCTGCTAGAGCAGCGAACTCGTCCTCAAGATCGTCGTCCTCCGCAACTAGATTGGGTACCTCTACTACAGTGCTTGGCGTTGCGTCTGTCTCTCCGCCAGATATTACATCAAACTCCGCTACCAAGTTCTTGAAATCAGCGCCCTCCTCTGTGCTGTTTTCTTGGTTTTCTTCTTTTTCTTTCGTAGCAGGAACTGTGGGTCCAAGTAAAGAATCTTCTAGATGCACAACTGGAAGGCTGACTTCGGTATCGTCGTCTAAGAGGCTTCGACAAGGACCTGGAGCTTCATCCGATAGATTAGGCTCTGTGCTGCCATCTAGAAGATTTTGGGCATTTCCCTGGCCCTCTTCTGCTTCTTGTGAAACGTTATCATCGAGTAGAAGATCTACGTCTTGCGGACGCCTAGGGACAACTCTTCGCTTCCTTCCAGCTACAGTTGGAGTTGTTTCGAGCCTTCCTGTTAAAACCTCGACTGCACAGCCCAAGCTGACGAGTTTCTTCTTGTTCTTTGCCTGTGCTTCCTCCTCTTTTATAACTTTTTCAGCGATTGATGTGTCAAATGGGTCGAAGCCTTCGTCTTCCTGAGTGGGACTGTCTGGTATATAGGCGAGTTTTACCGCATCTACATATGAGGTATCGAATATGTCATCGACCTCGTCTTCTTCTTCCTCTTCTTCTTCCTCTTCCTCGGCAGTTGTAGCGGCGGTTGTTTCGGCTTCTATGTGCTCATCTACTGAAACAGATGCAGCTGTTTCGTCTGTGTTATTGAGCTCTTCTTCAGATTCCTCAGGCGCTTGGTCGTCGATGCCCGAAGATCCTTCTTCAAAACCCACCCAACGCGTGGATTTCTTCTTTTTTGAGACAGCTGGGGTGGGCGCAGGAGCCGGGGCCGAGTCACCTGGCTTACCTCCACTTGTTGCAGGAACTGAAGGACCGGGCGGTTTTCTGCAACATTTAGAAGGTTACAATTGGAACCGTAAATAAAGTGCGTATTGCTAAAGCAAGTTGCATTTCTAATGTTGGGTGGTTAAGTTAATACTTGTATTAAACATCTTAAGTGTTAGAAATTCTACAATATAATGAAATTACCCTGCTTTCTGCGGAAAAAAGGGAGGCAAAATTTGATATGGGCCTATTATTACATCATTCCATCACACAGGCAGTGCAATAATTCCATTAGACCTAGGCGTCATACAACCGCGAATTTGGATCTTTTCGCTCCTTTCCTGTTCGTAAAAACAACAAGGAGACCTGGTCACAAGTCACGACATCTAATCCCCTACTGCACAGAGTTCTAGTCCTGCAAATCTGTTATATTATTGTTATTTTATTCGATTTTGTAAAGATCTAATTACTTAATACTCAAAACCGTTAGGAAATATATTTTACATATTACAGAAATAATAAATGCACTGAATTTAGTTATCTGCAGGAAATGTGGGAATTAGCCTGCGAAGACAAGTGCCAGAGGCAGCCCTCACCTCTGGAAGTAGCTAGTGGACTTGATGCGGTTGAGATCCCCTTGAGTTCTCTTCAGGATATTGTCTACGCCCGCGGTGAGAGCCTTGAAGCGCTGCCACTCTTCGTTGTCCGCGGAGCCTGCCCCCTGCTCGTCCGGTTCCTCCTGCTGGCCGCGTTCGCAGTCTTGCTTGTGCTCTCTCCGGTACTTCTCAAGTTCAGCTACGTCAAAGAGGTCTTCCTCTTTTTTGTGCTTCTTGGTCTTTTTCTTCTTCTTCAAACCTTTAGTTATCTTGTGCATATTCCACTACCAGCTCGTGTAGTTCCCTGCAATCAGAGGGTTTCACTTTTGAACTGATGATTGAATTTTGTGTGTTATTAATGACACTCTATTAACAGCATCTGTCATGTAGTGTCGAATGATATGACAGGATTATTACGTTTGGTGAAATTGGAACTAATGAAGAGGATGGTGGTCTAATGCAAGGTATTATTCCAGCAATCACCTCAAGAACCGGGAAGAACCATTACAAATCTCAGTTTGGATGATTGGTACTACCGCCGAGATTCGAAAGGTGTACCTCCCAAATACAAGTCAGAATTCAGTGAATACACTCGGTCACTGTCTAGTAGGTAGCACTTTAGCTTAGTTTTCGGGAAGTTCCGGTTTCGATTCTCGGTCCGGAGGCTGGTTATCCTGACTGAATGTTCGTGTGTTTCCTCATTCCTTCCAGGCAAAGCCGCGATAGTAGCCTATGTCGAATCAGGAGATGGCCGCTTCCTTTCGCATCTTTTCTAATTTGTAACTCAATGATTACCCTATAATCCGACAACACGTAGCCTGAGCTACTTACATCGTCAAATGAAATGTCAGTTAAATGGAAAGGAGAAGAATGCTGAAGCCTGTTAAGGTAGCATAATCGGTCGTGGTTACCTGAAGTCAGTTCTTAGTTAGATTGTCACTTGCTACAGCCGGAGACCTAGACGAAAATTTCAGTGCCAGGAAGCAGTATTCTTACTTTGAAGTTCGCATTGTAATGGCAACGTTCACTAGAAAAAGAGGACAGGGAGACAAGGAATGCGTTTGCTCGCTTATTAACGCGCGAAGACACTCGTAATACGCTCGTATTAACTATGTCGACGTCACTGAATAAGTTAAAATAGGCTGACAATCAGAACGTTTTTAAGCCAACAGAATTTTTTTCAAAAATGGAAAAAATATTCTACTATAAGTTTGAGAAGAAGGAATTATAAAGTAAAGTAAAGTGAAAGGTGAAGTTTTGCGTGTGCATGCCAAGCGTACATATGGGGGAGTGCAGGTACAGCTCCCTTCATTCTTAATCTTGGCACTAGATAAAGATAAGTGGTCAGATTCACTCCCCGGTCGCTTTATTCTGGGGGAAATAACCCACTGTATACCGCGAATTGGTAGCTGGGTAGCCCCCAGATAGGGTCTGGAGGCTTTGTCGGAAAGAAAAATCTTTTGCCCCTGCCGGGATTTGAACACCGATTGCTCGGTTGTCCAGACCCTAGCCTAGTCTAGTCTTTCTACGTCCTATGCCACCCTGGCTCCAAAAAAGAATTATAACACATTTAATAAAACGCAGCGTCATGTGTTGGCTTTTGGTTACGTAAATTCTGCACGTAAGGGGCAGCACCGAATACTGGTCCAATCATGTGATGGTGTTTATACAATGTCTTTTTCTTCAGAAAAATGGATAACGATGGATAGCAAAAGTATTGACTGGTTTTAATTTGACGCTTTCATTTGGTGGCGGAGTACCTCGATAGGTGCAGTGACTAGGCTATAAGCTTGACGACTGTGGAATCTGAATTAAATTGGCAGTAGGCGAAAGGGAGTTTTCTTCTGCACAGGGCCCAGACTCGGTCTCCGCCCATCCTGCCTTGTGTGAATTGGACATCAACGGCTTTTCCCAGAGTTAAAGCGGCCGTGGCCTTAAGTCGACCACTCACCTCCTTCTATGTTTGAAGTTAAGAATTTATGGAGCTACACCTCTTCTATTTGCGAGCCGGGACAGCGTAGTCGGTATAGGGACTCGCTACGGGCTGGACTCTCCGGGGATCGAATCCCCGCGGGGGCGAGATTTTCCGCAGCCGTCCAGACCGGCCCTGGGGCCCCCCCAGCCTCCTGTACAATGGGTAACGGGTCTCTTTCCTGGGGGTAGAGTGGCCGGGGCGTGGGGCTAGCAACCCCATCCCCTCCTCGTGCCGAGGTTCACGAACGGGTAGAGCTATACCTCTACTCCCCCTCTTGGGCCCTCAGGGCCTGTTATAGGGTGAAGCTTCACGTTTTACCTCTTCTGTTTATTAGCATTTGTAATTCACACTTTTCTGATATTAAGACAATCGTGTGGGCGACCTTATGGAAAGCAGGGTATGTAACACGGATCCAAACAATTCGGGCTTCTGATGCATGAAAACACTAACAAGACACGTAAATGAGGGACAACGTTGCAAGGAAAGACAATTCGAAGGAAGCCTACTGCATTTACGGTTGTGAGCAACTGGAACCCAATTCAGGAAAGTTTGTCAATTATTTGTAAGATTAAATTCGTAGTACGGCAACTGGCACCTAAAAATTTCGTGTTTAACTTTCCATAAAGCCCCATCTTATGACAAGTTATGAAAAGTTAAAACATTTCCAGAGTAGAATTAGAGGCACTAGCTTGCTCTGAAACGTTGGTACTCATCTACAAAGCTACACGGTTTCCTGTCCTTGAAGACAGCAATCTTGATACCGCCATGAGAACCTCGAGTTCCTGCACACACAAATTTGCATTTTCTTCCTTACTGTCAAATGCCATTTTACAGCACCGTATACGTTGGATAGAATGGCAAGGTCTAAGCATTATCCCTGGGCCCCATGTGCGGCGGCTTAGAAGAACAGAAATTTATACATAGCATCATCCGTCCTATCCGGACACGCAGACACACAAGGTTCTTTTCGTTGCAACAAGCACACAATCTTCTACGGATTAGTTCGAGACTCACAGACTGAGAGGGACTTGGTTCGCTTATGCACATATGAAACCTATTTATCGGACCAAATTTTCAATATCGGATTAGCATGCGATCATGACGTCATGTATGTGCTTGTCTCTCGCTTGTCACATGCATTCCCGATGGAATATACTTATTAATGTTACGTCTCCTTCACATTATTTTTACACATGCCTAAACAAGTCAGCAGTTTTTTGCTCTACTTTTTTTATGTAAGTTGGGGTTGCCTCTCTGCTTAATCACTGTTAAGATGTAAGGGGGAGTGGAGGTATAAACCCATATATTCTTCACTTCGGCAACAGATGAGTGTGAGTGGTCAGGTTTACAACCCGCCAGTTTTGCCCCCTGGGGAAGAATCCCCGTTAAGCCTTGGACAGAAGGATGTAATGGATACTGGCGATCAGAAGAATTTCTTCCTGTGCCGAGAAACAAACTCCGGTCGCCCAGCAGGAAACCTGTCTTACCGAGCGGTATGACAAACGCATTACTGGAGGTCGGATATCCAATCTCTGAAATTATATCAATAACTTACTCCCTGGAGCAGAGTTCTTTTTGGGAAGCTAGCAGTTGCTCAGCTAATCAAGAAATTCCCACTTATTTCATGGCATCCGAAGGTTCAGCACCGTGTTAAAGTGAAACCGCGACTCGTCCCTATCCTGAGCCAGATTAATCCAGTCTACACCCCATTCTGTTTCTTGAAGATCAATTATTATTATTCTTCCATCTATGTCTAGGTCTTAGTGGTCTCTCGCTCAGGGATTCCCCACCAAAACTCTGTATGCCACTCTCCCCTCTCCCATGCGTGCCACACGCCCCGCTCAGCTCTTTCTGCTCGATTTTCTCACCGAATGATACTGGGTGAGGAGCAGAGGTCCTGACGTTCCTTACTGAAATAACTAAGTTCATGTAATTAAAGTTTGGCATTGGGTTTCCGCCCTACAATTTGAATTTGATTTTGGGACATATGGCTCAATATACGTGAAATAAACTTGTTCGTAACGTGTTGGACGCTAGTATCTTCAGGAGATTCTGTTTCTCGCTGAATGAAATCGATGTTTATAAAAGTGTTTTCTTATACATAAATCTGATTCACGAAATGCTTGTTCCTACCTCATATTTGCAATGTGTATCCAGATTTAAAGCACGAGTTCAGTACGTCAAATGTACAAAGTTCACTTTACGTTTACTTTAAAGACGCACCAACATAGTCTTCTGGTATGATGTATAACACTTTTTAATTACGTCTCATATGACCATGGCTGTTCTTGGACTTAAAATTTTATACAGAACAAAGGTAACCTACGTAACCATCATGAGCACGAAATATTTCAGGGCTGACTGAAAGTGGACTCACAATATTGGTACTCTGAAACATCGAAACTATCAAAACCTCCAAAGTACTATATAATGTGACGGATTCTGAGATTCTGAGACATGGAATGCTTCAAAAATATAAAATGTATATTTCTAATTTGTATACTTAAGGTAACGTGGATGTATAATGCACCTTAGAGTAACAGATTATAATTTAAATGCAAAAAAATTGTTACAGACAGTATTTATTTTTAAACATTATCGCATCTTCTGCGCAGAACTGACATTAGTAAGATTTAGTACGGTGTATCTCCAATCTATACCGACAGGCACAACACAGCGCCTTTCTTTCGTATTTATTAAAACAAGTTTCGGTCCCCTAAACGACAATCATCACGCAAATACAACTCCGTAAGCAAAAGTGGTAAGGTGAAAGGCTCCCTTTTACGTTAAAATAAACATTATTTTGCATAAAATGTTTAAAATGTATAAAAACTACAAAGCTATAATGATTTATTATTTCCTGTATGGAAATAATATGTTTATGTATGCTCTATTTAAGTTCTGAACTAGGATTCGGGTGCATAAATGTAAGAGGTCGCTGCGTTTATTCTTTAGTGAAATGTGCGGCTGGAGAAGATATCTTTGTTTTGATGTTTGCATACTTAGGCGTGATATACTTACTTAAGCATTGCTTGTTAAAAAGATATTTGCGTTGCACTTTAACATCTTCTCCTTTATGTTCTTTTATTTATTGATGTGGCAAACTTGACTAACTAAAGAAATTTTTGGGTTTCCCATCCCGCTGTGCGTTATATTTAGACGTCCGAAATACTGTGTAATAAATACGAAAGAAAGGAGTTGTGTTGTGCCTGTCAGTATAGACTGGAGATAGTAACATAAAGCACAGCGGGATAGGGAATCCAAAAATTGCTTTAGTACGGCCAGTAGGAGTGCCGAATTTTTGCCTGAGCATAGGGGCGCGAATATCTATAACATTTTCAAAACATATTTAATTAGAAAATAAACGTTTGATGATATTCACCAAGCAGGCGGCAAATTTTGTCGTGGTTGTATATAAATTCTGTTAACGTAATTGTCAAAGTGTCTTCTACATTTAGAGTGGCCCACCTTATATTGAACCGCGCAAAGATTAATTTTGTCAGTGTACTGTCCTAAATCAGCAACTGTCTCTTCATATTTTCGAAGCGTACCGAACACACCACAAAGTAGATAACCAGTTAGTCTCTTTTCATTGCCTTTCATTATTGCGATCCAATATTATCAAAGTATCAGTAGAGTTACCTGCTAGCAAGAGATCAGCGGCTGCAACTACGACTACGTCACACTCACTGTGCACTTCGTTGGTTTGATCTGCTGCCCAAGAGGACTGCGAACGTCGTGCCAGATTACGCAATATTTATTGCTATCTTTGTTTTGTATCATCGCCCAGCTACCTGTACACACAGGTGGGTAGTGAGCACACATTTTTACCTCGTATTTTTGAGACAGGATTTCGACATGTGATGACATCCACACAAATAACTTACAAAATTCTGCATCACAAGACCATTCTTTAGTTGCTCAGCTGACTTATGTCATCTACCTTCTACAGTATTCTTGATCTGTGAGAAAGTAAAACACCGGCGATATCACAGCCATCGAATTCCATGGTTATAACGGAGCTCTATTTATAACAGACCTTACATCCATGTCAAGACTAGTCACGTCGTACAATGCACTAATGTCACAAATATCGGTTTCCGTGTTTACGATAGAGCTTGGGCGATGTAACGCATCGATATGTATCGACCATCTGCAATTAACAAAACACCTGATTCGGTTGTTTCTGAATTCTTTTTGAAACTGTTATTTGAGCAGTAAGGTTCATTGAACTATTAAGCAGCGATAATAACAAATTGGAATCCTCTGATGTGACTGAGAATTGTCGTTTTATATTGATAATAGAAGGAGATATGTATCCTTTTTATTTTCTTCAATCTGACTGTTGCAGTTGATTAAATATTTCGAGTGTTTCAGAATTATTGTTCAATGCGGTGACTAATTTAGCTTCACTGACATTAAATTTTGACGATAATAAGTAGGAGTTAATAAATCATCACAAACCAGAAAAAATTACGAAAGAACTCTCGAGTTAAGCGTGAATACTGTGGCTAGTAAATGTCTATATCCGTAATAGCACAAAATCAATTTAAGTGGCAGCAGGAAAATGTTTAAACAATCTTTGTCAAGAATACTTTACGAGTTTCTTAATAGCTTGAAATAGGCACACATACCTGGCCTGAATGTAATCCCCCCTCCCTCCCTCCCTCCCTCCCTCCACACACACACACACACACACACACACACACACACACACACACACACACACACACACACACTCGCTCTCTCTCTCTCTCTCACACACACACACACACACACACACCACGTAACTTGGAAAGGTCTACAAAGACAGCTACATATTTGGCACTCAACATGACAGTCTAAAGACATGCACTTTAAGTGGTGTTGCTACCTGCAAAATTCTTTCAGCAACGGTAAAACACTAATACTGACTGAAACACAGATTTCATAACTGCCATCGTATGCACCTATTCGTAACTTCTTGCTAACATATATAACGATAGAAAAGCATGTCTTATACATTTACATAAGTTCTTATTCCAGTCTAAAACTGACAGCATTGGCCGAGCAGTCAGGGCTTGATTAGGTCGGTCTACTCGAACGGTGGGTTCACAAACCGAGTCGCACTCGGAGAATGGATTTTTAATGGACCTCACCGAAAATATAGGAGATTAACAAGGCTACAAACCTTTAAACCGATAACTTAAATGATAAAAAAGAATATAATTAGAAGAAAGACTTTTGTCTGCAACTATCCCCGTGTTTGGCAAAATTCCGAGAAGATGTATGGAAGCCAGGAAGTAAGGCGCTACGCATTTTTAATTTCCATGTCAGATGGAAAGTAGTAGTCACTTTCTGGTCACACTGCATTACGCAAACTACCTTTTTACATAATCGTTGGAATAATTTGTTGTTACATTTCAGTAAAAGACGAGAATGTGGAAAAATACCTCACCGGGGGTTTCAGTTGTTAGTAAAAAGGTTTGATATTATGTAAACGTATTTTGCTATATGCTCAACGCATCCGCATATTTGTAGCCTTTAAATATAGCGTCACAGTAGACTCAGGGGCACAGATCGAGGGCGGGGAAGATTCACTAAAGAAATTAATTTTGTGTCAAGCACCTTACAGTCGGCAATGTGTTATTGGTTAATAAAACCGCCCCGCCCCCCAGAAGGTCGTGCCATGACTCAGGCGGTTAGCCGCCGGTCTCATATCGCGGAGGCCCGGGTTCGATTCTGGGTCAGTTCCTGTGGGATTTGTGGTGGACAAAGTGGCACTGGGACAGGTTTTTCCCTGCGTACTTCGGTCTTGCCCTGTCAGTTTCATTCCACTGGTGTTCCATTACTACGAAAAGGACAAAAAATAATCATCATCTTCATCTTCATCATAGGGATGCTGCGGTGCGTACGTAGCGTCTGCTGCGGGGTCCTTCTCCATTAAAAAAACAGCACCCCCAACAGAGGGATTCACAAACGTTTGCGCCTTGCCTTCCAAATTTTCAGTCTTATCGTAGTAAAATAAGGTCTATCTTTTTACAGGATATGCATTTTACATTTATGTGAATTTTAATATTATACTGAACATCGATGGAAGATTTTATTTTTCAGACCTCGAAGTCCCACCCAGGTGAACATCACGTCCCATCGGTAGAAAAAACTCCGCCTTAGCATATAGTTTTTCATCTCTTCATGAAATCTTAGTAAATTTAATGCACATTTAAAAGTTACATTGACAGTGTAACACATAACTTAATTTAACCTCTATATAACATTTTTCTTTCATTGTTTCACTGAAGAGTTTAGAGGCGTGCATTTTAAATTCGTTCCTGACGTTTGAAGTTTTATGCCTTTTGTAATAGTCAACGTATTTTTAATAAACTGCTTACACTTCTGCCTTTCTTGTCCCGTCGTATTATGGCACCGGTTTCATATGAGCCTTGTGACACTTATTCACGTTAATATGTGTCCTACTTCGGTGGGGTTGGTCACTACAGCATGTTGCCACGTTTCTTGTTCAAAGCCGAATATTGAATTGCATCCATCTCTCAACCAATCGCACAACCTCGTAATGTTTTTTATTCCAGTGACGTATACAGTTTTCATAGTAAGGGAAGTCGTCGCCTGTCCATTCTCCTGACATCAGATAGATATGAAAATAAAGATTCGTGTCTGATACAACGTCAATGAAATATCTTACCTGTATCAAAACGGTGAGTTAAAATTTGTTAATAAAACTTATGTACGAAAATTGGAAAACATAATATTTTTCACGAAATAGTCTATTGCTGCAGCTTAAAATAGTAAGCTAAGTAGAATATGAGGCCTCTATCTTTTGTGGTGCCACTCATCTAGCTGGTTATGTCAAAATTGCTTCAGTTACTAAAGGGTGAATAAAAGTTTCTCATTCGTGTCCAGAAGGGTGAATGTGGTTACAGCACGAAACCCTTAACGTATTTGAGGTTTGTATTAAGGATTTTTGTGTAAAATTAATAACATAAATTTATGTTTATATTTCTAGCATTAGTTTCAGCATCTTCCCCTAACACTTAGGCCTACTGACAAGGCAGTCCTTTCCGTGTATTCTTGTGTTATTTATCACTGAACCAGTTTCTGTGTAAGAGTTTTTACCGGTTACTACACAATTTTAGGCATTGCTTACAGAGTAGGAGAGAACACCCTAAGTGGATGTTCTTTAGGTCCGCCTATCTGCCTGCGCGGTCCTTGCTCTCTACGTGTGTGACATTGTGCCTGCGTATAAAGAGTTCAACAGTATACTTAATTCAATATGGGCGACTTTCATTAAGGCCTCCCGACAATTTTGAATTTCAGCAATAATGGCCCACAACAAGGTCCACTGTCCTTGGGCCATAAATGTGAACATCCCTTTGGTGATTTTGTGGACTACACCATTCCAACAAACATAATTATATCGGTCTAACTGAGGATGAGATCTGAGCTATTTTGAGATATTAAGCGGCGTCGAGCGGTAATCCTTTACCGACGTTTCGGGACAACCTATCGGTCACATCTTCGAGGGTCAAGAAGTCCAAGAAGGACTTACTGACCACTGAGGTTGTCCCGAAACGTCGGTAAAAGGATTACCACTCAGTGTTGCGTAATATCCCACAATAGCGCAGATCTCATCAACATCGCGGCAGAAACCTGAAATTGCTGACTGGAGATATTTAGTATTTGAGACATCAGAGAAGATTGGAACATGCTAGATACGAGGTGGGGGCACTGAAACAAGAAAACGCGACTAAAGGAAAACACAAAAAGGCACACAATTATAATGGTAGAAATAACATTCAGACGGATTTTACGATGGCGATATAAATCACATCAATGGAATTATCTGCAGACGTAACGCCTGGCGAAGTCACGCACGTCACTAACGTGCCAGGGCAGTTGCCTATAGAGCAGGTGCTGGCTCCTGCCGCAGAAACCAACATGCATAACGCCCGTGCCTGGCGTAGCCTTGAAATTCATTCAGCTTTTTGGGTTTCACATATTGTAGACACATGAGCTCGTGCCTGCGTGTTGTCACTGTTGTCCTCGCAATATTGTACGTCACACTGTCATGTTAGTAGCCAACTTTGATGCCTGCATCGGTTTGGATTTCGTTGACGATAATCAGGTTTGTAAGGATCCGGTCTCTGCGTCGAAACCTGAAACGTATTCGACAAAACAGTTATTGATTTCGAGGCGTCAGTGTCGGCGACGGCTAAGGCGCCATTGACCTGATGTTGTGCTTCTTGGACTCCTCGTGCGTACGTACTTTTGCACGAATCTGTTTGCTTAATATCAGTTTTTTTTTTCACATTAAGTTATCCGACATGGTTCTTCGCAAGAATTAAGTGAATTTAGATAAGGTTGAATAAGGGTGGAGTATGCTGTTGTAAAAAAATATTAAGGTACCTAATTTCATTCCATCTTTTAATGTCTCACAACGCAGGGCCAGTTACTACGTAATTTGTCTGTTGAGTGAGACTGCTTGGAGATGTTCATAGACTGGGCGCAGGGCCCTTACTGTCCGGATTTTTGACATAACTGAAGTACTTATAGTGTGAAGTTAGACTTAAAATAAGTTTATGTTTTACGCTTATAGCAATATTAAATATTTCTGAGAATAAAATAATATAACACAATAAAGATCCGCAACTATTCATTTTGTTTGTCTACTTGCCAGCCGGATTATGCCTGATTACTGCTTTATCTACTGCCAACATTCTCTCATCATAGACCTCTTTCCATATCACCATCATCGTCGGAGCTAACTTCAACTTGCTCGGCATCTGCGCAGGCGTCATATTCTCCTTACGTTAGTTTTCTGTGTATCGACTTCGAAGTCCTATTTGGAACGAATTCGGCAATGAAAACCTCGTCTGTGAAGCGCATAGATCGAAATAGAATTACAGTTTTCCATCCTGTTGCCTTCCATATATCGCCTTCGGTGTAAAACAATGTAATTTAAGTCCAATAATTCCAGTTGACCACTCATTTTTTAAATCACGTTCTCCTCATTCAGGAAGAATATGAATGGTCAAGATTACTTTGATCTTTCACCTAAAACGACAGAATGCTTCCATTCTTCTGTTTCTACCTACTTTCAAATGCAGTCCAGTTCGCAGCGTAACGTACACGTGCCTGAACGGCACTGAACTAAAGAGAAACTACTCCACTTCTTCAATTCCGAAATTCCGACCAATCAGTTAGGCCTGCATCCTCAGCTTCACAAAAGTCACATTTAAGTAATGCTGTTCAGGGCTTATAAGTTAATTAGTTTTTCGATACCCAGACTCCTTTATACTGCTTGTTCTTACAATACTTCGTAGATCTTGCATGCTTTATCACAAAAAAATCATAAAAGATGTAGGAGACATTTGCATACTTCATCTTGATTTAGTTCTTCCGTACTTTACATCTTCCTTGTGGTTCTTTAGCTCTTACCAGTTCCGAAAAAAAATGGTTCTAAATACTTTGAATGTCAATATCCCGATTTAAGGCAACTCAAAATTTTAAGGCTTCATACAGCACTGCTATCATTTACTAGGTTTGTTTCTACAATAACGTATTGGATATGAACAATATCCTGGCAAGAATAATGGCTGTCATTTCAGGGCACAGGTATAATGGCGTGGGGCGAAACCACGAAACATTTCACATACCTCTTTACGAATCGTATATAACACGACGATGTGAGGAGCGAGATGGCTCATCCAGTAATGCTTGTAACATATATCTGAAAATCTGTGGTGTGCCCAGTTCGAGTCTAATTCCGGAAGATGATTTTTCTCACTGGGATTTTTCGTTACTTTTCACGTTTCCGTCTAGGTAAACGTTAGGCAAATTCCTGCCATATCACTTCCAATTTATTACTTGCCGTCATTCACTCTTTTAACTCTGAATGCTACATTTGGAGCAAAGCTTTTTATGGTGCTAAAACTTACACACTTGCCTGACGTGGATGATAAATGCCTTGAAAGTTTTGAAATGTGGTGCTGGAGAAGGACGGAGAAGACCAGTTGGAGGTATCGTGTGAAAAATGAAGTGTTACACAGGGCCAAGGAGGAAAGGAATATCATACATAAAATAAAACGAAGGAAAGCTTAAATGGGTTGGTCACTGACTTCTAAAACACATTGTTGATGGAAAGATAGAAGGAATGAGAAGGCAAGAAAAAGGGCGTGAGCAGCTACTGGGTGACCTTAAGGAAAAGAGAAGATACTGGATTTGAAAGAGGAAGCACTAGATCCTATCCTTCGGAGAACTCGTTTTAGAAGAGACTATGGACCTGTCACAAGACAGAGTACGCAATGAATGAGTCCTATATCCTGAGATTCTAACAGCGTCATTGAATAAACTGCAAATATATACGTAAAATAAAAATCAAGATCTCCAGGTTGGCACTGCTGGTACTCATTCGGCAGATTTTTTTTCAGTTTTAGGAACAGAAGTCGGCTAATCTGACTTAGCTTTTCAGGATATTGCTTTTGTATTACCTTAAAATTCGCGACGACCAGTTCCTTCTATTTCCCTAAAAATTCGGTATTTACAATTATTCTCACGTTTGGCTCTACATAATTATGCGTTTGAGAAACACTTCGTAAAATAAACCAAGCCAAGCCAGTTTAATTTCCACTGTATTTTTCAGTCACTTTACAACGTCTTGTATCGATACATGCATACGTAAGGCTATGTGTTCCGGTACGGCCGTACTGCAATCAAGTGTGTGAGCACAGTGACCACCTCGCTCCCACTGATAACAGTACGGCCGTACTGCAAAGAATAGCATCACGTATTCACGTGAGGATGCTAAGGGTTATAAAATGAATGACATGTATATTGGAAGCTGAATTATGTAAACTGTAACAAGGTGCAGATATGTTTTATTTGTAAGGTGAGCTAAGATAAAGTAAAACCGACGGTTTTCTCTATATCTAAGGTAAAAGTCATACATATTCAGATCCCCAGGTAGCCGTACCAACCGACCACTAATTCCTTTAAAAATGGCTGATGTGAAAGAGACTGGAGTTGCCCTGGGATTTAATTTAATTTAACTGAATAAAGTTACAAACGCGCATGCCAAGGATACAGCCCTTTTCTTCAGGATGTAGCCAATCACGTTACTACACACTGCTAGGACAGTGACACTGTATCTTCCACCATTTCGGTCGTCATCTCAGAAAATCATGCTATTAATATGTCCTTAGTATATTCATTAACACTTTGTAGGTAAAAATACAGACTTACATGTATTTAAGCTTAAAATGTTATCGTCCCTGTTTTAGAGGCCAGTCAAATAACAGTGACGACTGAATCATTGCGTATACAACAGTGAAAGAAGGATGACGTCACCAAAATTTCTGATGTCATTGGTCCTATCGATCCAGACATAATCCATATTTACCCCACGCGTGTCATCAGGAGTGCTCTATTCCGACGCGGAGGGGAGCCAGCCTTTATTTCCCGAAAGACTAGACACGAGTCCTAGCGTAACAGTTCCTGCCCGAAATGGCAGGTATGCGTTTTAATCCAACATAATTCGTACCGAAATATGCTAGAAGTTTGAAGAAAACTGATATCTACCTGATAAATAAGCCGCCTAAAATAACGGCTACTGATTTTAAATTAGGCAAAAAAGATAGGCAGAAAGTTGGAGAATTTCACGATTGTGCATTTGTCTTCGTCTGTCTGTCGGCCTGTAACAACACAAGAACCAATGAACGGATATTAACTAAATATGATGTTGAGAAATTTTTATTAAAAATTTGTATCCATATTAAAGCCCCTTTTAAAATCAGATGAAATAAAACTTAGATAAAAACATGCCTTCGTAAAGGAGGTTCGTATAGCGGTAAAGTTTTTAGACTTATTAGGGGAGATGCGAGGTTAGAAATGCGGCCTGGCCACCGCCTGTCCTGAGGCTGTTGTGGTTTTACTTAGGCCCTCCAATAAGATAGCGGGATGGCACCTAGATTAGGTCCTGACGGCTTCCTTCCAAATCCTTTTCAATTTCGTCACCGTAAGAGGGACGATATAGGCCTACTGTCCAAGATACTGACCTGGTCGTAATATAAGCTACAAATGGACACGCCCTTCTTTGCCAAATTCCAGCGGGCCTCGCGGAGTATTTATCAGAGTGAAAGACATTCCGAGCAGAAGTTTTAGAGAAAATCAGACCATTTGTGTTCAGTACACATATTCTGTTACTATTACGGTTTCAAAATAATCCAGTACAATACAGTGAACGCGCAAGGACATTGGAGTCTTTCAAGAAAACAGAGGCCATCCGTTTCAAAAAGTGATGTCTGATCTACAGGGGCTAAATAAATGTAACTTTGTACATAAATCCACAGAATATTGTACATCTTTAAGTAAACTGGTAGTTTACTAAATGAAATGTAGGCTTGTAACTCTCCTAGCCAGTAGCAGTCATCCTACCCATCAATATGCTATGGAGATTTCTATGTATCATACCTGCTAATATGGCGACTGCATTTATTCTTTTATGGCTTATTTTACGAAGATCTCATGATCACAGATTAAACAAACGTTAAAGTGTTAAAAAATTGTTTCAGTTTAGTTTTACATTGCACTCAGTTTAGGTCATTAATCACAGCGTCTGCGTGGAATGAGGTAAGCCGTAAATCCAAGCTGGCGTTTCGAATTCTTCTCGAGGCACGGATGCAATTTCAGGCTTCTTACGTTCTTTATTTCCTAAAACAGAAATGTGCCATTTGAAACCACTCTGCTCTATGAGGATCCCCATTTAAAATTCTGATTTCTTTCGCCGATTTTTATGAAACTTGGTCTGAATATTATTCCACTGGATGACAAATCATTTCCTTAATTTCTAATTTTCTGCAAAGGGAAACCTAGAACATCGGAACTACTGACGAGGGAGCGACAATAGCGACACGTACGTCTGGGCTCTAAATGAACTGAGGACAACAGACGCTGGAAAAATATGCAACTATGTGAAGGGAATACGTGAGCAGAACTTAACGTATAAAATGGTGGCCGTGGGAAAATTTCTTTTGACTTTTGTTTTGGTAATAATAAACATTAAAAACTGTAAAATTCGATGCGACTGATAACGTAAACACACTTCACATTGTCTGCAAAATACTGCATGTAGGTCGCGACAATAGCGACTTCTGAGTTCATGACAAACAAACTTAACGTTAAGCTAAGTACAAGTTTTCATTGTGTAGGCTGAACCAATAAGGTTTTTTGATGAGTGGACATACAGAATCACATATTTTTACCCTCAGCACTAAATAGAGCTGGGTGGTCAGCTTTACGCCCCGGTCGTTTTAACACGGTGGAAAGAACTAATGGTACCCTCTGAATAGGGGGCTGGGCGTGCCTCCGTGCCCGCCTGGAGGCTTTGAAGAACATAAAGATCCCTCTCCTCTGCTGGGAAAGTAATTACTATTTCCCATTCGTTCAGCTGGCAGCTTATCACTTTATCGAACGCATTAACCCGGCATTTAACATGTACAAACCCTGTATTTTACTGGATGTTTACAGGAATAAGTCACAATAAATAGTTTAACAAATATAAAAACTATAAACATATGCAACTACAAAGTAGAGTTTGAGTTCTACTCGAAGCTTCTTCTTCGTACTGTGTTGTGTTTTATGATAAGTACATGCAGACCTCTTAACATCCAAGTAGATCTACAAACATTTTTAAAGTCAACAATATAGAAGATTCATTTTTCCAGAAGACGGCAAAGGCCAAAGGGCCTGAACCATGACAGAGAGGGAAGGACCTAGTCATTCTGGTTTCAAGAACGATAATCATTCCTTAAATTTTGCACCTTGTAAAATATCCATGTGCGATTATGAACTCGAATATTGTCATTAAAGCTGAGAAGATGGAGAAGAAAAATTCTTATGGTTCAGATATTAAGGTATTGAAGGTAAAAAAAAAGTGTTTCACGGAAACAATTCTGCTTCTAGGGCTCATTTCACGTAAGGAAATATTGATTGGGAGAGGCTATTTCAAAATTAAATAAAATTTTTACTGAAGTGATAAAATATTTAATAATACGTCGGAAAGGCTATTAAATTTAAAATTTACATATAGGCCTAACAAGTTTAATTCAGCTCTTGTAACAGGAAATAAATGTGCAGCCATGGGGCAAAGAAATTTAATTGTGATAATTTACGCTGACCAACAGGTAGAGATGTATATAAATAGAAGGCAGAAATCCGACTACACTCGTAATAACTTTAACCGGAACATCTACTTCAGTGGTCGCCACAGGCACAACGTCACGTGGTTTTTGCTGATGAAGGCAGCAGCTTTTATGCAAGAAAGGCGGATGTGCAGAGACCTAAAGGCAGGTTGTTGACAGCGCATAAGAACGAGAACCACAGATATTTGGTTGGTTGAGCCACTCGTATATGCTGGGCATAATTAATCCCTGACGAACGTAACAGAAACAAAAACCCAACAAAGTAATTCCGTGCAGCAGAATTATTCAGAAGCTTATGGTCGCTCAGCTAGTGAATGCACCACTTAACACCACCTACTGCCGAGTTTAAAAATTCGTGGAGCTAAAATTCCGCTCCCTTTGAGTTTTGATTGTGTTGTGCTTTAGTAATCAAAGTTTTTATGCAGAAGGAGTAGTAATGCTGCTCTATGTTTGAGTGTCTCCGAGATATCTTGATTCTGTGATATTTTCTTATTTTGGACATATTCCTTTATACATAACCTTTTCCAGCATTCTGCTCGCGTAACTTGAACGTGGTGTAAATTTGTGTGCCTTTTATTCCGAGAATTGTATTAAGAAGATAACCAGGGGGTTTTAGTGCTGTTTAAAAAATTAAATACTTCTTGTATAAGACGGACTTAACACATTCCCTTTCAAATAAAAACATTGAACACTTTTGCGATGAAGAAGGTCTGATCAAGCAAAGCAAATATCTTATTTGCACGTTTCCGCCTGTGTTTTACAGCGGACGTAAGACTTCACACACACAGATATTAGGAAATTTGAATCATACCGTTGACAATACGTACTGTAGGCACGGCTATTAAAAGAAAAGGTAAAGGTCACCCCATGTTATGCCTATGCAGACACAGAGGGTAATTTGCAGTTATAGCTCCAACCTCTAGCTCCAACCCGGCACTAGAATTGGGTGGATGATCAGCACCACCGGCCCTTATGAATCGTCATTCGCAGTCGTTTTGAAACTCTATCAGTATCCAGTGTTTTCATAAGGTGGATGTGACTCCTTGTTTTTATTTCCACCCACTCTACTACCAGTACATTGTGATACTGAAAAATTAACCCTTTAAAAGCGGAACGTAATCGGTTTTATATAAGGACTCAGTGCGTACCGCGCTGTAAACACTCTCCACTTCGGTTATAAAAACCAATCTCTTAATGTTTTATAAGGCAAAAGTTGCTGTTTGTTCTGAGATCCGTACAAAACACATAAACGCAATGTGGGCACCACGTAGAATTTTTTAATGTTAAACCCGGTGGTATGTAAAGTTACCGTTAGGCTTTAAAAGGTTAAGCAACTATATACGTACAGAAGAACTTGTACCTCTGCTAGTGAAACATAGATATGTGGATGATACTTTCAGTAATGCAGAATCAAAATGAAATTAGAACTATGTGCAAAATAGAATAACAAGAGATGTAAGGATATTCAGGTACGCACTCTATAGGCAGAATGACTTTTGGCATTCTCTTCTCTTCAGTTATTTCTAGGAAAACTGTTTATTACCTTTGTACTTCAATAGAAACAGCAATATAAAACAATACGAAGCTGAACATTTAGAATGCGGAAATGAAATAAAAAAAATTGTGAGCACGGGCAAAATTGAAGCATTTTGAAGGCACTGTTGTTATTATGCATGTCATCCGCTTTAGCAGTAAAAATTCTGCATTGTATACGATCTAGTACTTCTTATAAGGGTAGAAATAGACTTTCAGATATTATCGGGATGTATTTACTGCTTCAAAGATAAAAAAGTGTAGTCTATATTTAAAAAGTAATTTAATCACTGCAGCATTAATCGCGTTCGTATACTCTATCACGTGTCAGAAATCCTGCGGATAGCTTATTAAATCAGCCCCGTCCTTCCGTTTGTTCTTCATTGTCTATGAAAGTATGAAACAGCCATAAGAACACGGGGAAAAGTTTTCACGAAATTTTATATTGAGGAGGTTTCAAATCTACTCAAATTTTTAGACCTGTTTAAATTTTGGATAATCTCGAAGGAAAGAAACTGTCATCTTATATTAAGGTCCACGAGCGTTTCTGCGCACATATTGACCGAGCGCAGTTTCTTAAATACTTATCGACGTGAAAGATGGCTCTAACGAAAGTAGCCAAAAAAATATATCCCTATATTTTTTCGTAAGTTATACTGATTTACGGGTAATTAAAAAAGAACTGGCTGCTCCTGACATGTATGGCCTCACTGATGCGAATATATTCAACAATATACAACAGCATTCAAAATTTATGAGAATGTTACTATAAAAGCAATTGATTTCCGAACCCAAGCAAAAATTTTTGAAGTTTCCTCTTCTCGATAATAACAAATTAATATTTATAATATTCTAGTCTATCGCAATAAACTTTTAAAAGCAGCTGCTATCATTCTTCTTCTTCTGGTCACAGTTGTTAATTACACACTATATTTGTTAATTTCTTTCTCCATTTTTAGACCACTATTCCGCACAGACCTGTCACTTTAGGAACACGTGTCTAGTAATCGTCAAAGTGTATGTGCATGCTTGATATTACCGTAATCCCGAACCTAATCAAAGTGTACCAACACGTGAGGATTTAAACATAAAGTAAAGAATCACCTGAATATCAAATGGCTGTTCAGTTCTGCCGCAGTAGTCTGGAGGTAGAAATAAATTTTCCAAGAAGACGGACAAGCGACTATCACCACAGCACAGTGTCTGCACTGACCAGCGCAGTATATTCCACCTCCACTGTATGAAGATGCGTTGCCTTAACCGACTGTAGGGTGCCCCAGCCCAGAAAACCCTGCTGCTCATATGGCAGAGGTCACGATCAAATGCACACTATCGATCCCGATTATTGTGTAGGCAAAGGCAATGCTTGTTACAGAGCTTCTCCGCCCAGCACTTAGTTAAACATGTTCACTTGAGGGATATTTAGATAATTTACTATATTTTTTATTAAGCCTGTTTAGAAATGCTTAAAAAATTTCAGTTAGGAAATCTGAAGTGAAGACACCTCTTGGAGCACTTTGGCATAGATTAACATGCAATATGAAAGGGATCCTCAAGTAAACAGGAAATGAGTACGGCTCCAATTCTTACTGATCAGGGCAAGGACCAGTAGTCACGTCCTGCGAACACGGCCTTAAAATTTCAGATTTTGTCAGAGGCGATGAATTTCTCCGCAAGATACTCGAATATTAGCTTCCCAAGGAGAGCTCTGATCCATGCAGATGGAATTAAACAGTGTTGCCAACATACAAAAATAAGAATTGTGCAGTCTCTTTCTCTCTCCAAATACTGTTTTTATTTTTGAAGCAATTTTGTGTAGGCACACTGATCTAAGAAATCACATCTGAATTATAAGCGCAATATATATGATTTCACTCTTCGTAATATTTTCGCCCCTCCTTCTGTATTTGAAAAGAGGAAGCGTAAACTAACATTGAGTTACAAACATTTCCTCTTCAGAAAAGTTTTATTTTTTCCAAACGCAATAATCATATACCACCACGTCATTTATCCTGTTTGATACACGTGGACTTCTCTTAAATAATGTTCCAGTAAATGTTCCCGGAATCAAGAAAAGATTCTTGCCCATTTCGAGCCCTGCTACTTCACTTCTTTCGTGACGTGGAATACAAGGGATGCGAATAATTACTGTCGACAGACTAAAGTCTGAATTGCGACAGGACTGTTTCTAAACCGACAGCCACATTGGCACATCTGTAATGGGGGATGCCTACATGGTAGGTCACTCCGCAGAAGTCACGCCTTCAGCACGGGTATGTAATGAGGAGCAAACACAGTTTTGTGTGTATTTGTAAGATTCGCTAAATAAGTTTACACTTTTGGAAGTACTTTTGCTACAGAAATATAATAATCTGAATAAGAATTAGGTATATAAAAATAAAATGCGGGTTATAGAATTCAGGTGAAAATATATCCAATACGAATTATTCCTGAAGACAATTCGAGATCACAATTCATTTTAGTTGCCTGATACGAGACCTATCGCTTTTACATCAATAAAACAGCAACTACAAAATAAATACTTCCCAATCAATATGCGGAATAGTTAGTATTATTTAAATTTAATGAAGTTAAGAAACACACATTAGATCTCAGAAACCAATGACGATCTCTGCTCTAATTTAAATTTATTTTAAGTACTTGGGACACAAGTTGTTGAAAGTGGATATTTAGGAAGTGTCACGGGATGTATTTACTGCAAGAGATGGGACAATATAACGAAAATGTTTGGGAAAACCCCAAATATTTCACGAAAACATAAAAATTAAAGATTTGCGGACCCAGTACAACATATGAAGAGAATACTACACGGAGTGTTTTAGTGAATTATATTGTCCTGACATCCACGAGGAAGACCAGATGCTGACTGACCTTATAAACGCTGACAAAAACCTGGAAGAGTAACACTGATCAAGAAGTAAGAGTAGGAATAAACACCAAACATGTTTTGGTAGGTTATACTCTATAATCCGTTTCACTGTGACGTACAGTTAACAGTTAACAGATAGCCAGTTAGAGCACCGAGATTGTCGGGCCACATGTCATATGAATATTAATGTTTAGTGCACACATGTAAGCATGTTGGGTGTAGCTGAAGCTGCAGAAACTCGTACTCCCCCTGCAAGTGATGAGCAATGTTTGGCGGAATGTAAAAAGAAATATTTTGTACTCCCAGTAGAAAAAAACCAGGGTGGGGGGTCAGGCGAACAAAGTGACCAAGCGACAGGTTTGCAGATGTCAATCAATTTCTATGGAAGAATTCCTCCAGCACGTCCGGGCACAGTGCCTTCGGAAAAAGAAAAGTGACAGAGAGAAACGTAGAAACACTTTTTCGCGCAGCACAAAAGACACTGAACTTGGGCATATTTTTTCAACTTTCTCCACTGCATGTGGGTTTTGCTGCCCAAATTGTAACATGATGTTGATTAATATTTCCAGGAAGATGGGCAGAAAGAAGTTCGTCTTTGCCTTCAAGTTTTGGAAGAACGCTACACTAAACTGTGAAGGAAACTTCTTGGCCTTGGGTTGTTACATATCGCAAAAACTGGTACTGTAATTTAAAAATTTCAAGCGAGTTCTCAGAAATATAGCGAAACAGAGCCCACATATGCACAATATCACGGTTTATTCATTTAACCTTTGTCTTCTAGTTCATCTCCCCGACACGTATCAGCAATAACTATGCCATCATCAAGGGGGCTACTTCAAATATTACCGAAACATGTCGGGGAGATGAACTACACGGCATAGGTTAAATGAATAAACAGTGGTGTTGTGCATAGGTTGGCTCTGTTTTGCTATATTCATCATATGCAAGGAAATGAACAACATAAAATTCGCGGAAATGTTTGCACTGCAGATTTGGCGGGCTTAATTGTCGGGGCGCATTTCTTTATTATTTTCTTGGACTGAGAAAAAAATCCGCTGAAGCTTCACTAACTTTATCTCCAGAGACTGGAAGTCTAGCAGGGCTTTTCGCTCTATAATTGCAACTAAGTGTATGGGACAACTTAAGATGGACATTATCTGTGGTAACTCTCTAAAAAACTCTATAGGAAACCTCGTCTGCAACCACAGATTTCGTTTCGTGATTCCCTAGCACGCAATTAGCTTCTGCACTTTAGACGCCATTTTCCCTCTTTGTAGAATCTCAAGTAATGGCTCTTCAGAACCTCGTTATATGTATTACCTTTCTGCGTACGCCTGATTTTCGTTCCTTTGCTTTACAGTTCATGAGCAATATTACATTAAAATTGTCTACATTTTATCTGTTCGTTTTTATTTCGCTAGGTTATGAATTCTGAAACTCCTCGTCACGTAACTCTCGCAATTCTGCCATTGCTTGCTCCATCATACGTCTAAATAATTGTTATCTTGGACATCTCCTTGTGTTGCATAAGTTACAGACCAGTTAATTACCAGAACACATATAATTCCAATCGTATTGTATTACACAGATATGAGGCTACAAGTTTCGACCAGCTACCTGGTCGTCTTCAGACGGCTTAAATACATATAAAACACAAAAGCAACGTTACAATAGCAATCTCAGTTATGTGGTCACTGGGTCAGATTGAGATATCAGTCTTTGGTGTTATACACTGCATGTCCATAGAATTTTAAGAACATAGAACTTTAGTTGTAAATATTGTCGGCACTGCTGCTTGTTGTCTTCGTCACCAAAGACTGATATCTCAATCTGACCCCGTACCTGACATTGCTACTGTAATGTTGGGTTTTATATGTTATGAATTTAAGCAGCCTAAGGATGAACATGTAGCTGGTTAAAATATGTAGCCGCACATATGTGTAATATAACAAAACTGGAATTGGAACTATTATGCTTAAATAATCTGATTATCATCATCTACTTCCACCGTCAGGGTTCCTCCATTAATATAAAATGATTTTCTGTGATTTCAATTAACCCGCGAGTTATAGTGAATCCATTCAAACATAACGATGGGTCTTCCTGCGACTTGCCTAATCCTGCTACACAAATACTGGTTAGTTCCATAAATTAGGCAAGACAGCTTTGTAACATATCTTTCCTTCCTTACAACCCACAGGTGTACCCCCATTCGACCCTCCATGACATATGCAGCTAAAAGTGCGTGGCGATATGAATTAAGAGCTTGAGTGTGTGCTGACTGTGCATCTAGCTGTTATCTGAGCCACCAAAATGTCATTATAAAATTGCCTTTTTACAGTTCAGTTGAGGTTTTATTAGCCTGCACATTGGCGACTTAAAATGATGTGGCGCGGTTTGCTGGTGAATTTTGGCAGCAGTTTGCTTCTCTGACTGGTAGTTATTGATCCACCCAACACCGGAACAGAGCAGACACTCTTCCGTCTACCTTACGCCAAAGGAAGAATAACTTGAATAAATCGCAGAAAACTTGTTAGATTTTTTACAATTTCTTGTGTAACCAGCGAATTAACAATTTATGGATGCGGTACAAATGCAGAAAGCAGCGTTATGCCTTAAGAATCGTAACATATCACGATTTAATTATACAGTGAAATGTATAGTCCATAATGTACAGGGGTAAGGAAGTCAGAATTTGGCGACAATTTGAATTAACGAAGCAAAAAGCAAATGATCCTGGAGAATTAAAAATCATTAAACTCCCGCAGTAAAATACTTTCAGGCACTGTATGAGAATAGAGGTGTTCACGGCGATATCACAGTTAAGGTGTTTTGGGGTATGGTAATACTGGTAAGGCATGTTAATTCAACTGTACAAGGACATACACCCGCTTACAACGCCCTGTACTTCATTTTGGGTTTTTTTAAGAGTTCATGCACGATGTAGACTTGGCCATATGTAGTTTATGAACTAGACGTGCGCCTCCAAAATTCCATCTCAAATTGCAAACAAAGCACGACAAAATACATGTCTGTCCTACTGAGTATCAAGTTCTAATCATGCCTATGTTAATGAATTAACGTCATTTATTTTGTCACGTTTTATTATCCTGATGAGATAGTTTTATACACTATGACGCCATAATGCGAGCCTCATGTCAGCGTAATGGAAGTTACCTTTCAAGTCGAAGTTGCAATATAATGGATAGAAATCATGTTCCATATGCTGGAGACACAGGTTTCGGATCTCGAACCTTGACGGGTCTAGCGACTGATATTTATTGCAGTTTTCCTCAGCCTGTCTAAAACAACCTGTAACAATGCCCTGATGTAGGCAGTGATAACTTCCTAACCCAAAACTTATGATTTGGTACTAAAACAGTTCCAACGTCAAATAAACTTTAGCAGCTGGAGCAGAGTTACATAAAGAGTGTACTTACGCCAGTGGCCTCATTTGACCGGCCAGAGGCTCAGGCGACATCGCTGTAACATTGGCTTCTTCGCTTCCCACTCCTCACTTGTCACACTGCAGTCACTGCCTACATAACCAAAAGCATCCCGGGATCTCACACGCGCGCGCTCTGCCGGTCAACTACGGCACCGGTATCGATTCGTGGGACTTCTGTGCGTGGGGGTTGCGTCCTAAACCTTGCACTTGCATCTCCGGCTGAACAAAAACACATGTGAATATGTTTTATCTCTGAAGCTGTGATTTGTCAGAGGGCGGCGGGAGGGGGAATTTGGAAGCGAAATAACAGGACCCATTAAACTGATATAACTGGGCAGTGTCCATCGTCTGCAGAGACACAACATGACGAACACCGGTTCCGTGTGATGTGTTCACATGGGTACGCGTTTTACATCCACTTGATGATCTAGAAAATATTTCCGAAATATTAAGTTTCTCTAATCAAAAGGACACGATGGACATTGCCAATATATTGGCCAATTAACAACACGCTGCCTTCACAAACCGTCACAGCCAGATAATAGAGTAACATCCTGATTAATAAGCATACGGCGAGGTGGCACCCCCTGTGCTCCTCAGTTCCGTGCTGCTTGGACTGGGGGCTGTTCAGCAGACATGCTATGGAATATAAACACAAGAATGTAACGTTCTTATCACATTGTGCTGACATAACTTGATCCTGCGTGCTTCACAGATTATTCTACTCGATTGACGTGGGTGGTCCAGGATACTATCACATTCAAATGAGTAGGTGCCTCCCCGCCTTTCCATCGGGTGATGGAAATCAGTCCAGGGTCCGAAATGTATCCTGCTTGGGATAGTAGACCATGAAAAAAGTTCAGAAAACTAAACAGTAAAGGTTGCGATATCCGGTACCTCCCGGACCAATAGGTTGTGGAATATAGTAATTTTTCGGATATCAGAACGCAGTACCTACTGAGTGTCAGCGTACCTACCAACTTCATGTACAGTCTTAATCATTTAATTTATCACTTGTTATCCTCTTCTCTTTTCCCTCTCACTTACTCTTCCCTTTTCATCAGTACTTACGTAACAAAGCGTATATATAACCTAAAAGAAACCAACAAGACACTAATAATTAACCTTTTAAAGCCTAGCCGTAACTTTACATACGGCCAGGTTTAACATTAAAAAATTCTACGTGGTGCCCACATTGCGTTTATGTGTTTTGTACGGATCTCAGAACAAACAGAAACTTTTGCCTTACAAAATATTAAGACGCCGGTTTTTATAACCGAAGTGGAGAGTGTTTACAGCGCGGTACGCGCTGAGCCCTTATATAAAACAGATACGCTTCGTCTTTAAAGGTTTAATGACCGAACACTCAAAATTGGTGCTAGGTGCTGCCGGTTGATGAAACAGTGACATGGAACTTGCCTGTTAGTCAGTTTCGGGGAAATAGTGCCTTCCGGATCATTCAGTGCCGGATGTTGCAGGTTTTAGCGTACTCTACTCCTAAGTATAGTGTACCATCACTAAAATTGTAACCTTTTCGAACTGACGAATATTTAATTTTTTAAAAGACGCGCCCGTTGAGGGGTTTTGTTTGCCACTGCTAAGTACCAACGTGACGGTCTTATGGGATGCAAGGCAGCATATTTTATAGAGCTGGGTACCACCGTTTCGGAGAAACCAGCTTCCGTCCATTCCACGGGCAACCACATGCCTCTGGAAAAGTACTCAATTTAATGAACAACTGGGATATTTAATGAAAGATATATCTATATCAGACTTTTCAGGATCCATTCTCAAATGGGTGAAGTTTTAGCTAGATCACCAACTGTACCAAATGCAGGCGGAATTATGTCGGTCACATGCAGTCTATGATAACAGTTATGAACACCAAGTCGGTGATTAAGAATACAGCGCACTAAAATTAATTTCGAAAGACTTACGTTGAAAACCTTTAAGTTCTTGAAAGGGTAGCCCTACCTGTACATTTACACACAAGCGGATCTGTCGCACTTGCCCACTGTCTGATATTTTCTTTCAGAAATCCGTAGGCTGTTTAATGAGGCCAGATCCACCCACTTATGTAAGCGCATATATAAATGTGTGTACGTGGGTGTATTTGTGTGTTTTACTGTCCACGATCGTAAAGTATGTTTATTGTAGAACTTTACACGCCGCTAAAGCCCAAATACGAAGTCTAATTTACGTAAAATATGTTGTCTGTCTTTAAACCTTTTCCTGCATATTATTCATTTAGATCCTCATGCTAATATTTCTTCCTTCACGAAGGAGCGTCAGACTGTACAACACCCATGCTGTCTATGAAATACATTGTTAATGATATGGAAAACAACGAAAAATACATAAACATGGTGGGTTCGTATAGATGAACTGACAAGCTCTGTTAAATACCCAGTCAGTCAGCCACTGATTCTTCCGATATAGCCTGGGCCTCATCTTACTAGTCACCAAAGTAAAGTGTTGGTTCAACTGCTGGACTGGTGTATAGAAAAGGCAGATTATTAAACTAGGGAGATGGTCGGGTAGTGCGATAAGAAAAGACAAGGGGAGGAAAAAACCGGGGAAAGCGGGGGAGAGTTTCAGTGCTCTACCTGACAATACACAACACCCACAAGAGACAGACAACCATGCCCCCGGTGGGATTCGAAACCACAATCGCAGCAAGCGAACGACCGCAGACCTACGCCTTAGACCGCTCAGCCATTGGGATCGGCCACTAAATATTGCTATAATAATACATTAAACGGGAAAGGAATGTGTGAGGCATGTGACAAACATGGGACAGGACAGCAATGCATACAGCGTTTTGGTGGGAAAAACCTAAAGGAAGACGCCCACTTTGATGGCCTAGGTGTCGATGGTTAGGATGAGATTAAAACGAATTTTTGAACTTTAGAATGGGGGATTGTGGATTGGATTCTTATGGCTGAATATCGAGAACAATTTATTGTGAACTGGGTTACGAACTAGGTGTTCAATGAAAGGCGAAGATTGTGACTCCATGAACTGCGGTGATCTTGGCTAAAAGGATTATTTTCAATGGGTTTAGTTCCATTAGACACATTCGTATTTATCACCATACCCTACTAGATAACATTTTTCACATAACTCTTTGTAAGTTATCACTAATCACAGGCAGAAGGAAACAAGTTTGCCATTGGATTACTTTGTTTTCAGTCAAAAATTACCTCGAAAACAAAAGTTTATTTTTGCAGTATGTTAAATATTTCCATGCACATATAACTGATATCGCGACTGTTGTTTCCAGCGGCCGTCGGCAACAGAAATGACGATATGGCTTGAATGATCTCCACCGACAATGTCTTGATATCAAGCGTCATGAATATTGGCCAATAAGCGACAGGTTTATTACAGCAGTAAGGGCAGATACATGTTGATGTTAGTGGTGTTAGGCAAAGTAGAGAGTCTAATAGGACAGTTGGTATCCAAGCCGAGATATGAACTGGGACCTCCCGAAAATTTTCGTCTTTTACTTGATACACAAAAGACACACACTTTTAGGAATATATGTGAATCACCTGGATTACAGCTGCATGATACTGGCCATTGGAGTCCCACGTTTCTTGCGTACATGCTTCCTAAAAGACACTTCTGTCAGTGAGCTTAAAGCCATCGAGACATATTGGGAGTGGAGGCAAGGCTACATGCCCTATACTTCGTTTAGTCGGATAACACTATATGACGAGTGGAAAAATCTCAGTGCCACTCTACAAAATCTTTGCTGCACAACGCAAAAGCCGTAAATATGTAAATTGGTATCCTTACTAATATGGAATTGCTTATATGAGAGCAATTCTTTCCCAAAGCTGTTTCGGCCTGGAGATTGAAGTTTGAAGGAACAATTGTCATAAGCATCACATAAAATAAGGCACAACGACAACAGAAACGTCTAAAGTTGCTACGTAGGTTACAGTGAATATCACAGAGGTCAACCGTAAATAAAAACGCAGCAGCGAGAGATATCTTCCAGGTGATGATTTTTCAAGCACAAAGCATACGTCAGGTTCACGTGTAAACAGTCAACATCATGTCAAAATGCCCTCAAAACTGTGCGTGAATTTCTGCCATTCTTGTGCAGCAATATTTTCTTCTGATATTGTACAAACACATGTACATGAATGTAATTGTGTTAACGAAAGATGAACTTGGACCCAGTCTTAAATGTTACATCAGGAGTTAGCAGTTCACGTAGTCGTTGTGTGAGCAACCCGCACGGTCTTGTACCATTGGCCTATCTTCTCTATAATCGTTGCTTCGAGTTCCCTTCGAGGCATGAGTACACATTTTCTACTCTGTCTTCTCTTGATTTGTAAAATATTTCTAGTTATAGAATGACACTATAGTACAAGTACTGAGCCACACTGTCCGAATAAGTGCCAGAAAACCACTGCAATGGAAGAGCCACAGCTTTAAACGGGCAGAAGTTCGGCACAAAATGAAGATAAAACGCGGAAAATATTATCAATGCTATTCAGCTCAGTCTTATTTTGTAAAAGGAACACCACAACAGTTACTTATATAGTTTCCAGTACGTATACTACTACTGCTGTGCTGCAGGATTTTCGAATTTTGAAGCCACGGTGAACGTGAGTAAAGATATGCAAAATGAGAATCCCGTTCTCTGATAACACAGGCGCATCGTACGCACAAAAACGCGAATGTAAGTTCCTCATGGCTTGCCGCAGATGACCTTGTTGTGCTGTAACAAATACTGAAAACAAGAAGTTGTGAAAGAACATCGAATTCCATAGCCCTTATTTCCATACGACTGCAGGGTGCAGGCTACACGGACGTCAGTGGTTAATTGGTATTCAGATTTTGTTGGTATGAGTTTAAATATCGTCAATCATTTTACGGTCCTCATGTTTGTAATTCTTTAACACACACCTCAAGTTACCGATATGTGGTTTTCACGCTGTAGACTTCACCTGGTAATTTTACGTGCCTAAAATGAATCAATGCAACGTTCCTATAACACCACACGTGATTATAACGTATATAGGCCAATATATATACGACAAGGCCTGCTAATCTATCATTGTTGACGGTTGCGAGTATTTACAATTAGGGGCAGAAAATGGTGATCTAAAATGCGTGCTTGAATCATCACTAGAGTGCCCATTTTTGCCTAAAAATTCCTGCAGACTGCAGCATCACTTCGTGCATTTTATTTCTCTGCCATGTTAGTTACCCTATTCGGCCGGGGCGTGGAGCTAGCCACCCCACCCCCTTCTAGCGCCGAGCCTAACGAAAGAGTAGAGCTATACCTGTACTACCCCTTGGCCCTTAGGCCTGTACAGGGACCCTTTACTCTTTTTTAATTAGCTTATTAGAAGTACAATTTTCTTTCCAGAAAGTTCCAGTTTATTTGGGTCAAGTAGCTTTGAGGTTTATTGTTTACAATCTACTTTCAATTTTTAATGGGTTTTATACCAGTGTTCTTACAATATTTTCTCGTTGTGGGGGTGAGAGGTGTGCAAAACTTGAGACTTCAAACGTAACAAGGCATTAGTTCGAGAGGTACGAACACTTACTAATAAACGGGGCACCGACCGTCACGTTAATGCAGTAATAATGTTGGCGCAGAAGGGTCAGCCGGGCTCACATTTTGATTTCATGAAAAACATCAGCAGATTCTGTTCCGACAGTGAGATCCAGCTCAGCGTGTATAGATTATGAACTGTCGAGAGGAAAATGAGCGGCCATAGATACAGTCAAAGAACAAAATGACATGTTGGACCAACGTGTCCAGCACCGCATGCTAACAGTAAAGTCGTTCGTATGGACATTCAGTGTCAGTGCCTGCAGGTTAGTTTCAGTTGTATTCCCTTTCCTCTTCTGCCTGAAATGTTTGAAGAACGCGTACAGAATCGCCAGCGTAATGGCAGTAAGGGCGACGCTCCCCAGCATTGGGAGCACAATAGTCCGCAGCACCGAGTTATAGTGGTCATTACTGTCCACTGCTGTGGATTCTGAGGTTGTGTTCTCTCGCATCCTCATTCCTGAAGAAACGTGAAGCACTTTAAGCCTAAATGCCTGGCATATTTCAACTTACCACGGGACGTGGATATGAAGTGGGTTTACAGTATACATGTTTGTGACATCACTTAGCCTGTAACATAAATATCATAATGACAGTGAATACCAAATGCCTTTACAAAGTAGAATATCTTCCTTTCGCCTGAAGTCGGAAAAAGACAAGCAATGGCGTACACGTGTTTGGTAAATACGGAAGGAAGCGCTATTAACTCCATCCTGTAAGAACTCGATGAACCCTGAACAGATTTTTATGAAAATAAATGTCGAGGATTTTCACTAAAATTTATCGACACCCTGCATTTTCAGCCAAATTGAATAAAAAAGTGGAATTTTACACGACGATCTATACGCCTACCTGCGTGCATAATTAACTAAGTATCTGAAGAAGCAAGTCGTCTGGATGCGACGCTTTGTCACTGGACCGATATTTTTCAAATGTTCGAAGGACGACAAAGGAAATGCTGTCCCTCGAAATGTCAGGAATTATTTGCCCAAGGACACTGTCATATGCCACGAGACGCTCCTCTTCAGCAGAGCCACTCCGAGAATCTGAAATCTCGCAATAAATATTTGCCGCAGGGAAAAATATTTTGGAAAAGGATACTGAGGTAAATGAAGCAGGAAATGAGGATTTCCTGCTGATCAAAAAAAGCTCACTTATGATCGTGGGTTTTGGTACACAGATGCCAATATTTCGGGGGAACCATTTACTTCCACGTTTGGTGTAAGAAAAGTGAATTTATTCTAACCTTAAATGGACATAGCAGGCTACACGAGAGGTTGGTACTAATGTACCACAAGATAAGGCGTTGCATTTCATACGAGGGGGTACACGGTGTCGCAGTTGATTGAGGCACTGAGCCGGAAGGTTGTGGGATCGATTCCCGATGGGGTCATTGGAATTCTTTCATTTATTTAATCCTTCCGGCCGCACTATAGCCCTGAGATCGACTCAGCCTCCAACAGAAATGAGAACCAGGAGTATCTCCTGGTGCGCAAGGGCGACCGGTGCTTAGCGCTGACAACCTTGCCACTTTCATTTGCCGATTGTCTTGGAATTTGGGAACCTCAACATCCTAAAGCCCTCAAGGGCTGCCCACGCCTCTATCGGGATTGCTTTATCATTTTACATCCCAGAAGACCGTATTCTAAATACACACAGCCCTAAGAAACCAAATTCCATAAGAGACTGCATACCATAACAGAATCATCACCATCACAAAATGTGGCCTACGGACCCTACCGGAGTCAGCTGAATCCAGTTCACATTTTCACAGACTTTTTATGTAGAATCAAATGACCTCAGACTTTATCTCCACCTTTCTCCCACACTAACTTCCGTGTTGTACAATGCCTGTCACACGGACTGATCATTCGCAAGGCTATTAGGCGAAGACAATACTGGCAAGAATATAGTAAAGAGAACTGTCATGTAAACTGCAGTGAGTTGCAGAGGGTTAATATTATATTAAGAAAGGCCAATATATATTACGAGGTGATTAAAAATGTATAACTGGAGTGTACATTCCAAGAGAGTTCAGAAATAAATTAGAGTTGATTGACAGTAAGTACATCAAGATTGAGTGGATATTCGAAGGCATTTCAGAAAGAGATTAGGGAACAAATAAAATTAAATCACCCGAACTGAGTGTGTACGTTCGAAAACAAAGATCACACAAGCAACAGCTTTGAAACCGTGCAAAAAGTTTGCACGTCTACGCATCCTTTTCCACGAAATGGGAAGTTTTTACACGATACGAAATTCTGCCCTCAGTCGTGTTCCTTCATAATAAGAGAACGGATGTGGAGAAGCTGGCAAGAAAGTTATTTCATCAGACAAAGGGACGCCGTTTTTTATGTCCTAAAGAGTAACTTTCCTTGTAATATCTTGGGACAGGGGCTGTTAAATGTATTCCAGCGCCGCGTGCTTGTCAATTTGTTATCCGATTTCACGTTGTATATGCCAAGGTCCAGAGACTCTTTTGGTTGGTGGGCCAAGTCTCCAGCTTGGGCAAGTTTTACAGACCAGGCCGTTGTCGAGACACAGGACCATTGGACCGTACGCGTTATAACATGTCCCATTTGTACATAGAGGTAAACTCAGGAATATAATTACAGTGAAGAGATTTTTAAACTGAACAAAACATACTGTTAATGATAATATTTTAATCTTACGGTTAAAAAAATATATCTACAAATAAGCCTACCTGTAAACCCCTATTTAATAGCCAACATATTACTTTGTACGATTACCATCTGTACTCGTATATTTATGTGGGCCAGGTTTGCTCCTCCCTATTGTTTGCCATTCCTTAATTTTTTTCTACCTTGGACCTGTAACTATAAGTTTCTTACGTCAAGCGGTTATTTAGCTTTATAAATACATTGACTGTTAGGAAATAATTCATTTTCATGTGTACCCATCTAAGGAATAAGGGTGCTTGAAGTGCATGGCAAGGAAACATTTCGCTCATGAAAAAGCAATTTGTCATAACTGACACAACCCGTTGAACTGAGATTCCCACATTACTAGACAGTTGGGTTACAAGCGCACCTTCTGCCAAAATGTTGTATCCACAAAAAAAAAACACTTCTCTTTATATCGTTGTAAAAACATAACATGCTTAGGTTTTGGTCTATTAAGGATGGGTCAAGTTTTTCTTGCTCCCTTTAAAACTGTGTGTCAGTGGGTTGCAACAAATTGCTGTTTCGTGAGCGATTTTATAAGACTATACATTGAGAGCCCACGTTGCGGGCTAATTAAATTATTGGGGATAATTACCAGCTAAGACCAAGCGAATCAGAGTTGTCGGTTATACAGATGCAAATTATACAACAACAACAACAGCGTTGCTTTTGTATATCTGAAAAATAATATCAATGGCTTTACGCTTTATACCGCAGTGCTGGGATGTTCATGTGTAAGCCTGCCTGTTCTTGTTGGAATATGTTAAATATACACTTACGAATGCAGCCGATAGAAATGCTTTTCCTGCTTTGTCTCTCCATCTGAGGTCACTGTATATATTACCTTTCGACTTAATTCTTCGTTCTTCTTTCGACACGATGTTCTTTTATTAAAAGCACAAAATACATAGTGTATTCAGTACCGTGTGTCATTAAAACTTAATTCTTCGTTCTTCTTTCAACACGATGTTCTTTTATTAAAAGCACAAAATACATAGTGTATTCAGTACCGCGTGTCATTAAAATAGTATTGGCTCTCCGTGCGCCAGCGAGAAACTACTCCCATAACACCAGTGCAAATTGCACGACTAATTAACGGCTTAATTTACAAAAAAAAAGTCTAAAATATTCTTCTGTCTCTACTGAATTTTAATTTCCAACTTCGATTCCATTACTACGCAACGGGCTCTTTCTAGCAACTACAAATGTGAATACACACACACAAATCACCGTGTTGTCTGCTGAGAATCTGTGGACTGACTGTCGAACAGGATCATTTGTGCGATAAGATCCAGGCCAACTGAATCCCTCCAACTTTCACGATATATTACTGACATCATAGAAGATTAAACACATCACCTTGTCAAATTACACTGCCAGTATCTAATACGCTTCGGCAAGTAGGAATACACAATGCTGAGTTTTATGGCAGCCACACCGTTTGCTTTGTATTCTTCTCTTTTTAGAATTCTTATTTGTTCAGGAGCCTTTCAGGAATTTGCACGCAGACCTGCGTGTTTTGTTCGTCCATCTCGAAACTAATGCAATGAATATTTATCAGAAGTAAAAGCACTGAAACGAGGTTTATATATGAGAATGAAGTACACGACATGCGCAATACAATTTTATATTATATATTACGGTTTTAGGGATAATTAAACAGAAGAAGGCAAAGGAATCAGAAGTGTTAATTATGCTTACAAACCCATTCATTGCCTTACGAAAGCATAAGGAGGGAGGGTGGCATTACCAATTTTGAACAAAAGTGCTAAGGATGAGTTGTTAAGGAACTGACCGAAGATCGCGTCCGTACTGGGTTTTGGTACTGAGGTCTTGAACCTTCGGATAATGCGTGTAACATCCACGTAAGTTCATCTGTCCATACACATTTACACAAAAAGACGTGCCTGTATATTCAACATCCCTTTCTTAAAAGAGCCGATATCGAGGCTATAGTTCTCGCGAATTATATTATCAGCGAGATATAATTTAGTAGATACACACGTAAAGAATATTGTCTTTGCGACATTTTGAACTAGAAAAGACTTCTGAGTTTTATTTAGCCAAAATATTAGATTCAGGAAAGTCCGTCATTCTAAATACGCACTTTTTTTCCGGTAACCGTCCCCAAGCCCCCCGACCAACCACCGTTCGTTATGAATTCCTGCTTAAAAGTCCGCTTCCAATTTTTGTCCCGTACAGTTTAACTCCAACGAATTAAAGGTTTTGTATATTTGAACGTATTCCACATCTTAGTGTCATTTCGGCCAAATTGTGGTCCACAGAATATGTGTGTGTGTGTGTGTGTATGTATGTATGTATGTATGTATGTATGTATGTATGTATGTATGTGTGTGTGTGTGTGTGTATGTATGTCAATGGCGGACTAAAGGGGGGCTGCCCTGCAGCCCCCCAAACCCCCAAAACTGGAATTCAAAGAAACACAGATTTTGTAGGTATTCTGTTACCAAAAGTTTTACTTGAATTCACCTTCAGCCGAAAACAGCCACTGAAATCGACTGACGACTAGTACATTAGAATTCTGAAAAATAAGTTAATAAAATTTAGAAAAAGACAAGAATATAGGACACTGTTTTTGAGTCATGGAACATATAGTTATATTCGTATTATAAAAATGCAGTTGGAAATAATGTTGTGGTGTACTACAACATGATTTTTATAACATAATTTTTAAAATTAAATATAAAATACACGTAACTTCTGGGTCAGCCCCCCTCCCCCCAAAGAAAAATTATGGGCACGCGCCTGTCACGAACCCGTAATTTTCCCTTACCATATTAACTTCTATGTCCCAATGGTACAGAGCAGAATGTATTCTCACCGAATTATTTAAAATTTTCCACCAAAATATCGCAAATATCCTCACACTCCTTTGAAGAAAGTCAACTTTTTCTCACCAACAGTTCTGCGTGGCACGCAGCAGTCGACTGGAAGGCAACTGTTAAGCGACACAGATCAGTGATAATGCATGCGTGATGACTTCAAAATCACTTCACTTAGTCCGATCCTCTTCTACCTTGCGGTGTAGAGGAACTTCAGAATCACGCGCTCATATTTTAACGAACCACAACCACACAGTACTAACCAGTCAACTTCTGCGTTGATCAAGAAACAGCCCATCACGCGTCACGCTTTCGCGGATGAGTGGTTGTTGAAAACGACGGCTGAAAGGTGGGCTTTCAGAAGCAATTTCTCGAGTCGATTCCTTTAAAGCGGATCATCGCTACAGTGGCATCTATCAGGCTTATTTTCGGACTCGGTCCAGAAAGGAGACGAATGCCTGGTTATTCTTTCTTGGAACATCAAGATCTTGTCAAATAAGAAGCCCCACTGCCGTAATTTACAAAGTAAAACTCCACCCTTCAGTACAAAGTATATTATCGTATATAAGAACGGAAAGCAAACACATTCTTCACTTAAACCTCAGAAACGGAAAACACAATACGTACATTTAAATTGTTATAAAATATTTATGTTGCTGAGCCAAATCCGTATATAGTTGGTTAGCTTACCAAATTACGTTGGAGGCACTCAAATAGCAGAAGATGGATGCGGCAGGCCTAAGGTGCGACGGATGCGGAATAGTCAGTCATTCGAATGCCGGCAGGGGCAGATATTTGTCTCATCTCCACAACATCCTTACCAGCTCCTTCCCCGGGAACACAGCAGCGGATCCGCAACACTGACGGCTCGCTGCCGTGTAGCGCCCAGGTGTGGTTCGAACCCCAGTTCCTTCAAATTTCTTTACGGCCTTTACTTCTTCTTAAAAAGAGAATCTTAAAACAAACAATACCTTAAGAAAATATCAAAATATGTGTACAATAAATCACTGTATTAAGAAAGCAGATACACATAGCACTCGAGTGCACATGTACCTTTTTGCATAAATATACAGCTTGGAGTTGCTTAGGAAACTGTAACTAAATTGTTAAAATTAACATTGAGAAGATAAGGCTGAAACACTGCCTTCAGGGAAAAGAATGGATTAGATACACGTTAATCACGCTTCAGATATATGTGGCTGTGATTTGACGTTAAAGAATTTTGGTAGAGGAAACTACTGGGAATTGTCGAATTTGAAGATCAGAATGCACATAGGAATATAAACGCTGGATCTTATGGAGATACAGTACTTATGGACATACAGTACTTATAACTTAATTTCCCTTCCTGCCTTAATGTTTGCCACAAATTACAATTCCAAAAGAGGCGCAATATTTTTTATGTGTAAAGTAATGAGGTGGGGGTTATATAATGGACAGATTTTTAAACACACATTTGTGGGTTTCTCATTAGAATGCAAGGCAGAGGAACTTCATTAGCAGGAAGGACTTTTAAAGTTAACATTTGCAATAAACGCATCCTGTTTGGCCAAGGAACGGTGCATTCCTGAAATGGATAATTCTGAAAAAAATATATACATTTTTGGAGAACATTTTTTTAAAACGGAACGAAGGGTTTGCTTAAATTACGTCCAGAAAGAAAAACGCTATTATGGGGAATCTGACTATTCCGGGGTCAAGAGTCGAAGTTCCTTCTGTGGAGGCGTGTCTTTAGTTTCATCTCCATTAACGTGTGGCAGAAAGCAGCTGACGTAAAACGGGCACCAATTCCATGAATTTATTAATCTGTTTCGAATTCGGCTTAGAAACCCCACAATTGAACAAACACAGTTACAGTACTTGTGTTGTAATATCATATTTATCTCTGATCCCTGGTTTCTAAATTTTGTGCGACTTTCATTTAAGCGCCTTGTGGTTATGCAGCCATTTCAGCGGTACACGCCTACAGATATTCTACAGCAGAGCGGTGAAAACTTCATACTCCTTTCCACTTTTCTCTCTCAAACTCCGCACTCAGTAACTGTCAAAAGAAAGATTGCTCAGGCATTCGAAATTCTACTTTACAAAATTTGAGATTTTTCGCGGGGAGAGGTGTTGAAATATTTATTGGGTCTTGTGTATGACAATTTTCAGCTCATCCTTATGTCTGGTAATACCTTAAAATGGCGGACCGACAGCGGACAAGAGTAGAAAGATACAGACCCAGCATCCAATTTGATGATGATTACAGAAATTGGGAATACGAATACAAGCGCATTATTGTTTATTATATTGCGCTTTTATATACGTCCTTAGTAGGTCTGTTTTGTCAAAGAATCGTAGAAGCTATCAAATGCAGAAAAGGAGAAATAAATTTAATATTCCTCTTAATTCCCGAGCTTACATGTCATATGTCTATAAACAGGTACAAGCAAATGTGTATGTATTGTGTTTGTATTGCATTCCCGTCTAAGGAGGTGCAACTAAAAGATTTAATATGGCCTACAAGAAAAGTGGCAGATGTCTGAACAAATTATGTGAAGTTATTACAGTTCTTATTGGAATGGAAATCGTAAATCTAAAATTCAATCAAAATACTTTGAAGCGGGTTAAATAATGACATGAATGTAAGGAGCCCCATCTATGTTACTCGAAGCAATCAAATTTGTGTGGCAGGTGGTACTTCAAAATATTAATTCCCAAGGGGCAAACTCCGTCTATTTTTCCTGTTTTTCGGGGAAAATGTGAATCTTCATGTAGGGTCTCTTGTAATAGTCAGGTTGACGGCTTTTTATGTTAGATGTCAAGTTTACCTGAAGACGTACGTTCGGCGCGAATTATTGCATAAATTTAAAGACGAACAAATGTTGTAGACAAGGCAAATCAAATATATCACCCTGCAATAATAACAGCGTACCCGTGACGCAATGTATAACATGACAAAAAAGTTTTGTAAGTAATAAAGGAAATACATCGGGCATGCACCGTTCCTTGTTTCACCCGCTCGCCACGGTGAGGCACAGGATATGAGCGGGACCTGAAAAGAGACAAAAAAAAAAAAAAAAAGAAAAAAAAAGAAAAAAAGGACACAATTAGTAAAACAGTAACAGGTACAGTCCGGGAAAAAGGTTAAAACAGTAGAAAGTAGACTCCATAAATAACAAAATTGGAACTGCTGGAAACTTACCTGTGCTGTCCGTGTCCTTTTACTTCATTTTGGTTTTTATCTTCCTATACAACGAACACTTGTAATGTATGGCTCTTGATTCAGAAAGCCAAGCACTAATATTCGTGCTCAAGGAAAAATGTACGCGTGAATGAGCGCTTTGTATTCTTGGTTCATTACATACACCATGCTTTTCAGACAAGGATCACGCAACGACCATTTGAATACAAAGGCATATCGTCGACTGTTGCGGATGAAAACAAACACACGGTATAACGAAGCGAAAATTATCATTTTCAGACACAGTTACGGTTACTCGTTGGAAAAATAAAAAAAAATCGACACATTTTTGCGTTTAAAGCGCAACGTGCATTTATCGTCTTGAAACGGCGCTTCTTTCAGTACGCGAGACAGCAGCATAAAAAACTTGACGGCTTCTTCTTCTTCTTCTTCTTCTTCTTCTTCTATTGAAACCGCAGAAAAAATATATCGTGTTCGAATGGCGCTATATTCCTTTCGGCAATCAAACCCTAACACAAGCGTGGTCCTATCAACTACGTTCCTATTCTTTGCTTTCAGACTTATGGAAGAAATTCGCCACTGTAAGAAGAAACCTGCCAAGTGTAACATAACCTGGCGACAGTTCACAAAAACGTCCAACGCAAATCAATTCATTCGCATTGTAATACGATCGCTTGTTCGACTGCTGCTGATTACGTCATTCATATTTTGTGTATTTCAAAACACGACGCCGACGACGACAATGACTTTAAAGGAACCTGAAATGTAAGGGCTACTAATGCGCTTTCACTCCTCCATTCGTAACCACGCACACGACCGACCTTCAGTTCTTATCCATCGACGTCCCCACGTTGTTGGTCTCTCGACATCCGGGACCTACCTTTGGTTTGTCCCTCGATGGCTGCTCCAGGTGTGGAACCGTGGGATGATTTTATACAGCACATTCACACCACATTCACACAAGCATACCTAACATATGAATGTGTGAGTATCGGTAACCTTACGGTTTGCGCGTTGCTCCTTTCCACTTGGTCCTGGGTTCGAAGTTCTGCTCCCGATGACTACTGTTGCAATCCTTGGATTGTTGCCACCGTTGACACAATCACAGCACTTGCTTTTGTAGCACTATCACTGCCACTATCACTGTCACTAGCACTAGCACTTATGAGGTCGTTGTAATCGCTTGCGTATTCACAACACACGCAATTAGACACTGAACGATCAAAAGGAACACCAAGTTTCTAAGGTTCCACTCGAAAAAAATCTAATCACTGAAAAAACACTATTCACCACCACGAAGAACATAATATGCAGCATAATAATTATCATTCGCTGCACAAACACTTTTGTAAACATAAGAATTTTTATATTCTGTGTCCAAACACTCCCGAAAATAAACAAGACCGAAATTTTGAAGCCACACACAGTTAATCCACAGGTTAGCTGTCGACTGCGTTTGCGTTTTTCTGAAACGTTAAAGCGATGCTTTCCAATAGCAACGAATTTAGAGAAACGCCCATGTCTGTCGAAACTTATTGCCACAGACTATATGAAAATTAATATTAAACTCGAAATTGAAAAAGAATGCAGTTGCTGGCAGGTGATTCTGGCATTAATTTTGTGTCTTAACGAGTAGATCTTACAGGTTCTAATGTCGACTTAGTATGAAATCATAACAAACGAGTTTAGTGAATTAATTACAGTCATTAATAATCGCCAGCTTGTAAGTAAATATCGGTGTTAATTAAATACTGTAAAAATATTTTACTTCGGGAAAAGACGCTGTTGAGGAAAAGGTACCATAAATCTACCAAATGAGGTAACAGAATAGAGTAAACTACGTACACATAAGCGCTGTTGACGTGCGCTCAAATCAAAAGAATGTTACTTGCACCTGAAAATGTTTGCGACTCTAAACAAGATAAACATAAAAAATTTTGTGAGAAGAGCTATTCAGAAGTGGCTACTTTAAATTGTGGCATCATAATATTAAGATGGAACAAGACTGCGACGATGTGAATTGGACCTAACTTGCGCAAGCCGATAAGTGTGTTATTTACGCTTTTGTGTTTCGCTGTAGTTTCTTGCATTACTCAACGATTAAGGAATGTCGTACCGGGAAAGGTGATGCAGTTTGTTAATACGACAGTACTTATGACGCTGTACACCTTCAATAATTCCACAGCGAAAGAGCTGAAAATACCTCCGCATTCCCGGATCATGAAGTCTATTCATTATCAAAATATTTCTATACATAATTTATTAAAGTATTTAGTCCCCCTATTACCGAGGCATAGAACCCCTCCTACATCAATGTACTTCACAGTACACCTTACATAAATATTTAATTCTCCTATTCCCGGCAAGAAGTCCCTACTATATCAACATATTCTACAATAGACTTACGGAAATATTTCACACTCCTGTTACTGAGGCATTAAGCCCCTCCTACATCAATATACTTCAAAATACCTGCTATATAAACATTTAACCCTCCTCTTCCCGGGCATGAAGCCCCTACTATATCAATATATTCTAAAATACACTTAAGGAAATATTTAATCCTCCTATTATCGAGGCATAAAGCCCCTCCTATTTCAATGTATTTCACAATACACCTTATATAAATACTTAATTCTCCTATTCTCGGGCATGAAGCTCCTACAATACCAATATATTCTACAATACACTTATGGAAATATTTAACCCTCTATTACTGAGGCATTAAGCCCCATACTTCAGTATGCTTCAAAATACCTTCTATATAAACATTTAACCCATCTATTCCCGGGCATGAAGCCCCTCCTAGATCAATATATTTCACAGTACACATTATATAAATATTTAACCCTTCTATTCCTGGGCATGAAGCCCCTACGATATGAATATATTTTACAATATACTTATGGAGATATTTAGTCTTCCTATTACCGAGGCATGAAGCCCCTCCTACATCAATGTGTTTCAAATACACCTTATATAAATACTTAACTCTCCTATTCCCCGGCATGAAGCCCCTACAATACCAATACATTCTACAATAGACTTATGGAGATACCTAGTCTTCCTATTACCGAGGCATGAAGCGCCTCCTACATCAATGTATTTCACAATACACCTTACACAAATACTTAATTCTCCTATTCTCGGGCATGAAGCCCCTACAATACTAATATATTCTACAATACACTTATGGAAATATTTAACCCTCTATTACTGAGGCATTAAGCCCCTGCTACGTCAATATGCTTCAAAATACCTGCTATATAAACATTTAATCCGTCTATTCCTGGGCATGAAGCCCCTCCTAGATCAATATATTTCACAGTACACATTATATAAACATTTAACCCTTCTATTCCTGGGCATGAAGCCCCTACAATACCAATATACTTTAAATACACTTATGGAGGTATTTAGTCTTCCTATTACCGAGGCATGAAGCCGTTCCTACATCAGTGTATTTCACAGTACACCTTATATAAATACTTAATTCTCCTATTCCCGGGCATGAAGCCCCTACAGTACCAATATATTCTAAAATACACTTATGGAAATATTTAATCTTCCTATTACCGAAGCATCAAGCCGCTCCTACATCAATGTATTTCACAGTACACTTTATATAAATGTTTAACCCTCATATGGCAGGGGCATGAAGCCCCTACTATATCAGTAAGCTCTACAACACACTTATAAAAGTATTTAACCCTCCTATTAGAGAGGCATGAAGCCCCCCTACACATATATATATATATATTTATGTTTCACAACACATTTTATAAAAGTATTTAACCATCCTGTTGCCGACATGAAGCCCCGTGTGCATCAATATATCCTGCAACATAATTTATAAAATTATGAAATACGTATGGACTCGAGCCACATTACCCTACCTTCGTATTTGCAGGGCACAGCTGGATAATTGCTTCTCTCGCACCTCATGCAAAATGTTTACTTTTTGTTTTGTTTTTACATTCGCTCCTATTTTTATCACCTTGAACCACAAGTCTTTCCTACAAACAGAGCGGAATGCCTTCTCAAAATCTACAAAACACTAGAATATTTTACCTCTTCCAGCTCACAAATATTTGCCCTCACTTGTTGTAATCCCGAAAATATTACCCAGTGTTTTTCTACCTATAAAAGAACCCAGATTGAACGGGACTAAATGTCACGTGATTCAACAGCCAGTCCCTACCTTCAGTTAAGGCTGTTGTGATTGGGGAGAATGAGGGGGCCAAATTCACGAAAGGTGAAAGTGTAAGTTTAGATAACATTTTGTATGGGAAATTTCGTGTTAAACAAAGTTGGAAGACAAACCATGATGTTTCGGATAAGGTTGTGGGGAGTGAACGTGATTAAACTCACTCACGTTGGGGTATAATGAGAGATTTTATGAGGCTGAAATTTCGGAGTCGCAGTGATGAAAATACAGGAAGTAGTACAGCAATGACAGTGCGTGACAGGGCGCTGGTATTGATCAATATTTTCCTGATATTCACGTGTGGAAATGCTGGCGACGCGTAGCGTTTCCAAATTGTGAATGGCCAACTCCACATTCAAGGATGCCTGCATTTCTGCCTCCACGCCCAACATCCTGCTACAATGACACAACTTTTCTTGCATTTCTTTAACCCTCCACTACGAATAAAAAAAAGAATGCGTTATGTGGAGACCACGTCTGTCTACCTGTCCGTCTGCCTGTGGCCTAATACCTTAGACTAAACCGTTTCTCGGATTTTCATGAAATTTCGCGTGTGTCGTAAAAACGTGTCACATTTCGAAAGTAAAAAATACCTCGGAAAAACTAAGCCACTACTGTACATCATGGGAGACACAATTTGCAATGTTGTTACTAATAGTGTTATCAAGTATTCGGAGTGTATGGCCATTGCTGCTTTTTATCATCAATGAAACGTTAATGGACGAACGGGTAAAATTTGAAAGACAGTAATATAAAGTAAGCTCTGTTGTGCCAAAAATGAAATTTGAACCAGTGCACAAATCAGATACGGGCCTAGTCAAGTATCCACTTAAAGTATAAAAAAATTTACGTAAGATATTTTCGGAATTAGAATCGAAAGAAAAATGCTGTATAGACTGTATAATTGACACCGGTTGGCAATGGATGCATGTGGATGTACAGATCGTGTTAATTTATTATATGCCGGCCATGCAGAAAGAACAGAGGAAACTCATAATCAGAAAAAAGAAATGTTAATTATTTTAGTGTGTTAATTGAGAGAAATAAAGAAAAGTGACCTGTGCCATTCATATGTATGTTGCCAACGTATAAAAAGAGCAAATCTTGACGTCTGTATTTAGCAAATCCTGTACAGCTTACGTACCAATATTCGCAGAATGGATACATTATCCACATAGGATTGTGGTGATTACATCAAAATAAGTCACGCTGTTTTATGAAAAGTCAAATGGTATAATTAAAACAATTTTGCACTAATCCATCATTCACCGTGCCCAATCACAAAGTGATGCCCAATAAATGGACCATCTGTGCGTAAAGAGTGGCTTAGGGATGAGTGTTCTTAAAAGAGATTCTGTTTTTATTTATGGTCCCATTATCAGATCTGGATTTGCAGAACGGGAAAAGAAAATATTTTTCATTATAAAGGTTGTAAGGTCCATATATATATATATATATATAAGGTTTTAAGGCTCACGTTTCGATCAGATATACATTTACGTCTACTATATTCGCTATGTCGTTCCAGTCCATCTCACGAGCATAAGAAGACAGCAAACGATGTAATCCGTGACGTAGAACACAGATTGTACAAAGCAGTGTTTTTACTTTCATTACGAAGCATATGATTATATTTCACGGTACACGCTTAATATAACTTATGTAATTAACGACTGTAACAAAACGTGCGGCCTTCCCTGCGCAGATATTCACAAAACACACAAACATCATGCAGTAACACCTATACATTTGCTGTACAGAACGTCTTCTAATGTGACATCAAATGAGGAAAATACGGATAGAATTTCGTTCACGCCTTTGAGTGAAGAAAGGCTTCCATTTCTCCGACTTTCATGAAACTCGAAATAATACAATAAACTTGAGTAGATACACCCTGTACCGAATTATAGTTAAAAGGAACGAAAACGTAGAAGGTACGAGCAAAATTTCACTTACGCCCCCAAGTAAATTACGGTGTCCATTGCATCGATTTTAACGAAACTCATCATCAGTCAATCACCGTACGTGGAACTCTTCCGAACCGAATGCCACCAAAATCGGTCATGGAATGTGAAAAAGAAGTGTAGAAAATCATTTACTGTCTTAAATGAAGTATGGCCCTCAAAGCGCCAATTTTTAACGAAACTTAAGCTGTCTCAGCAACTTTTTGTAAAGAAATGTAACACCGAATTGCATGAAAATCTGGCAGAAGATCTTTACGCTGGTACTAGGTAACAGACAGGCCGAGTCGGAGTGACGTAATATCCACATAAGCCGTCCTTTTCTTACTTCTTAAAGGCTACTTCATAATTTCAAAATTATTGTAATATAAAATAATATATTTGAATTTTCATGACTTTTCAACACAAACCAGAAAATTTGTCATAGATTTGTAAGTCCTCATTTCGGTACAAATTGCTGGACGCCCTGTCAGCTACATTAGGCGTGGTATTCTGATGTTATGAACACCTGCGGCCTAAATGGCTGTCACCTGACTTCGTACAGAAGACTTTCTCCCGTAATAATCTCCAAAACGAACATCTTTCATTACCAGGTTCCAGTAATTAACGAAAAATGAAATATATCGGTCAGTTAAGACCTGTTCGGTTGTTTGCTCTGAAGAACTACCCACAAATACGATTTCCAATAAGAGATTTAATGATATACGAAATGCATTCGGATAATTAAAATTTTTCAACTGCACAGAACATCTTCAAAATATCGTTAGTCTAATGACGTGTCAGTATTCAAATGTATTAAGCACAACAGAGGTAGGCAGCAACACATGAAACAGTAAACATGAGCTAAAACCATGGGCCATCTATGCAGAGGACGCAGCAGTGCTTTATGTCATACGTCGCGACAGAAAGAAACAAAAAGGAATACACTAGAAAAATGAGTTGATGGAAGTTAGCAAACGGGACGCAGAGAGTTAGATAATGTTGTGCACGGTCAGCATCAAGCCACCTGGGCTCGCGCTAGAAAAGGAAGAGCAACGAATGTGCAAGTGGAATTAACGTACGGCGAGTTAGGAGGAGAAGGGAGGGAAAAGCTGCAGTGAGGTGTATCGTGCTAGTGTCGTGACATTAAAGTGGAATAGCATAGCAGAACTGTAAAAAATATCAGCTACAGAAGCTTTAAACTTAAGAGGCGGATTTTCCTAGCAGGGTACGCAATTGTTGATCACAAAATATAAACTGGATTTCAGATATTGGTAACAATGGCATTAACCATTCTACACGTAAGCAGAATAGATGGCGTAACAACATGTAAAGGTAACAAATTAATAATCAGTAAGTTACTAACTACCCACCCACCTACCTACCTAACTGACTGACTAACAACTCCACAGAGCAGAGCCCTTCCTGAGAAGCTACGAGTTCCAAAGCTAGTCCAAGAAATTCTCCGCATTTTATGGAACCCAAATGTTCATTATCGCATTCACAAAAGCCTGACACCTGTCCCTATCCTGAGCCAGATCAATCCAGTCCATGCCTCATCATTTCTCTTCTTGAAGAACCATTTTAATATTATCCTCCTATCTAAGCCTACGTCTTCCAACTTGTCTCTTTCCCTCGGGTTTACCCACCAAAACTCTGCGTGCAACTATCCCCTCCCTCCCCCATACGTGCTACATGGCCCGTCCAACTCATTCTTCTTGATTTGATCACCCGATCAATATTCGGTGAAGAAATTATTAACTTAGAGTATTTCTAATTCTAATTCTAATAATAATAATAATAATAATAATAATAATAATAATAATAAAGTTAAAATTGTCACACACATGCCATGAAGGCACAGGCGGAAAGTAGAGGTACAGCTCTGCACACTCTCGACTTTGGCGCTAGGTGGAGGTTGAGTACTCATACTGTTACTAATACTAATAATAATGCTAATGTTAACACTAATACTAGTAACCATGTCATATTTCCCACAGAGCAATACCAAATGAAACAAAAATTTATTAGTTGAATCAAATTAAACAGAATACTGCATCCGCCAACATCAGGTTTTTTCCAGTATTCAGCCTGTATATCTACGTTTACAAACAATATTGTTTAATAAACAATTTCTTACCTACCACCCATATTTCTCATCCTATTTGTAATCCAATATGCTCGTGTGCTTTTAGGCCCATTGGTACAAAAAATAGAGTAATAACCTAATAATGAAGCCCACCTTTTTCTCGTACGTTTCACTAAATCAATTACCTCAAAAAGCAAACACATAACCCTTCCACTTCCACTCCTTCTTCTATGTACGTCGTAATATTCATAACTCACGTAACAAGAGTAGCTGTCGTATAGTTATAGCTCCTCTTATTCGTAACCTCGGCACTATATGGAGGTGAGTCGTACCCGTATTAACCTCCAAAAATTACTAAACTTTTCCGTCCTACATAAATTTAAAATGTTTTTGTGTTCTTGGATTTCTCACCTAAAATACCAAAGCAATGTGACAAGCAAATGTTACAGTGATGGAATCTACATTTTTTCCCATACGTTCGACTAAATCATTTACGTATATAAACAACTCCTATAAATCTACAACTTTCACTTCGTCACCTAAGTACCTAATAAAATTCGGGCTTAAGTTCAATATTACTACTTGTAATTGTTTAAAAAGGCACTGTCAAAAATTTCTAAAATATGAGATAAATTAATATTCGATTACTTAATACATTTTATCATTATAAGGCATGTGTATAGAAGCGATTTTGATATGTTAGAAACATTATCGCAAAGGAGCAAAATAAAATCTTCAGTTGAATTTATACGTACGACGTTTCATTTTCTGTGGATGACACTCACGGTCGAAGAAAGCCATGATGAATCTGGATAATAATAAATCAATAATTTCCCTGTCAGGATTCGAACTGGTTGCCTGCCGAATGCAAGCCAACAACCTGACAGTTACAGCACGTAACTTGTTCTTTGCACACAATTTGTAAATATCGGTGTCTTATTTGTTCGCCTCTTCCTACCTTATACAGTCAAAATGGCGTTCTTTCTTTCAGAAGACGTAATACAATTTCTAAGACTCGTTGGCATATGAATGCCTTAGGGAAGTTACAAATGCATATTCAGAGTAAAATAAAATGAAAATAAAGTTTTTAACCTCATATTTGGCTTTCATTTATACTAGCAAGAATTAGGAATTAAAGTGTGACTAGCACAACACTGCAATTGTAAAATTCAAGCTAAACTGGTATGGCCTTCACAACGACAACATAGTCGCTACGTGTTAAGTTCTCAACTTCGAAAGCGCCGAAGTAATATTTCATATCACAATACAACAAGTTTCTGTTGGTTTACAAGTGATTTTAAAGTAAGTAAATTAATATAAAATCTTATATACCTACTGAATATCTATTAACTACAGCACACTACACTGCTCCGAGAACTACCCCCTGCAACAAGCAGTGGTACAACTGGCAAGGCAGAACGGACACGTCCCTCATCAACGAATGTCAACGAAACTCTCGTCGGGTTTTCGCGTAAACCATGTTGAAGTACATATGCACTGATCAAATGTATGGCAGGTGTCAATGTCAGATCTGAAATCAAGTCGTGGCGGAATATTATCTTTGAACAAAATGTTACTGTAAGCTGTAGCTTCTGGGGAGATTAGCGAGCTGTGATACCAACGAGAGTGTTTCGGCAAACTGGTAGGGATTTGGCGGTACCTCGTGTTAAGTACATATGCACTAATGAAAGGTATGGCAAGTGTCAAGGTCAGATCTGAAATCAAGTGGTGATTGAATGAAAAAATAGTTCACAACTTGTAATTACATATTGAAATAAATATGTAAACGGTAACTACATCCCAAGTTTCTCGTGATTTAAATTAGGTGAGTCATGAATCACATATATATATGTTGTTACAATGTAGTGTAATAGATATATTTATGACATGATTTTCAAAAGTTTTTTTAAAATCAAACATAAATTATATACCTCCTCAGGGTCAGCCCGCCCAAAGAAAAATTCCAGGTGCAGCTACGACGTATGCATGCATGCATGTATGTATGTATGTATGTATGTATGTATGTATGTATGTATGTATGTATGTATGTATGTATGTATGTGTGTATGTGTGTGTGTCTGTGTGTGTCTGTGTGTGTGTGTGTGTGTGTGTGTGTGTGTGTGTGTGTGTGTGTGTGTGTGTGTGTGTGTATTTTTTGGTCTAATCAGAGTGAACTAACAACAGAATCTGTCATTATAAATCCCTCATTTTCTCAGCAAAAATGTCTCGATGAAAGTAACAGGGGCTGCCATTACGTTGCAGAGGGACACCTGGGCAATTCTTGAGCTATGTGAAGGAATGTGAAAAATAAACTCAGAATCATCCGTTGTATTTGTGACTTGTACTTTGGGAAGGAACTCAACACAGAAATATTCATTTTAATATCAGAACTTTCACCTTTTTCTTCAACAATCTGTGATAATTCAACTATCCTGGGCATGGCCACAGGACATATAATATATATCTATATGTATGTATCCAATGACAAAGTACCAACAATCAAATAACACACATCAAAGTCCACAGGGGACAGGACACAATGGTAACACTTTCTGCGCACAGTGGGGCACTGCACACATAAGAATACACATCCAAAGAGTTTAGTCCAATGACATTTTAAACTAGAAATACTGCATGAATGTTCTCCAAAGTGCACAAAACAGACTGCAAGTCAAAATTGTCCTTTGAACATTAAAATCCTAGTTCTGTCAAGGAAGTTAGATCAGTATATCCAGAATTAATTTATCCCATGGATTAACAGCTTCCATTTACCATTTAACACCAGGGGTGTGCTGACAAAATTCCAATTACCATTTCTCATGTGTAGTTACCAAATTTTAATAGCATACTTCCCAGACTGGAAAAGACTCTTATAATTTCTTCATTGCATGTTTGTAATCATGCATGCGCTCGATGGTTTGTGTATAACTGTGCTATGTATGATTTCATGCCACTTTTTCATATTTCAAGTGTTTTATATACTGGTGTGGCTGAACCAGCACAAATCAGATCAAGCACACCCTGGCTTACATCCATTCAGTTCTGTGTAGATCTTTTTTATTCATTGGTCTATAAATTGCAAGAACTTAGAATCTTAAATGATGCAGGAGGGAATAGTATGCCTTGTTTTAGGGATTAAATGCATACACCATGGCAGCCCTAAATACAAGTCATCTGTCCTTTTCATTACTATACTGAGACAACAGAAAGAAAACAAGTGGAACAACTCCCTCTATATCTCCCTTGAATCATTACACTTCTCCATCCAGCATGTTCTTTGTATCTGCTTCCAGTCCCCTAGCAGTACTGTTCATAGATATATATTGGCTGATATCTTTCATGAGTGTAGTGACAACTTTTGTTCATGACAAATGCTGTGGGGATCGGTAGAATGCAACAGCAATCAGAGTGGAAAGCACTGTGGTGCCATCCATGGGACTTCTTTCCGTGGTGTCAGTATAATAACCAAATACATACCAGTCTTTCAAATTTTTAACAAACAGAGGACTGATCTAGTCTGTTTTAATCTCAAGAATACTTGTTAGTAATAACAGGCACAAAATATTTCATGGGCTTAATATTCTGTCTTGTGAAGTATAGCAGACAATGTAACAGAATCTTTAATACTTCCCCTACCTATTGAAGTTTTTATTATTGTAATTTGACAGAGTATAGAACTTATGCTGTCAAATTAGTATAGCAAAAGAAAAAAAAATTGAGAAGATATTCCTGTGACTAACAACGTGCCATGATGACATATAAAGAAGGCAGAGGTAAAGATGTGTCGAATAATCATTGCGGCCCTAAATGGAAGTAAGCAGATAGCTGCATGACAGCAAAAATTTCCATCTGGGGATAACAACTAGTATTCACAGGCTAGGAGCCTGCATGAATTCCAGGTCATTCTGGATTTAGTAATGTAGAGAAAAATTCAGTACATCTTACTGGAAACTGAACCCTGGCCATCCAGTCCAAAATCAGAAAGATATAAAATTTCATGCACTGAATATTTTTGAAGAACATCTCTATAATTTCGAACGAGTAAAAAGTACAAGTAATTTTGTCATTGTGCATACCATGAAGGCATACATTCACAGCGGTAGACATATAGCTCTGCTCATTTTTAACCTCAGCAATAGATAGAGGTGAGTGGTTAAATTCAAGCCCCAGTCACTTTACACCCAGCTAAGAACCCCAGTACTCACTGAACAGGTGGCTGGGTAGGCCCCAGAGCTTGTCTGGACGTTTTGGAAAAGAAAAAAATCTCTGGGCCTTCCCAGCATTCGAACCCCAGATTGTCCAGCCAAATGCAATCAAAGTTGTGCCTAAGCAAATAGCGTGTTCGTCTGCATTTGGATATTTCTAATTTTCTCACTGTGCATGTAGCTGTTCAGCCTCAGGCAGAGATGCAACTAATAGAACTGCATTCCAAGTGGTGTGAGACCTAATGAATAAAGCTGATTTAGAATTTATATTACGATAGGGCTTTGGATTCTAAAATACCTGATAACACAGCAGAGTAAGTCAGCCTAACCCACTGCCCTGTACCTGTCTTCTTCACCCTCATTTACTGAATTTTATCAGCGGAAGTGACTATGAATTATACAACCAGGAAAGCAGCAGCCTGTGGGCTGGTTGACATGGATTAAGTTTCCTAGCAGCAGCTGGTATTTTCCTCTTTACCACCACAGAAACCAGTTCTGTGACTTGATTCATATCCAATTAATCTCTCTTCCAAGCAGTGAAGCAGAGAGATGACCACTCATCTCCGTCTATTTCCAAAGTTATGAATGCATGGAGCTCTATCTCCATACCATTTGTATGCCTTTAACGCACAGCTTCCTTAGATTTGTCAGCAAATTCTAAAAAGATAAGAGAATTTTGTATTTTGATCAAAGAATGGCTGAAGTCTAAATGCAATAATAATAATAATAATAATAATAATAATAATAATAATAATAGCAACAACACACGAGTGTCATTATTTGCAATGATATAATATATATTCTATGAACTTATGGCCAATGTCACAGTACATCAAGATAAAGTGCAAGAAAAATTTGTAAGATGTTCTTACATGACTGGAATGTTAGAAGTATTAATTAGATGAAATCAAATATAATGCAGTACAAATTGCTTAAGACCGAAGGAAACCCCATTAGGTACCTGAAAACTAGATCAGACGATCCTATGAATTAATGCCTACTCATGTGAAAACCCATACTATCAGAGTTATGTGTTTAATGGAAGAAACATAAAATACTAAGTGCTATTCTGAAAATGGACTAATTTGCACCGATAAATTTCTTGTCATGTGAAACTGTGAAAATCAACTGTATGTCTGAGACGAGTTTCAAGCTTGAAAGTTTACAGATACCACAACCTTTCTTTGTTACAAGAAGCACTGCATTTTTCCTGCATGCTGGTGAGACATTAAGTATAAAATTTAGCCTCCTTCTGTACAAACAAGCTTACTATGAACATAAATTACAATATTTAATCAACTGCAACTTTGAAAATTACATACAGTTTTCTGGGTTGAGAAGTAGTATGTTTTGGTATATACATACCAATATTTCAAAGGATCCTGTTAATGTTTCCTTCAGTGTACAAGAGTAAATGGAGGCAGCAGGTTCCTTCAAAACACTGAAGACTCTGTACCAATGACATGGCATCACATACTGCTGTGAGGTGTCAAATCACAACATTGAGTTTCTTGCCTAAATGTGTTTCCCTTAACTGAAACATAGTCTGACCCACGGCATCTGAAACCAGTTAATGTTCCTTACTATATTAGTGTACTCTAATGTGTACTGTCATTTTACAAGACAATCCCAAAGATATATGCCTACAATTCAAAGAATATGAGTCCCAGAACTTCACTAACTAAACCCATTTAAGGTAAACATTGAGAGATATGAAACCCAAAACATGCCACTACCTCCAGCAGTACAAACTTTAAAGTTTCTCCTTTACAGTATTCACATGAGAATTATGACCACTGTACAGCACAGAACCACATCAAATAATAAATGAAACTGAATGCAAGGCAGTTCACTTACAGTAGTCACTATAGTTTTAAAACTCTAGTCATTACAGACCTGTTTATAAATCACAAATTTATTCAGCAGGCATCTTTCATTAAAAAAAAAGACCATTAAATACTTCAATAAAGAACAGTCACAAAAATGGAACCATGTTTCTACACACATCTTAGCCAACAGTTATTGATGGCTTCAGTATCTTAAGTCATGTATATAACAATGCATTTCAGATGCTAAAGATAAAGCTTCCCACATTATTAATTAACCACTGCATTAATGAGACATCAAAACATTTTCACAGGACCACAATCTGAAGACACTTTTCAAATGCTGGGAAACAGCTGATACACATGAAACTTTGACCAGAATGTGGCTTATGCTTCAACATTTGTTAGTTTGTTTCACGCTGGAAGGAAACAGCTAGTTAGACTTTGTCCAAGGAGATTTCAAACACTTCCAAAGTGTTTAATTAATAATTTTTTAAATGATGAGGACTGCAAAGTTCATGGCAGAATCAAATCAAAGTTTTCAGAGGCTTTAAAACTTATGTTTAAAGCGAGAGAAGAAAATAAGGCAGAGATAGGTTCAGTTCAAACCAGCCATGCAACACTCATTTTGTAAGTTAAGTTCTTTAATGAGTCTTGCCAAGTTCTGAAACTAAGAATGAAATTGTGGTAATGTGCTAGAACACCAGGCATAGTGTATATCTCAGAGGTGGTGAGGGATTGACTGGAAAAGAAATAAAACACTCAAAGACGTTGCCCCACTTTGTTCAACACAAACTCCACATTGGGACTGAACTGGGGCACCACAGTTAGGCACCAGTTACTGTCCAACCTATGATGTACATATGAAATTTTTAAGGTAACAAATGCAATTCGCATGTGGCCTAAGACTGCTACATAGTAAAAGAAGAGTTTGCACACTACACGCATGTTGAAAAATTCTGAATTTCTCTTTCATGAGTACAGAAACGGTGGAATTGTTGTACTTTCACAGTCCAATACACAAACGTCCCTGTGCACTTAATTAAACACTATTCTTGCACCCTAGACAATAACCTTTTAGGAGGCAATGGAATGAATTTTGTTACCAAAAGAAAATAAATCATGAACGTATGTGTTCAGGCAAGTGAAAACTGTGTTCTCTAATCTCCTGCAAAAACTGTTTTCATAAACATCTCATCAATTTCCAGTTTCAACAGTGATATGAATTTGTCTTTAGTATTTCCTTAACTGCATTATTGATGTAATAAAATAAAAGCAGAGAACAATAATAACATACATGTAATTATGATGCGAATACCAATAAGTGTTCATTAATATCAAATTTCCATGGTCTGGTCTGCACATACGAGTATAGTTGCAGGTTCAATACTGTTACTGCTGTTTCCATATTATGATAACTTTCATCTACAGGAGCATGCATTTCTGAACTTGGAGTTAGTGCTTAACCATCAAGTGCCAAGCAGAATGAAGTTCAAAATATGTGATGTATAAATGTCATAGATTAATGGTTAACATGCAGCAAGCATTAGGCAACAAAATTACAATGGCTGCTGCATATATACTGTATTATTAAATAGGTCTTTCCATACTTGGTGACATTTCTATAAGGTTCTGAAAGCATCATCATCATCATCATCATCATCATCATAATCTAAATTATTCGCTGGCCCTTTCATTGTCACAAATTGAGGGGAATATTCAGACACTCATTCACTGCATTTTTTAAAGGCAGGTAAGCTTAACACTAGCCACATGTTTAGACCTTCTGGACCTTCTTGTGATTCAGACCTTAATTCAAAATATTGACATAATAATTATATTATTACAGCTGAAAAATTAGTATCAGTATGACAAAATTTGATATAAGGGACAAAGCTGATTAACAGAAATGCTATGTAAGATATTTGTTATAGAAAATGTCAGTCATGGCTTACTCATTATTTACTTAGAGTGTGCAATTATCAGGCATGTCTTTTCCACACACAGTTTATTAGTCTGATAGAGAACAAGTTACAAGATGTATGCAGAGTGAATAATTGTGGCATGATTGCCAAAAACACGAGTGTCAAGATTACATATCAGGTAAAGTTAAAATCCTGTGCTTCAGCACCATGCCATGAAGATATCTGGAGGGATGAAAGCAAATCCCCATTCCTTCTTAACTTTGTCACTAGATGGAGGTCAGTAGGTAGCTTCAAGATATGGACCCTTCATCCCTGAGAATATAACCTCTGTATCTCTCAAATAGGAGGCTGTGTTGGCTCCAAACCATGCAGGGATGCAGCAGGAAATACATATTCTGGCCTCTGCCAGAAAAGTTGCTTCAGAAAGTCTGCAAGTTTGTATCAGGTTCTGATAATTTATGAAAAACGAATTAATTAATTGTGCAAAACAAAGAAGCAAATTTTTCTTACAAAATGAAACTATGCTTAAAAGAAATAACTTTGCAGAACAATGTAGGGTATGACATTACACATTCCCAGTTAAGTTGTTACCAATAATATATCAAATCTGTGTCTATAAAAATCAAGGGATGATACAAAGATGAATTTGGAAACAATGCTGCATGAATATGAACATCCTGTGAACAGTTTCACAGATTTCTGACTAATAATCTGATTGGTTTTCAATGACATTCTGTTACTTGCTAAGGATATTTATGTATGATGTATTGATGGAGGGGGTGTGGTTAGGTGCTGGTTCTCAACATGTAGCCTTGGCTTTAGTATCAGGTGACTGAAATCATGTGGCACTGGAGCAGTTTCTTGTTTCAAATATTTAGTTTTCCCTGATAATCACAATTCCGCTGTTGTTCCACACTTGTCTATCATACATTGCTGAGATGTGTTTAGCCCTGATCAGGCATCACATTATCACATCCTCAGATGCTTCATCTTGCTGACACAGCAATTGACTGGTCATTGAGCAAGGATGATACATTTTCTTTGTAGTGATATGGAGACAAAGACGAAAGAAATGCAGGAATGTTTGAAGAAATATATTTAATGTGTCATCTGTTATAATGCAATAAATCCAGGGACTAAAAAAAGTTGTTGCACAGCCTTATTGCTTATGTTCTTATCTTGATTCAATGCAGAGAAAATCAATTATAAACAAATGACGAACTACTTAGCAATTACTTCATAGAACTGCCTAAAATATATGTGAAATATACCTGACAGACAAATACGCAGAAAACTTTGCCTATCTAAAATGAAGTTATGAAAATTCCAGGCAGCAAAGAAAAAGAAGTTCAGAAATGCTACTCCACACATGGAACTGCCTCCAGCAAGGGTATTAGGCATTGTATCACAGCGGAGAATATTGTGTCAAAATACAGCAGAAATCACAATGGCTTGTGTAATTTATTGCTGTGTCCCATTTAAACTGTTTGACAAGCCTGCACAGAATTCAGATATTTTTCCAGAGTTTGCAGTGCCTGAATTACATATGCCTATAACATGTTTTGTGTATTGTTTCCCATCCAATTATGGTTGACAAAACTTGTCTTTAGATATAAATGTAACTTTAACTTTTAAATTATTGTAACTTATTGTAACTTTCAAATTATTGTAACTTAACACTTTTAAATTATTTTTGAAGTTAAAATGCTTTTAATACTTTATGAGATATTTGTGGTACCATACTGAAACAAAGCATTTTATGGAAAATTTAAACCTTTGATGTCCTAACCCAGGATAAGTCCAGACTTTTAAATTTTCCACTTAGCTCCTACACTGAACTCATATTTCTTTTACACATGGTATTGAAATCCATTGACTTCTTAAGTTTTCCACTGCTCTCCTAAAACGAATCTCAGCATGGCTTTTATAATTTTTTACTTGAGCACGCCTGCATGAGAGTCAGTAAAATTTTAAAATTTTTATTGCAGTCCTAACCTATAGACCTGCTTGGTATTATTTTCTAATTTTTTACTAAGGTGCTCCTACACCAGGTTCAAGCTTTCTGAATTTTCAATTGTGCTCATGTACTGGGCTCACTAGTCCAATATATGTTTTCAAATGTCACCACTGTGGTGTCACACCAGACCGAGTACCCATCCCAATGTAGATTTTACATTCTGGTCCTCTACCAGATTATGTCCAGATTTTGTTTAACATTTTCTTTACTAATTACAAACAAAATGGTACGATGAGCCAATACCCAGTATCTAGCCGAATGTAATTTTTCATTTGGGCCCTATACTAGACTAAGCCCAGGTTTAGTTCAGAGGTCAACAAACAAACAGACAGACAGACAAACAAACAAACAAACAAGATGTGAAAGAAACACTGAAGGAAAACTGAAGGACAGGCCCATAGAAGCCCCCATTTATGGCGCACTTAAAATAATAAGAAAAATACACAGTAATAAAAAGACATTTAGTGTGTCTGCAATTAAATCCAGTGGGAACGAAACTATGATAAGTAACTGAAGGGACCATCATCAGAGAGTTCTCTTGAACAAATTCTGCTGTAAAAAAAGTCGTGTTGTCACATGCTTCATCCTTCCCATATCAGCTTTGTCTTTCTGTGAACTTCACATAAGCTTCTGTAACACAGACTAAAACACACAGACCTGCATTGATCTTGATATTTTGAGAGGAAGCAGAAAACATGTTCATAAGCTCCAATAACATCACTCACACATGGCACAATCAACTAGAAATTCCACTTGTTTCATTTTGTGTAATAATTTGCAGTCCACTAACCAAAGTCCTATATTACTGAGGAGTAGGCAGTGCAAAGACCGTAACACTGAGACACAACTCATGGCTCACCAACACTCTGGCTGAGTTAATGTAAGTACTGAGTAGTGCCTCAGCACATGTTGTCTGGAACCATAACAGGGTGACCACAGCAACCACTGATCCCAAGTTGTGACCCATAAGAAGCATAATTCAGAGTAAATTGTAGAGGCATTCAGTAGCTATATATGTTGGTTCCTCCATGCTGTAAGTTTCAGGTTTCTGTTCATAACATACAGAGCACTAGAACATTGATGAGGCCATCACTGCATCAGAGTGTTCTTTAGAATTACATTAGATTACCCTACTGCAACACTGGAAAGAAATTAATTAGTTGAATCAAATCTGTATTCCCCTTCACACAAGCCAGTGAATGAAATTCTTACAATGACAGTGCAAAATAAATATTCTAAGCCTTGAATATGAATCTGTAGAGGAAATAGATAAGATTGGCTTTCAATTCATAATTATTTAATTAGCATATTTTGTAGCAATTTTCTTTATAAAATGTATCCTATGAGTAATGCAGCATATAATCTTTGAGTAAATGTTCCTTGCTCTAAACGCATGCATAGTCAGGGAAACAGACTTTAGCTATACTAATGTCTACATAATCACATAAAAGTTTAAAAACTTATTAAGCTCTATGAGGCTGATCAGTGAAGCCTGTAATATATCCAGTACTTCAATTTCACAATAAAGAGGATGACCATGAAAATTATTTACCACTAAACTACATCATGTAATGTACACTGGAACCTGCCAATCCCAATTATCATGTGGTTTAAAGTATGCAAAATCTTAGGCCAAGCAAACTTTGGGGTTCTGAGTTTAAATCTTTCCCATGGCATAAATGTTTGTTGTCTATTGTTTCTCATCCTAATCACGCCACAAATTCTCCTAAATTTGTAGCTGTGCCATGGTTTAGTCCACAATGAAGTTAAACAGACAATATTCTCTTTAAGAGAAGTACACACAGCTTGACTTACCATTATTATGAAAATGAATATGTATTAGAAACAATACTATGAGAACAGCAGTAACCACTTTTTCTAAATTCTTAATTCTCCAAGTATGAATGCTTTCACTTTTCTAAAGTCTGCACTTCTGAACTCCATTTGGCAGAAGGTTGTTGAGAGCGATGTGGATGTTATAACTACATTTAAATGATCCAGAAGATGAAAGCAGAACAAGCATGCTTGTTTCTTAAAACATCTGGACTTGGAGGAACTCTAGAGGCTTAAGTGGTCTGAGTGAGCTCCAGAAAATTTACAGTATAAGCTCATGGATATCTCATTATGGTTCTATCCTGCTAGAAACTCAGTGCAGCTCTTTTAGTCTTCAGGTGCTGCTGATCCAACATCTTCATTTCTAAGTACTGCACTCATGAGTAAGGTTTTGTTTACATGCAGAATTCTGTTGTTAAGAAAACTTCAAGTGCACTCCAAATCTAAAGAAAAATACAGCTTAAAAAGTGCATTGTATATAAAATTATCTCTACAGTAGAAAAATACATTCTTCTACTCAATATTCCAGATATGTATATTCAAATGCGTGCTACTTTGAGAAATATGAAATTATACACTGTCATTAGGCATTAAAAATTCAGGAAAAGGCAATCACCACAAAGGACATTGCTGGTCCACATACCACACTTTGGGGACTCCTCCTTCCGTCTCAAAGTTCAGCTGAATTTAGGCCTAAATCTATAAGTCTTTGTCACATCACACTGTCCACAGTGTAGTCGAGACTGTAAAACCAACTGAACTGTGCATACAATTTGGGAATACAGATTTGAACCTTCAACTAACCACGAACAACACTCCTTGTATCTGCTTCATTCAATTAACTGTCTGGTTCCTTAATCTTGAATTCCTACAGTCTTGGTGCTACACAAGGAACACTTTGCTACTCAAGTATGATTATAAAATGATAATGCCCTAGAAAATTTTGCTTTTCCAAATATACTGCAATATTTTTTATAATATGATTTTAAAATTCAAGTTTTTACATTTGTCTGCAGCACACCTTAGTATAATTAAAAATAAATGATGTAAATATAACGTGTGCAAATTAAACTTCCTGTTATGCAGGACACTAAAATTGAACATTTTCCACTAACTTCTCTCTCCCACTCCTCAAACACTGTAGTCACTATACAGTCGGCCTGCTCTGCCATGGTGCATTTAACATTGCTTAGCAGTGTATGGACACCTCTTTCCATTTGATATGTCAACATGATAGGGCTGCTCTGGACTGTACTGTGCCATTCACTGTCTATAGTGCACCACTGCCCACTGAGAAACTGGGTTCTGCATACAATGATTTTAAACAATGTTAGAGTAATCACACTGGAGACACACTATATGTAAATGTTGTGTCTGTGCCCCTTTCTCTTTGCAAACAGCAACTTACTGATACAATAAAAGCTTTTCTAAAACCGTTGTCTCTTAGCTTCTTTCACTTTGTTGTTCCCTGTCTTGCACTTCAACTATACGCCCCTTCTCTCTCTCTCTCACACACACACCCACACCCACATAATGAAAAATTTATGTGGCTTCAACCAAGCACATATGAGTATAATTTCCTCTCCAAATATGTCTGTGATCATGTCAGATAAAACATTAAGAAGTTATCATAGATGCTACGTTAATAGGATATGGTTCTATGTAATGAGTTGCTCTAATTACAATAAGAAAAGTGATGTCAATTGAACAGGGAGTTGTACACATAAAGCATACTTTTCCGATGATGATGATGATGATAATGAGGAACATGTATCCTAATTGATGTAGCAATCCTGGGACACAGAAATGTGATAAAGAAAGAAACCGAGAATATTCTAAAATATAAAGACTCTACAACAGAAATACAGTGCATGTGGAATGTAAAAACAAAGGTGATGCCAGTAATAATAGGGGCAACTGGAACCATTTCAAAATCTTTCAGAAAATACTTGAGCAGCATACCGGGAAAGCATGAAGTCAAGGAACTACAGAAACCAGCTACACTGGGCACAGCACGCATACTTCGGAAAGTATTAATGTAGAAGCACAAAAGAGTCTAATATTGAAGACAGTGTTATATGCACCATAAATTGTAAGCGCAGAATAGCCACGACACTCTATACCCTAGAAACATGGTTTGTTTCGGGTATGTAAGTGTGAATACCCTGTCAATAATGGTAACTGGTTTTTTGGTACACAGTACAAATTGGAAGTTTGCTATTCTGTGAGCTGAACAGGAAGTAACAGAAATACCCAAGGAAAAACATGAAAATGGTTTATACAAGTTCTCACTTTCTCACAGGGCTGACTGGTCAGACTGTGGTCGCCATAGTGTCACAAACCAGAATACCACAATGTGAGCATCATTGCAATACCTACTTTCAGGTCACCTTTTTTACAGCCACAGACACAGAACACCAGCGAAGTGTGACTTCATCATCCAGTGTATAAATATGCTGCCTGGTAATAGTAACTTCATGCCTATGTTAATGACACCAGAAAAGTATTATATTATTGATCACAGATGCAAAATATTCTCAAAATTGTTACTTAGGTGAGCTGCAGAATGTACATCTCAGACAGACTTCTATGTTGAATATAGTCTGAAGAGCAAGTGCCAGAGAATGCAGAACTTGATTCATAAACACAAAAATAAAAATACAGTAAATGGTAAGGAGCGCTTACTAACTGCACAAGTTCATACATGTATGAAAATATGAAAACAGAAAGAAAAACAGTGACAAAATCTTTCATTCTTGTAATGTTGAAATTTAATGATTGGAAAAACATTTTGCTTTATTTGCATTCTTGTACCCCTCCTTTGTAAGTTTCTTACCTTTTATTTCTTTCACTATGTCTTGACAATAAAGATCTGAATCAGATATTTAATGTGTAAAAAAAACTTTAGTCAAAACACAAACCTTCACCTATATAATCCATTTATTTACAGAACAAGAAGCTGGAAGTCTTCAAAGAAGCACCAATATAAAGGTCAGTTGAATTTAAAGTTGCAGAAGTTTACCTTTATGAGCATATATTTGTATAAATTTTTTGAAGAATAATGTCAGTTTTTGTATAACATGTATTTATTATGGAATAACTCTGAGAATTATTTGTATAAAAGAGTTCATCCACAAGCATACCATCATTACTTTGTTAACACTTATCCACCAAGTACTGCACTTCTGTAATGATGTAAGTGGGCACCCCAACTGGCTGAATGTTGCACTGTTTCTATACTAATATTCCTACACTTGTATTAAAATTTGGCCACCAGCCCCACAGTACCAAGGGACTTAAAGCCTGCCAATCACAGACCACAAAGGTTAAATCAAAACTCCCACTGCCTTACACACACTTCAGAAAACCGTAAGTTTCTACTTGTTCATAGCTATAAGTAATTCCTGTATATAAGCACTGTAAACTCTACTTCATCCGTTACAAATTCATATAAATTGGAAAATCCTTCAAGGATCTGACACGTACAGCAACATCAAGCATGGTTTGAGAAATCCTGTTGCATCTCAGAACATTCTGTATTATCCAACATGCCTGCACAGCCTTATAAACACAAAATCTTAGTAAAAGAAAAAGATGATGACAGCTCGTATGTTACTGCTCTTGAAAGGTGAAAGACTCACATACCATGAGTGAGCTCAGCTACAATGTGGCCACCCTGATTCATGGTTTGAGCAGAAACAAGAAAATCGCTATCATGATGTAGAAAACAAGTAATATCAATAGTCTTCCTTCATAAAAGCTAACTTTCATTGCCATTTGGAGAACCAAGGTCTGGAGACTGTGGTTCATCCTGCCAAGAAAAAGCAGAGAATAATAATAAGAAACTAAGACATAAGGCAGGTCATGAGTTTATGTCATAACTTCAGGGGTGTACTCCTGGCATAACAACAAATGAAAATATCTAGTCCGCAGCTGCTTTGAAGTTATAGGCATGTAAGCAAACCACATATGTTTGCACATAAAAAGATGTAATATATTTAAATATGCCTTAAGGCTTTCATTTCATCATGTACACCAAGGCCTTGTTTTATGTCCTATGTGTCTTCCTACAACAGTGCGCATAAATAAAGAGGGCATAAATCAGAAATGATTTTTCTATAAAAAAACGCTTAAATAAATGGGAATAAACATGCCAAAGAGCATTAATATAAAAATGAGAGTGTGTAAATTAGGAAGTGGTGTAGATTGGAAAGGGGCATCCAAGCAAAAAGATCTAAAACAGCTGGATGTAAAACAATGCCTTAGTGTGCATGACATGGATAAGAATTACACTTTAAACCTTATATGGACTAAACACTGGATTTTAGTATTTCAAAATAGCCTCTGTCATCTCTCATAGTCATTTGAATCTGATATACCACTAAGCACGTAGCCCTTTGCAAGGTGTTCTGATAACTGATATGGTGTGTGGCATCCATCACATAGTTACGTGTCATTAGTTGTCTCTTCATGATCATGCTATTCATGTGTCCTCTGTGATGTACAAAAAATGTCCAGAATGGTCATTTATGATGGCGGAGAATCCTCATTGCATTGTGAACAAGAAATTTTGATATCAGTTTTTGGTTAATGCAAGGTGTGGTCATTTTGGAGGACCCTCATACAGGTAATGTTTACACATGGTTCTCAGAACATAACCTACTGGGTCTGCTGAAAGATGTTCCTTTGTGGACTTGACTATAAATGTACTTGCACCATGGTGGGGTACCTCCAAATTTCTGATACCAAGTGACAAAGTTTCTAACCAGCAGGACCTAGGCTGGTAGACTGGCTTTTTTGAGGACACCTGACCTCAGCCCACTCGGTTTTGTGTGGAAACATGTGAAAACATGGTCTATCAAGACAAACCTAATACAGGTGCTATATCAATGTCCTCAATGCCATTTGAAGAGTATACATTCAATGTTGCATCTCACTGTTGACAGAAAGGCCACTGTGAACAATTGCAGGCTGAAGAACAGCACAACGCAATAGTTCTTCTGGAGTTCAAAATGTAATTTTCAGTTATGCCACATATTGCAGTGTAAAATTGAAGTATTAAAACACATCCAAACCTAATGTGTCTTGCAATGTAAAGTATAATTGAGACATGTACATGATGCCACAGGGACTGCAAACCAGGAACACATTTTCTAACAGCTTTAATTTGTTATGATCCCAAAGTACAGCACTGAAATTATGATACAAACTAATGACTTTCTCATATATATACTTGGCCATTCAGGGGCCTACTTTATTATTTATGTCAAACTATTCAAGACAATCTTACAACCATGTTTATTATTAATATTGGCACTTCAGCCCACACTGAAATTTGGTCCTCTGCAGAAGTTTTCATGACTACACATTCCAGGAGTTTTCCTGAACAACTTTGCATCGTGATCCACAATGTCTATTACCAGCAATGATTTCCAAGTGAAGACTTCTATCCTCTTACTTCTTCATACATCATGGCAGAAATATGGCCAATCCTAATGCTTCCACAAAGTAAAGGTTTGTCACATTAAAGCAGCAAGCAGTATTGCTGCGGTGTTCCAGTGTACCCGGACTATACTGTCCGAACTGTTACAACTGAAGAGACAAGTGATAAGTTGTGATTCTTCTTCTTCTTCTTCTTCTTCTTCTTCTTCTTCTTCTTCTTCTTCTTCTTCTTCTTCTTCTTCTTCTTCTTCTTCTTCTTCTTCTTCTTCTTCTTCTTCTTCTTCTTCTTCTTCTTCAGGCGCTACAACTTCATACATTGAAAGTCTTGGCCTTCTCAACTATTCTTTTCCATTTGTTTCTATCCTGGATGCAAATTCTCCAATTATTTAATTTCATTTCTTTTAGATCATTCTTAATATCATTTTCCCATCTGAGTTTTGGTCTGCCTTGTGGTAGCATAGATATTGGTTTCCACTCATAAACTTTTTTGACTGTCCTGTCACTACCCATTCTGTGAATGTGTCCAAGCCAACTTAGTCTTTGTGCTTTAATAAACTTAATTACAGTTTGGTTTTCAATCAATTTATTGAGTTCACTATTTGTTTTGATTCTCAATGTGCCATTTAATTCATTGGTGGGTCCAAATATCCCTCTTAATATTTTCCTTTCAAAGACTAATAGTTTTGGTTTGATGGCTTCTTTCAAGACCCAAGTTTCACAGCCATATGTGACTACAGGTCTTACGATGGTCTGATATATTTTGAGTTTGGACTTTTTGCAGACCAATTTACTCTTGATTATGGATCTGTTTGCATAATATGCTCTATTACCAGACACGATTCTTTCTCTTATTTCTTCTTCAATAGAGTTATCTCTATTTATGATTGATCCTAAGTATTTATAAGAATGAATTTGTTCCAATCGCATGTTGTTGATATACAGATCCTCCATTCAGTAATTTCCTCTTGTACACTTACAATGTTTAGTTTGATTTTCATTTATTACTAAACCAATTTGCAGGGACTGATTTTTCAGTTTCTCAAATGTATCGACTGCAGCCTCTTTAGTCCAAGCTGTAATCAGGATATCGTCAGCATATGTGATACATTGTTTAAGTCTGGTAGAGATGTTATCTCTAATGTCTAACTGTTTTAAGACTGAGTCAATAGCTACACTAAAAGGGTAGCAGATAATGGATCTTCTTTTCTAAGTCAAAATTCAACTTTAAAGTCATTACTTAGACTGTTATTTACCTTAATTTTTGCCTTTGTATCAATAAGAGTTAGAGAGATCAGTCTAATTAGCTTAGTGGGTACTCCACACTCCATCAGACATTCTATTATTTTATTTCTGTAAACTGAGTCAAATGCTCTTGAATAATCTATAAATACATTGTGTAATTCTGTGTTGAATTCTGGCACTTTTCAAAAACCTGTCTAATTATGAATATGTTATCAATGGTTGATCTGTTAGGCCCGAATCCCATTTGAGCGTCACTTAGTTGCTTTCCAACTATTTTCACTAATCTATTATTTAACAGAATTGCATATATCTTATATGCAATATTCAGCAACGTAATTGGTCTGCAATTCTCACAATTTAGCCTGTCGCCATTTTTAAAAATTGAACAAATTATTCCTTCATTCCACTGATCTCGTAGCTGCTCATTTTCCCAGATATTTGGGATCAATTTATGCAGTGTCTTTCTTAATGTTCTTCCTCCATTTTTAATTAATTCCGGAGGTATGTTGTCTGACCCTGCGGCTTTATTTGTTTTAAGGTTATTAATCATATAACATATTTCATTGTAAGATGGGGTGTCAACTTCTTGAGTATCATTTATTATTTCTTCTATTAGGGTTTGTTCAGCTGGTGAATCACCTAAGTCAAGAGTTTCACAGAAATATTCTCTCTATCTATTTAAAACTTGTTCAATTTGAGAGATAATATTGCCATCAGATCCTTTTACTAATATTGGTATATTAATTCCTTGTTGTCTGGTGTTTTTAATGCCTTCAAGAAACTTTCTCATTTCATTTTTCTTGTGATTTTCCTCTATTCGCATGATTTTATCATTGAGCCAATTTTTGTTTTTATTTCTACACACCTTATTTGCCATCTTCTTTTCTTCTCTGTAGACTTCTTGACTTGCCCTTGCTTTGGATTGCAACGCTTTAATTCTGGCATTATTCTTCTCTCAAATTGCTTGTCTACAATCATCATCCCACCATTCATTCCTTGTTGGTTTTCTTTGTATTTGAAATATCTCATTTGCGCTTTTTGTTGTTGTTGTATTAGTGCTGTTCCAGTCATCGTTTATTCCTTGTTTTTATTACCGTGATTCAATCTCTCATGTAATATTTTCCTATATTGCTTTAATTTTTCTGATCTTGCAGATTCAATTTATTCCACTTTTTTATTAATGTTGGCTTAATTTTATATACTGCAGGTAATTTCTGATTAAATATAGTTTTTGCTAGAAAATTATCTGAGTCAATATTCGGCCCTCTCATCGATCTAACATCTTCAATCAACTCCTTCTTGCTGCTGTTTATCATAACATGATCTATTTGATTAACAGTCTTCTCATCAGAGTTGTGATACTCCTGCAAAATTTGAATGAAGAAAGTGGATGTTTACTCCTACCATTTGTATTCATTTAAATTAAAGTAATGAAAATACACTAATTACAGCCGGACAAATGCAATCCAATAACACAACATACAAAAATTACTGTCTTGCATGTGGCTTTGTCAACTCGTATAATTTCAGAGCTGTGTAATCTTATAAGAATAGCGGTGAACGAAAATATGATATTTTAAGTGGCTACTAAATAACAGTTGTAATTCTTCTACTCTGGGTGCTGTAACGGTTAAGCAACATAAGGTTCTACAATGTCCCATTTTTTTGTATCTTGCATTCTGTCACACAGAAAGATCCTGTAACATGTGCAGATTTACCTGCGATATGGTGCTGCTCCTGTTGCTGGTGACATCCAGATCCATGCCAAATGGTTTCATGGGCTTTAGACCATTTGAATAATCAGCATTGTCACCTAGGCTATATGGGCTCGGGTATTCAAATGATGAATCACTGAAAAAGTAAGTACGAAAAGTTCTGAAAAAAATTATATGTATCTGCCTTGGAATTTTTCTCAGTTATGGTTAGGTAGATACAGTTGTGCAAACAATACAAAATGTGGACAAATGGTTTTATTAAAGTACATTTAATAAATTAACACCAACAACAGGATTTGATTTCATATAATCATCTTCTGGGTTATGACAACGAGTATTCTGATAGATGATTACCAGAATATGAATTGAATATATGCCCTCACTTTCTGGTGATATATTTTTGTACACAATAATATGCATACATTATGGTCACATTTAGAGCAGGGGTTCCCCTCCCCTTTGGTACTCACACAGTGCACATTTGCGCACAACAATATATGATTAAATGACACTACTAAAATGAACCTTGAAAATTATTAATTAATCTAATATACAAAAACAGTAAGACTCATGCCAAGCCAACTGGTATTCAAACTTCTCTCAAGGTACTCAATTAATACTGCAAAATTAATATTTATTTTAATAGTCTAGTGATGGATCCAGCACTAAGTAATTTTTAATGCAACTGTCAGTCCAGCAACCTTTTCAAACTATATAAACTACACTCTTCTTGAGCATGAAAGGGACTGTCAGGGCCATGAATAAATATCAGCAACTGCATAGTGTTTGCAATGTTTAACATTTTGGAGGTTGACATCTTCAAAATTTTTTTCTCTGGGTACAACTTTGCAACTACAGACAACAAAAAAGATTCACAAATTCAGAGTTTGTAAAGGGTCTCCCTTCTTTTGCAAATATTTCTTCAATACACAACTTGCATAAACAGCTAATTCATTATAATTGCTTTATTACTTAAAGATGTTTTTTTGTACAACCAACGAATCTGCCAACTGGCTGATTTTATTTTACCTGTTCCTAAGTGTCCTTTCTCATAATGGCACATGATATTATTTCATTACAGATATGCTTCTTTGATGGATAAGACAAACCACTTGACCTGCTCTTTCAGTAGAAAAGTACTTGCGGTTGAAGTCGTCATTAAAAATTCTCTGTTTGTCACCAACTTTCCATTTCTTTCAAGTCATGTTTCAAATACTTGTTACAAGATGAATATACATACCTATTCACATTTATGCAGAAAATACTGCTTAATGAAGGCCTGCTGCCGTATGTATAGTTTGAGCAATGTTCTGGACTTGCCAGAAAGAATGTGGTATTTCTGTTTTTCTGGAGCTAGTTTTCAGTGTGTAATATGTCCTGCTTAAGACTACAAAAACTTATTTATTTTCGCATTTTTAATTTTTCTCATTTTGTGGTTCATGAATCAGAATTTCTCAGCTGATGGAAGGCGTCCATAAGGTGCAAAAACTAATAGCAAGGGCCACATGTGGCCTGCAGGTTGCCGACCCCTATTATATATAGGATCATAAATTAGCGGTATAACTGAGATGCACACCTACCCTGACTCACCCCAGAACTTTTCTGAAGAAAATCTACAATGTTAAAATATTCACAGCACAGTAAGCATCAAATTTATTTAATGATAATCAAATTATAAGGATAATAATATTCATCACATTTGTGACATACTGGAAAACTACAAGTGCACCACAGCAATGATGACATTATGTACACTGTTTGTGTAACTGACAGTAAATTATTACTATTACATTCTTTATGTTAATATTACTTTTACTTCCATCAGTAGTAATAATAACAACTGTGGCAGCAGATATTTACGCTTCAAAGCATTGCAATGTTTCAAGGAATCTGATTTGTTAAAACATGCACAACTTACATGTTAAATATTACCTGCATTATGTAATTACATCAGAATATGAATCATATGTACAAGTGTGATTATGACACACTCCAAGGAGAATGTTTTGAGATGCTAATAGCTGTCTTAGCTACTTAAAAAATTCTCTGTTCTTCATGAAACCCAAAGATCCATCACCATGTTCACAACAGCCCACCACAAGTTCACATCATGACCAAGTGTATACAACACAGAACATCACACAAACTCTTCTTCTTTGAGACCCTTATTCCTATTGACCTTCCATTTGGACCCAGATATTCCAAGTGATGTTGACCCGTTGAGGTATATTTGCTATCATTATGAGTACAAAGTAAATTGTTTCATTTGCGCAGTATGAAACGTAGGTTAAGTAACATCATCTTGTTATTGTTGAAATAATTAAAGATTTACACACAGTTACCAATATGTTTTTAACCTGTCTTACTATGTGCTACAATTCAATTCTCTGTACGTACCTCATGTAGGAATGTCGGTCACCTGTGGAGTCCACATCAAGGTGGGATATGTCGGACTGCCCATTAGTGGCCATGGTGCTAATATGTGAACACTGTGGTGCTGATGAAGCTGGAAGTGGGGAGGATGCTGCAAGCTGCTGCCTCGCACCCTGCCCAGCGAGCTCATGGCATTCACATTTGCACTCCTCAGGATTCACATAACTATATACAGTCTTTTCTGTTGCCACTGGTTTGGAGGAATCTGATGGTAGATCCAGGGTACCCCGTGAAGGGATGGTTTGGATCCGTTTTGGAGGTTTCCGCTTTTCTGGTATCTCTTCAAAATTAATCCATGCTGTGGGCTTTGGAGGTGGTGTGTGGGGTGGTGGTGTTGGTTGGGCACGAGGAGGTAGTGGTGGTGGGGGTGGAGATGGTGATGTCATACTTCTTTCTGAGGACTGTGATAGAGATGGTTTGCGATACTCACGTGGGCTCTGCAGACCTGCAGCAAGAGAGATATTCTACGCTGTTGGAAACTTAAATCTGGTAATTCCACTTCCACTTTGTTGGATGTTTGGATGGGAAAAATAAGATTTACACTGTGTGTAAATTGGACAATGAAGTTCAGCGATTAAGAAACCCTGGATATGCTGACTGAGTTATTATTGTGGTTCTGTTCAGTCCCTCCAGGCATATGGGAGGACAGCATAACTGCTTCCTTCCATATCCTTACCTATGGTACACTCACCATTATGTAACCTATGTAGGTCAGAAGACATTGTTGAAATAAATTAAAGATATAATTTAAACACAATACAGACATTATGCTCTCTACTATTACTACAAATAGAACTTCAGTATGAATATGATTATATCAACATCTAAATTTATATCGTAAATTGCAGATGATCTCAGTAGCTCTGTAATTTATGGTGCATAGAATCTTACATGGCCAGAGAATACATACTTGTGCACATTTAGCACTATCATACGTCACCATACTCACTGCCAAAATCCCCCAATTTGGAACTTAAGCCATGGGTCTAGCCCCTTTCCACGCAAACGAAGTATGCCTTAAATATTATGGGCAGTAATTTCAATGATTTGTCAAGCTGAGAAGTGTGCAAAATGGCTTTCTCAAAACAATTCAATATTGTTACTACTAACCATTATACGGTATGTTTTTATTTTTTGGAGTTGCTTTCTGTCCACTTTTAAAAGTAGTACTTCTCCACAGCATTTACGTTTACTATGTTGCAGAGGTCTGCAAAATATGTAATTGTAATTCTACAGATATTTAATATCAGAATACCTTGTTCAGCAAACTCAAACCATGTTTTTGTAACGCGCCGTGGGCTCTTGGCTCGCCCACCAATGGAATCCTCACGTGGCAGACAGATCCGCATCTTTTCAACAGCCTGTTCACGTACATCCTCAGTTTGCATGTAGTCCTCTAACAGGGATGGATTGATGGGTGTGGTGCTTCGTGGGCGCTCAATGGGGCAAGTCTTCACTTCAGCTATGCGCTGTTTGATGGGAACGATAGGCACAGCCACAGATCGCTCCTGTGGCAAGGTGGTAGGGACATACGGTAACTCATCTTCAAATGAGTCCTGCTGCACCACCAGACCCTTCCGCTCATGGTCCTCCTCTTCAGGCTGTATCTCTGGTTGCAGTTGTTTTTTCTTCTTCTTAGTCTGTAGGTATTCCATTTCAGAATCTCTCTCTGATTCAGAGGAGTGGTGGTCTGTTATGCTGGTCAATTCTGGTACTTCTGCTAGTTGTGTCACTTTGGAATCATCTTTTGAAGGCATAGATTGGTTTTGTGAGTTGCCTAGAGTTAGTGAACTACAGCCATCATGGCCCAGCATTGGAAGCATCACCGATTCAGAAGGCAGCAAACTCTTACTGTGGGGGGGATAATCTTCTTTGGTTAGGCCTTTACTGACATGATCAATTCTAGCCACATGATCAACTTCAGCAACATGATCTTCTTGACTTGCAAGATCAGTTCTAGCACTGCAGTCAGCATGACTGGTCACAAATTCTGGAACATGATCATCTTGAAAGACAAGATCAGCTCTGGCCCCATGATCCTCTTGACTGGAAACATCTTTCAGAGCAACATGGACACTCTTGGGTGCATGATTGTCACAAACTGCACGGTCATCTTTAGTTGCACTATCATCCCAAACTACATGATCATCTCTAGTAACATGATCGTGATGCTCTTGTGACACCTTGGGCTGCTGTCTCTCTCCTGCACGGATCATGCCATAGTCTGAGGGTTCATAGTTTGCATCCGAGTTGAATGTAAATTCCACATTTCCGATTGGTTCTATGATAGATAACTTCTGATCAGGTGAGGAGATATCCACAGGTGACACTGTATCTCCTTCAGATGTTTTGGTCCATTTCTTACGATCACGCTTCTTGAAGATGGAAGAGAAGACACTTTTGTTCTTGGTATCCTTCTTTCCTTTGGTGTCAGGGGTTACCCCTGTCATGCTTGGTGTGACACGTTCACGGCTCTTACTACGGGACCGGCTTCTTTCTCGCAGTCCCTCACTAGCCTCTTTTAGAATCGTAGACAGGCCACTTGTCTTCCGCTTACCTGGCACCATGGTGGGTGACTCAGGACTTAGAACGCCAGGTTCATTGCGCTTGAACAGGTTTGTAAATGAACTCTTCCGGGACGTGGATGATGGCGAAGGGGTCCTTGACCCACTGTTTTCAGTCTTCCTGAGGGCAACATGGCGTGACAGCTTTGGGGACGCAGAGGGAGTCACTTCAGCAGCCTGATGCTGCTGTTGTTGCACTAGCTGTGAGAAAGTGATTGGCTTCTTGCCCTGCTCTGACAGGTTTAAAGTCACCGGCTTTTGCTTTGTGTGAGGGCCCCACTCATCACGATCCCTTAGTTGCCACTCATTCCTGAATCCTGTGCGAGATGGCTCCTTTTCCCTCCGGGATCTGTCTTGGGTTGCTGTCTTCTTCTGTATGTCATCCATGTGTGGCATTTCTTTTTCTCGTACGAGACTCTCCTCGGGTTCAGATTTGTTCAGTACACACTCCACTCTTGGCTTCTCTTTGACATCAGTCACAGTCTTCTTTCGCACACCTTCCTTGACTCTCACGTCCCCAACAATGGCTATCGTAGGGTCAACTTCTCTGGAGAGCAGTGTCTTTTCAAGGGACTCTGTCTCATGCTTATTGGGTGGTGAATCTATGTCTATGCTTTGCGTGGGGATGGGTTTACTGCCACAGAAGGAGGTCTCCAGCAGCATCTTGTGGGGGGAAGGGGAACGTCCACTGGAAGTGACGGAGTGACCAGACATTACGGAGAGGTGTGACATTCCAGAGATGTGGGAAGCACCTGAACCACCTGAGCCAATGGAGGACAGGCGACTGGTACGACCACTGATGGAGAGCAGAGCTACATCACTGCATGCTGAGTCTTTGCGCTCCTTCTCACTTTGTGCCTCTAATTCATACTTGAAAATCGACACCTGCTGCTGCTGCTGCTGTTGCTGCCTTAAAAGCCGACGTTCCCGTCGTTGCTGTGCCTCACGTTCTGTCACAGTGCCTGGTTCCTCATGGAAGTCCAGCTCCTCAGTGCTCGAGCGTAGGTCTGCTGCGCCCTCCTCTTTGAATCCCAGTCCAAGCTTGGCACCTGATCCGTCGCCAGATCCTACAGCAAGACAAGGTACACTTCCCTGAGCAGTTCTACAAGATTGTCATAAGACCAACTTACAGCAATTATTCTGGTATGATAAAGATCACTTTTTATTCAGTTACCAGTTGTACAATTAAAAGCAATAAATGTTACCAAATGGAAGGCAGAAAACATTTCAAATCTAGTAAACGTGGGAAGCTTACAAATGCGTTATTCACGTGTGAACTTCTTTCCCAGACACTGATTATTATAAAACCACCTTACACACTAGATTTCGGTTAGGTGGTGTTGGTGGTAGTGATAAAAGTAGTAATGGTGAGCGGTTGCGGTGGTGGTTGCGGGTTTATAGGTGTATCAGCTGCTAAAGCTATCGACATCTATCTGCCAGCAAGGATGAAAAGTGTCGCTGGTTCATTAAAAGTTCAAACTCTGGCTGAAATATCAGCATCATCACAAAGTGGTAAGCAAAACTGATAGTATATCTCGGAAATTCAACTAAAACGTGTTAAATACACAGGATTAATGAGTGGAGCTGTGACTCTAATTTCCATATGCCTTCATAGCGTGCCTGAACCATTCTATTCCTTAAAATTATCCTCAGCATTTGTAGGGTAGGCAACTTCAAAATGTGCAAATGAGAAATTTAAACAAATCCTTTAAAACACTGTTGAGCTCTCAAGGCTAAGTGCTGTTTTAAAGCCTGTGCAATTTCTGTGGGATAGACTTCTTCGTTTCTCTACCTAATTCTCGAGTGGCTTTCTTAAAATACAACGACAATTTAGCTCTTTATACCGTCGTTCCTGAGAACACCCGGTACATCACATACGACAAGCTTTGGCGAGGTTTCGTGTTGCATATGCATCTGTGCTAGCAGTTGCCACTCTTCCAAGTCTGAGGCTCCCTTAATGTGAACAAAATTTCTAGAACCCAAACACGTAAAATGACTTTTAAAAAGTGATTTTGTCTTTTCAGCAAATAACTACTAATGAAAAATAATATGTGCACCATCTACTTTTGAAATTAAAATATACATTTTTATTTTATGTGGCCCTATTCTCTTAATTTATATGCATTGTAATTAGATGCTCGGGAAAGGCTTGACGGCCTCTTCTAGGGCCGTTGCTCCTATGTGGGAAAAGCTGTCTAGACCACATGTTAAGAACTAAACCATAAATGACCCCATTTACGGGACGTCTCCGAAGTTTCCTTCAAAAGAAGTATTTTATTTACCATACACAGGAGTCACGCGAGCTTTCTTTCTTCTTTATTCTACCTGCAATTATTTCAGTGCAGCCACACAGTTATCCAATGTGGAGTTGGGGGTACCTACGGGTAATATCGACTGGAATGAGATTCTGGTGACTTATATCGTTTGGGTTAGTAAAGCGTGGATATTCACTTGCATAGACTTATGATAACCACGCCCACACGGATTAGGCAACTAATATTTTAAGATACATCTCCGACAGAGAATTATGTAGACGATACATGGTAGCTGGTTTTCGAGGAGCGTATTCTGCTGCCGTTAGTTTCCGGTAACTCCCCTCTTAAGCACACCCATCTTAGTTACAAGCAATATTTTACGTCTCTATTCACGTTACCGATTAAAGGGTTACATGTCACTCAGCCTAGTGCTCTGATACATCTCGCCGACAATATTGTCTCTTACATCTCTGGCAACGCTCGGCGTTTTTTTTTTGCGCTACCTGTTACATCTGCAGGATACCTGCGAAAAGCTCCCTTTCCGGTGAGCTGTCCCTGCTGTTGTTGCTGTCATGGTGCGACGAACTACTCGCCCGAGATATGTCTATCCGGGGCGTGGACGGTGTCTGCAAACCACCCCCTGCAGATCCCGGTGACATGAGGGTCACGTCTTCTCTAATACCGGGCAGGGGCCGTGCCAGAGACTGTTTCTCTTCGGGGCTGTCCAGGTCGTCGCTCAGATCTTCGAATGAGGCAAAGGGTGCGGGTCCCATACGCCGCTGTTTGTAGCCGCTTCTTTTCGACTTGGGAGCCGATGAGGCCATAGCGTGAACTCAGCACTCCATGTCAGGTCAAGTGCGGCATGCTTCTTCGGTCCTGAAAACCAATGCAACTCTCATCCAACTGCAGAGTGCGGTATAACATATCTCAAACACACCGACTCTCTCTCTCTCTCCAGAAACACGAGCGCTAGGCCTAAATGGGGCGAGCCACTTGTCCAGGTAGTAGGACATAATTCTATTCTCCACACCTGGAATCACATGATATGAGGATCTCACGGTGACATCAAGGTTACGCTGTTCTGAGATGTGTACCCATCTACAAACTTATACGGCGCCACATCCAAAGCACTGTAATTTCAGTATCTCTACAAATATATGAAGCAAAGTCATGCAGCAGCGGATCAAAATTTCTCAAACGTTCTTCTCAAAAAAGAACAAGCTGGACAACTAAAGCACAGCTTAACACCTCTGGCACGTTCCCTCTGATATTGCCTAGCTAGATTTTAAAATCATGGATGTTGGCTTCTGATATTCCATTTCAAACGGTGCAAAACTGATTATTACAAGCAAAGCACTTAAATGCCAGCATTATAAACTTGTCTTTTCACTCTTTGCGCTAGCAATAGGTTCACAACTGATCATGTTCGATTATTGTACTGTGAGGCCTACTAGAATGTGAAGAGAGCTTACAGCGCATATAATGACAGTGAAAACTGACACTTCGAAGTCGTACTTAAACAAAGCACTGCATTCGAAAAGCATAAGACGCGCATCTTTTCAATGCAGTCCAGACGAAATAAAGATTCTTCATGTTTCGCGGGGGGGGGGGGGGGGGTGGTGTCCTCCGCGTTTACACGACTCAACCAAAACTGAAATGGCTCTACAATTTCTCATAAAATTCTCCATCCCAGTTTTATGACGATCTGCTAGGTGAATGTCGGATTGTAATATGCATGTAAAACTGCATTCTGCGCGATAATAAAGAAATCCGTTCAGCGTACTGTAAGAGTAGATTTTGGGTTCGAAACGAGACAAGGACAGTTAAAACCAGACAGGTTCCTCCGTGCCTTACATTAAATCGGTATGTTTTATTGCCGCAACATTGATACAGATACAGAACATGTAAGGTAAAGCTTTCACGTAACCAGTCATGAAGACACAGGCGGGGGGTGGAATGTTGGACTTCTATCCTTATGGCAGAGATGTCAGCTCTACGCGCCGGCCGGAATTTACTCCCAAGTAAATTCCTTGGTACTTATTTCTGTTACAGGCTGAGTGGAGCCCAGGGCTGCTGAGTGCGGGCAGAAGGAATAGGCCACTTGAAAATTTCCAAGGACTCTACCGGGAACCGAACCAGGAACCTCAAACAACTGCGCCACCGCGGCTAACTAGGAGCAACCAGTATAAATCCGCTAGCTTACTCAGAATGCTGACCAGCCTACGACTTGGGGTAGCGTGGTTAATTGGCAAGCGGCGTTAAAGCGAAAAGGCGTAAAACAAGGGCTGGGACAATAATTTAAACACCTAGCTTATAAATGGTTTTGCACCTTGTGTTCTCACATCAAGATATTTTCACATGCTGCAACAGAATGCAACGACATTAGATAATCGATTGCGTGGAATAATCACGTAATAACTCGGCTGCAACAGCTAGATAGGCTGGCCATGCCCCGGCAAATGACGCTGCCGAACGTCGGGAGCTGTCGTGTGACCGAGCTCTAAGCAGAAATGTATACACCCGTCTTTGTCGGGCGTTCTGTGTGCCTGGCAAGACGAACTGACCCAAGCGCAATACGAGTCTTCTTCAAGTCCAGTTGAAGGGAGGACGTGATCATCCTACGACTCCGAAACTGTTAACACTCGCTTGCCACACGATATTTGTTGCTCGCAGATCCTGCTCTTGGTTGTCCACACTGTGTTGCATCCACATTCTGCTCGAATGCCAGTATTATAACGAACAACACCGTGCACATTTACCGATGGCGCGTTGCACGAAATCGTAAGAGATGATCACTGAAACGTTACGAAAATTTTTGTTATTCATTACCAGCCGCGAGTTCATTTAAATATCTTCCTTTGCTCCATTTCAACATTCTCACTCCAAAGTGATATCAGTGTTTTCAACGCCAGTTTACATCTATGAATATTAATACTCTGCCGACAGGCCACCCTACAGCCTGTCCTTATTTTATCGCTTTTCTACGTGACCGTGCACTGGCACACAACAGAGCAATTTCGTCTTACATTTGAAAGCAAAGACTTCTTGTGTTTATTATAATGTTTGTTTTGTGGCCATTTATGGAAATTTGATACACACCTATACATACATACATACATACATACATACATACATACAACAGCCACGTTTGTGTGAAAGGGGTGAAACAAATGAAGGGTTTTGTGTTACCTTTCTGCACATGGCACGTCTTCATTCTGTGAATAATTAATGACGTCTAGCTAAACTTACTCCCGACCTTCCAGTAAAGAGGTCAATCCGATCCAACCCACATTTGACCTTAGACCTATTGAATAAATCACTTCTCTCTCTTTCCCTCGTGACCTGTATAGGTTCTTCAGTTCATGTGTACATAATTCGTAGTTCTAGTTAGATGCACGAGGGTTGGTGAATTGAAAAAACAAAACGAATGAAATAGAACACTTTAGGGCACCCAGTTCTGGCACAGTCGCTGGCCTTTAATTACCTTGAAAACAGCAAGACTACAAATCGTGTACTCCATGATGTTGTACACAGACTTAACCAAGACGTTCTCTACTTTCAACAAGTCACACGGTTTCACGGTACACGCGTCAGTGTGTAATTTCATGTACGCCCGTAACAAAACTACGGCACTTCCCGTGCCAATTTACACGGAACCCATAAATATGCAACAGCATTAGGTTAAAATATCTTACACGGAACTTCAAACAACTCGGGTAATAAATTTGAAACGTACGTGAAAATTCATTTACACCCCTGAGTAGAGTATGGCTTTCACTCAGAGGATTCTAACGAAACTTGCACTTACTAAATTAATTTTTATGGGCATCTCTGACACTGAATTTTATCCAGATCGGAAGAAGAATGTAGACAATATTGACAGAATGTTATTCATAACCTTAGGTAAAGTAGGAATTTCACTGCACAGATTTTCATGAAACTCGAAAATCTTCAATGGTATTCCGTGCAGATCACGTTTACCGAGTTTCACTCATATACATAAAGAAATCTGGAAAAAAACGAAGAAATTCATTTACGTCTCAGCTGAACTAGCCTGTGACTGTTACTGCGCTGATATTCACAAAACTGCCCCTCACTTAATAAGGTGGTTCTCAAGAAAACCTATACCCAATTTCATGGAAGTCTCACAGAGGATTTAGTTTCTGATAATAGGTCACAGACAGAAGGACAAACGGACGTGGGCTCTACACAAATTCTTTTTAATTTCATAAAAAAATACACTTCATAGGTACTGAACATAAACTAAGCTTTTAGTTTTTCTGCTAGTTTTGTTTGAAACATTTTTCACATCAGTGTCTTTGGTAAGATGCTCGCGTGATGCGCACACAAAAGCTGCAGATACTCATGCGCACTATTCGTCACTGCCGTTTGATTCTAGCCAAAACTGTAATGTGCCCATATATTTAGGCGAAGTCCACTGCAATGTTTTGTAGTCGTTCTGTTATTGCAGAACACTTGCAAAGTCTGTTAATGCGGCGGACTCCGTCCTCAAAATTATTTCAAGTTGCGGACTTCGGCACAACTTGCAGTAACAACGCTGGAATTATTATATACACAAAAAAATGCTTAAAATCTAAATAACTTTATTAAATCAGTGGAAACATTAATTAAAAACCATGATTTTCCTACCAATGACGACAATAAAACTAACCTAACCTGGAGGAAAACCTTCTGTCCCAGTGAGCAGAATTTACTCAAATAGAAGGCTGTTTAGGGGCACCTGGTGGGACCCCTGATTGTGAAACATGGCATTATAACATTGCTCAAGATAAGCACGTTTTGTAAAATATTTAAAAACTCCACAATACGATATTTTTTACTTCTAGCTCACAACAGGAAATAAAAAATAATTTCGCGGACCTCATGGGCAGGTCCCTAGGGGTCGGCGGAAAACATTAGTCGAGAGGTCCTCCTGTCCTCAGATGCGTACGACCAGGTACGGCGAATCTAATAGGCGAATGTCTGAAATTTTGTTGTGCGTACATGCGAAAAACAGGCCGTCATTCTGGCACACATAGACGCATTTACTCACATTATTTTACTATACGAATTACGAGCTCGACGGCCTGCGGTGGATTTTGTGCAGCCTGCCTACACTTTGTAACATTATACATTCATCTCAGCTGCACGAAAAATGATCTAAACGAACTGCATGGAACAAAAAAATATATATATTTTTTTAACAAGCAGTTGAGGTGGTCAAACTAGCTGGCTTTCACTGAACCCTAAGTTTCGGTACCGTGTTCACGGGACCTACCACTAATCCCTATCAAGGGTAATAAGAATGCAAAATGAAAGAACGTGCTTAAGAAAATTATTGAGTAATATGTAGATCTTTTAACATGCGTATTATTAAAGCTATACCTATAGAATTTTGTATAAACTGTTACGTAATTTCAACATATTTTCATGATTTTTAACCCGAAGTCCGTGAATCGATACGAAGAGTGAATATGGCCCCAGTCTTAACAAGGTGAGAACATGTGCTTTAGCACTTCAGCGATCAGCTGCCACAGGTCTAGTCTGCAGTGTCAAAACCAACAAGAATGGGACAGCCCAGTTACTATAGTAACTACGCTACAGGATGAACGACAAAGGAATCTGCGCAAGATTCTCGGCAGAAGGAGAGAGTTTTTATTATTCACCCCCCCACCTAGTGTCACGGTTAACAATAGGTGCAGCTCTAAGTACAGGGGCAACCCCACCTTTCACCTTTATAGAAGGGCGGATGAGTTTCCTGAGGACTGACCATCTATATGTCTTCTAATGAAAGTTGCACATACCAACATACGCCTAAACTTTACTGTTATTATTGTAATTATTACTACTTTCATATCACTACTACTACTACTGTACTACTTACGTTCATTTATATCGTGACAGCCCCTAACCTACCACACCAATTTCGCCTTCTCATCACGATATTAAAGATCCCGAATTGAAAATCCCAAATTCTCCCTGACGCACGGTTACGAACCAATGCTCTCGCCATCCGGTGCTCCTGACCGTCCTTCCCAGTTTCCAGTTTCTCGGAGCCGTTACACTAACCCAGCTGTATCCTAGTTTCGGCAGACGTAGCAGGAGTCACTATGTTGACACCAGAGACCTATATTTAGTCTGATCAGGATGTTTTTACAATGGCTTATACAAAACGTGAAGCACAACAATAATATCGATTCTTGTGACGACATAGCGCAGCGTTGTCATATCAACGCCGGACGTCGTTGCTGTACGACGGGCGTCTCTGTAGAACCTCACGTTGAGATAGGTCAGTGCTACGTTCCACGGGTCCCTGAGCTCGCAGTAGTGGTGAACCACGAGACAGCATTCCGTCTTATGCCGAACAGGTTAGTTCAGCGGTAATGTGATGGGACTGTCGGACGAAATGATTCGAATACGGGTTGGAATACCAGTGAAGTGTCGGTGGATTTCAGCACTCCTCGCAGGCGAATGAAGGGAATACCCTAAAAAGGTGACGAAAGATTCTTTAAAAATACTTACGAATCCTCATCATTAATTGTGATCCTTAAATCAGAGTCGACGCTTCAGGAACTGGTAGGCCTATATGGTTATAGCCTAAGAATAAGTCAAAGAATATTGCACGGTTAACCTAATAGCGATCCGACTAAAATAACAGCCTTTAATCGCCTGTAGTAATATCAGTCTTGTCAACATGAACTAAATACAAAATCAACAGCTCAATCGGTACAGTAGGACTGGTCACGGACTGAACGACCGGTGTTTGATTCCTACCAGAGGAAAAATTGTTCTCATTGCCACCACGTCCACGCTGGCTTTGGAGTCCACCGGCCCGACCGACCACAGATAGGTAAGGAAGCTGGAGATCGAAGCTAAAACTCACGTACGTCTATTGCGCATACCTCTACCTGGCATGGTGCTTAATTCAGTAAACTGGCAGCTTTTTAGGCGCGCTCGCATAGGCTCTAGAAGTGCCTATTATCTGTGTCATATCTGTCCGTCTGTCTGTGTCCGCCCGCCCGACCGTATATATCTGCGCACCTCCTACTGTAAGGATTTCTGCGAAAGCCCATATTGGGGCTTCTATTAAAATATGTCGAGAAAACCTAATTTTGGTTAAAATCAGTTAAAAACTTGGGGCACTTTACATAAAGACCTAAGTATATTTTGTTGCTGCTGGCGACATTGAATCACCATAAAAGCCTTCTCTTCGAGTGAAATGGTATCGGACAGCCAACGAGGTATAAACATTACGCGAACGCACCACCATGTTACGTTACACGCACAGCGCCTTGCTTGTTTATCTGTATGTATGGTTGGATGGACGCTTGATCCCTTACATAGTTTTTCTTTCCTTATATCAGAACGCATAACTAGCTTAAGAATTATAGACCTGTAATACATTTATTATGTTTACAGCAAGCCTATGCACTTTCACCATTGTCATGTGCTACAACTTGAAACTGATAACTTCAAAACAGCGTAAGTTCTATAGAGCCCGCTGATTCAAAATATTTCTTGTTTAACTGGAAAATATCTTCAGAAATTTTATCTACCTTCATATTTCAAGTAATTAATTCGTTAACCCCTTAATTAGCTACTATCATTCGTAAAAGTGTGTTTATATTCACCGATGAAGTTTCCAAAAAATCAGTTACTGACTGCAAGTTATTTAACGATGCTGTAAAGACTGAATAAGTTTCCTAGTATTGAAATAGATGATATGCTATAGGACTGCCTGCGGTGGTATGGAGAGGACTGAAAAGGAATCGGTCTTGTCTTGAGCCAAAACACTTTGAAATGTTACTGTACTGAAAAATACCACAAAAGCCTTCCTGCAAATACGATTCTCAGTAAATATTCTAACCAGTTACCACTCAAATAAAAACCAGGCTCTTGACTTTTTGAATAATTCTATTTTTCAAAACTCGTGTCCCTCGGCGTTTTTAATTTACTGATATTTACACATATGTAACGAGTAGCTCATAAAGAGTGACCAGTGAAATACTGTTCAACCCTGTTTTTCATCCGCCTCTGTTGCCCTTTCTTTGTTAAGCTGTTGCTGTCTTGATATGTTTTTATGTTTGATTATGTTCCTTACAGACTGTGCTTTTCCCAGAATAACCATTCTGTCTAAATCTTGTCAATTAGGTCGTCACTAAAATGTTCATAATCTGTTAATTTTTTCTAGAGATGTAATGTACTACACAGACTGAGACAGAAAGAAGTAGGAGAAATGATATCACCTCAGTTCATACTTATACAGACATACAACTTTTCAGTAGTATGTGATATCATTTTTCATGAAATATTCAACTACGAATCAAAAAATAAGTTCCTTTTTTTTCCGTGAATGTATGCAAGTGGAAACAAGTAAATAGCATGGTTGCTTTTGAACACCAGTCCTTTACTTTTCCACACCGTCACTAAACTTGTTCAGACACGGGTCATAGCGTAGGATGATACAGGGTTATTCATAAAGAACATCGGTATTTAAATGTGTATAATTTAGGCATTTGCAAACTTAGAAATGTTTGGTTTGTACCACACGATAGGTAAACTGTCCGAGTTTGTCCTGTCACCCGGTTAAAAAATGGTTTTTATTTCAGCCACCAGACAGCGCTGGGAATGAAAACGGTGACGCCACAGCAGAAGTAGTTTTGTGTACTGCAGTTGGCCAAGCCCTTCTTGGTCAACCAGGGCTTTTTCCTTTACAGAGGCATCCTTTCTCTTAGAACGGTCGATACCACCGACGAATGTTTTATCAGACGGTGGATCATTTTTAAATTTTCTTCTAAACTCACGTTGCATTGTGATTACCGATTGTGACTTGGCAAATTGCAGCACACAAAACGACTTCCGCTGTGGCGTTGCCGTTTTCATTCTCAACGCTGTCTGGGGGCTGAAATGAAAACCATTTTTTTAACCGGGTAACAGGAAAAACTCGGACGATTTACCTATCTTTTGGTGCAAACCAAACATTCTTAAGTTTGCAAATACCTAAATTATACAGCTCTAAAATACCGATATTCTTTATTAATAACCCTGTATTTTCCAAGCCCTTGCGGCAAAAGGACGCCTCCTGCTCTCAAAGGCACTTCTGGACCTCGGCTTTGACGGTGTCGTCAGACAAAATTCGCCGACCTTGGAGATGTTTTATCAGTTTGTCAAGAACGTAAAAGTCCAACGGTCCAACTCGAGGCTGTATAGTGGGCGGGGAACATGTTCCCGAAGCCAGGTGTCCGGCAAGGCAGTGGTGGATCGAGCAGTATGCGGCCTGTCATTATAGTAGAGTAACAGCACACGCTGGGTAAGCAGGCCAGGACTGCGACATCGAATTTCTTTCATAAGGTGTTGTAACGCCACCTGACAGGCAACTGCAGTCACCGACACACCATGCTGCGTGAAATGAACAACAATGATACCGTGAATATTCCAAAATATTGTTGTCACACCTCCCTCGTAATCACAGGTATCTTGAACCTCTTCTTTGCCGGCGATATGGAATGATTCCGGAAGATTAATTCAAACATCTTCTCCGGAATGTGGTGGACGCCTATGTTTCATCGCCGGTGACGGGGGGCGGCAAAAGACATCTCCTTCAGCTTCGTAATATTGGAGTTTGGTCTGTATGGTTGCTATTCGGTCAAGCATCTGTTGCTGGGACAGTTGTTTCGGCGTCCATCTGTTGCACACTTTGCAGTAGCCGAGACGTTCATGGAGACTGTTCCAAACACTGCCGTGTGGAGTTGAATGCCAGGTCCACCTGTTTGAGCCATACACATCTGTCCGCCCATACCATTTCGCCGAAGCGATTCAAGATGTCTGGTGTAGACCGACGGCCATTTCGGTCCTCGTCCATGACCCCCAATCATTTATAAAATCACGGCGCCATTTCCGCACTTGTTGGACGGACATCATATCTGCACCACATATGGCCACAACACGTCGGCGGATCTTCACGGATTCCGTGTTTTGCGCTCACAGGAATCGGGTAACAGCAAGCAAATCTTCCTTTGTCCAATCGTTGAGTAGGGTCGCCATGTTCAAAGTGACGTTGCGCCGGTGCCGTATTTCTTGCACTAGTGAAAATGCCCGCCGCCTAGCAGTGGGAACACGTGCCAGTGTTTGACAAAGTAACCGCTTGTTTCGGTTGTTTATTTCACAGGAATACAAAAGAACATCTTAGGTTATGACTTACCCTCATATATTTGCTAACTAAAACATGGCAAATATTGAGAAACTCTTGACTAATTGATTAAAGCATCAACGATCAATCAATAGCTAGAGTACAGCGTGTTCATTTTGAAGCTCAGTCCTTCATCATAATTGTGTGTAACATGTAGCCAATATATACACAATACATAAGAGCACCGAGCTATTCTTTATAATGCACTGCGACTGATACGAATATAATGCTCTGCAATCACAGTTATTGGCTCACAAGTGAGATCAAGCTCGAATAAAGCTCACAATGCACTTAGTGTGGCACAGTGGACTAACACGGCAGTTGGACTGTTTTGTTATCCAAGTCAAACAGCCTCCTCATCACCGATGTTCTAATTTTCAATGTGTACTGCGTTTTCTTCCCGGGGGTGAAGCGACTGCGGCGTGATGTTGACCACTAACCTGCACCTAGTGCCGAGGTTCAGAGTGAGTGGCGCTACACCTCTACTCCCCTTTGTGCCTTCATGGTGTGGACGTGAACAAAATTACCTTTTCTATTTACCGTGTTCTAATTTGTTGGATATCAATCCGGTAACAAATTCCAATTGAACGCGTGGGGCTGTGAAATTGGGATTACTGGTAAAACGAATATCGTGTATGAAAGAGCCTTTTAGTAGTTCATTATCTATGACAAACATTCGAACACTTGGGTCCCTTTGGCGGCGATGGTCAAAAAGTAGCTTATAACTATTTATCAGTACGCGTGCAAAATGTAGAGTTGCGCACATAACACTTCTGTCACATATCACTTGTCCTTCACACTACGCAATTTGCTATCTTGCCGCCGGTGCCCTGTTTGGACAACTGAAACCAAGGCTCATGTCGTGAACAAAGCCGGTCTTCCAACTCATATTAATCGCAACGTAATTTAGCTGGATTCTACTGTAACGAAGACATGTACTGCAGATCGCACAGCTGCATACTGTTTACGTGCTCTAGAAGTCAACAACAACTGGGCCAGAAACTAGACTGAAAGTGCAGATCCAGGAATTAGGAATGGTGCATTCCCTAGCATAGCACACACAAAGGTGTACTCCCTAACATAGTACACAAAATTCCCAACGTCATTTTTTGCAGTTTGTTAAGCTAACTTGCGGTCTTCAAGTAAATAGGGCCTTATCGTGGGTCAATACGGCGGAAAATCAGAATTGATCGACATCTTTCAGTGGAAGCGCACCACACCGAATTTCAGGAACAGCTGTTCAGAAGATTCGAAGTTGATACTACGTTAAGAGACTGGGAGGCATAAGGACAGACGTGACGTCCACACGAGGCGTACATCCTTAATAATAATAATAATAATAATAATAATAATAATAATAATAATAGAATACGAAGAACAAATTTTATTACGATAACGGTTTCAGTGCAAGCATAACATATAACAACAACTTCACTAACACGCCTGACCTCAGTAACAATCCGATTAAATAGAATAATAGGACACGTAGGCTATCTCTGTCTATTGTCAACATAAAAGACTTATTGTCAACCGCATTAAAGGCTTCAAACTTGTTGTCGTCATAATTTAATATTTCCATGGAGCTTGATTACTCAAGAAGCACCGTAAAAATGAAACTGGAATCACACTCATAGAATGTTTTCAAATTAGAGGTGGACAATATATATTGTTGCATTATGTCTTATTGTCTTAGCCTTAACAGGGCTGTGACGTCACTCAGAAACCATGATCTATCGTAACTATGGAAGCCGGTGTGTTAAATACTCAAAAAGCAAGGACACTACGTTAGATAGGCATGCATATACACCACGTTCTTTCAAAACTCCAAATGGAGAATTAGACTGTCAAGCTTTGTTTAATTCAATTTCTTCATCAATAGTAAGTAATGGATCGCCTCCCATTTGACCGACACAGGGGTGCTCTTCGCCGAAAGCAACGCGGTAAGGGCGTAATGCTAACCACTCGTTCAACATCCAGCACCGAAGTTTGACAGAGACTGGTGCTATTCGGAGGCCAAGTCCCACAGTGGGCTACAGAGCCGGTCGTTTGCGTTTTTGTCAGCCAGACAATGGTCTGAAGAGTTCATTTTAAGCTTGTAAGGAAGTTCTCGATTTAGACAGAACGTCTTGGGCTGTACCTCCAACAGGGACGGCACAGACGATGCTGCGTTACACACCGACATGCCCACTGCTATGCGTAGAGAACGCTTAAATACCCACATTAACGTGAATCGATTTGCCATCACAGGACAAGCACATGTCATCCCTCAAATTCTGTATCCTGTATCAGGCCATGACCTTTCTTTCGGAACACATTACCGCCCCTTCAAACCACGCAGCAGTGTGGGACGAAAATCTAAGCAGGCAACCAACCAAGCAGACCTATTCGATTTGTTAGCAATCCACTGAAACTGACACGACCCCAGACAAACTCTGTCATATAGGTTGGGTCTTGTACAGGTGTCACTCAGTTTGTAAAAAAGGCCTCTTTTTAAGGAAAACCACAGTGTTCATAACCACGTTTAAAAACACCTCGCCATTCGGCCTCATTTGGAGCAACTTTTATCTAATTCGTATCTTCAAGGCCAATTTTTGCAATACGCATTTCAATATTATCCTTCCATCTATGTTTATGTATAGCATATGGCCATTTAAGTGATCGTGAAGCCTCGATAATGAGGAGGCCCTGGCCCCATAGGTGCCGTTGTGCCATGGGGTGGGGGGGGGGGGCATTTAAACTCAGGCTACCCTGCAGAAACACTGCATACATTTTTTGTATCACCAACGTGTGCGATATGCGGATCTCTCTCCTCTCTCTTGAAAAGCGGCCACTTGGGAGATTGACAAGTTGACAGGACATTAGAAGAGATGAAAGTGTAAGCAGACTGCAAAAATTCTATTGCGTTCGCTCTATTTTCCTTATTTGTCTCCAGAGAAACAAATTTAAATTAAAAAACTAGCGGTTCTAGGGGCAGGTTCACTTATATCTTAGTGAAATACAAAGTCTTTCATAAGCCCCTACAGCGCAGTGAACCTGCTGCGACCTCAAGTAAATGTGACGGGTTAACAAAGCACGTTCATTACCAGAGTTGTAACTGGTGCTAACAAGATAACGATAAGTACACACTACACTGGACGATATTCCGCTCTGAGCATGTCATCTCAGAACTGTTGCTTACGATCAGATATAACTAACTGTCACGTTGGATTGCTCGCAGATTTCTCCAGCAAACACTGGCAAGAGATAAGAGTCAGCACGTAGTCCAGGAATTGTACACGAGTTTTGCAACAGTACGTAGTCCAGGAATTGTACATGAGTTTTGCCACAATGTCTGAGTGCCTATAGGCTAGGGGCTGGAGGACTGGAGAACTGAGCTTCGATTCCTGGAAGGGCCTGACAATGTTCTCTTCTCCACAGACGCACAGCGGCTCTGGGGGACCCAACCAGCAGGACCGTCCTTCGGGTAGGACGAGCAGGGAGGTCACGGATCACCCGCATCTTCGTCACCATGTATTATATAGGCCTATTTTGTGCATAACATCGCCTTAGCCTAAGAATTAAAAACGTTAAATGGAACAAGGCAAGAAAACACAACATAAATAAAATAAGAATGGAAATTTACGGGTGAGTTGTAGCGTACTTTAAGGTATTTTAATTTCATTATAATACAAGAAGAGAGAGACAAGAATACAGAATGTGATAAATATGCAGCTTAGAGCCATAAATATCGCTTAAACTTACAGACAAAGAATGTTGATTTTGTTTTTACTTGAAGAGGGTCATTATTTATTCTGACAAATATGGTTTTGTCACTTCCCGCCGATACTTGGTCACGCATGTTGGGGGTCGACTGAGTGGGCTACGTTAATAAGGCAAACGAACCGACAGGAAGTGGGAAACGAAAGTTGTCAGAATAATGGTCCTACACAAATTAAACGTGGGACCCGACACCCGCAAGTGTCAGGGTACCCTGCTTACACCTAATCTCCTGAAGAAGGAAGTATCAGGTCCCTCCGAAATGATGGTACCACCTATCAGATTAAATAGGCCCATTATTTTATGTGACAAGTATCGCGTCGCTTCCTGTCGGATCGCTTATCTTATTAAGGTAGTGGACTCAGACGACTGTCCACAAGGCACGGCGAAATAGCAGCGGAAAGTAACAAACGATATCTTTGAGACAAAATAAGGACCCCATACTCATTTTGTGACCCTACGTAACCGCTGAACTAGTCTAGGCCACCTCACTTTTACAAGAATGTTTGCTCCGGCATAATTTGAAAACTCCGTCTATATAAACACATTTACAAAATTTATACAGACAAAACTACTTGCATATGAAGGTTATTATCTTTTGGGATGTGATGCCGTGTAGTTTGCTAGACAGGTAACAAAGTTCGGAAAAAAACTGCTGCCTCCATCTACAGGGTAAAAGAGTAAAAAATCCCAGAAGACAGTAATTTAAACTTAATAGTCAAGGCCGGGATTCAGATTTCACTGTTAAGTTGTACGTACGTGTACGTGCGTGGATCATCGTAACGGACGTGTGCATGGCCGACATGAAGAAGAAATAAAAGAACTGGTTACTAGATCAGGTCCCGCCGCTTGGGCCGCCTGTCGCAGGTACGACATAAGATGCTGTTCCACACTTCGTACATGGGCTTTACACAGAAATTAAAACATGCGCTTATCTGAATCGAGAAGGCTTAACATTGCGGTCGAGCGGGAAGCATCCTTGCTTTATATGTGGCTTGTCTCGGGTTCAAACCTTGGGTCGGACGCAGGGTATCTTGAGTGAAGTTTTTTCTTGCCTCACTCCTTCCAAGCAAATCATTCGACGTCAATCTAAGACATTGACATCGTTGTTACAGACGAGGTATTATATACAGTACGTAAGTATGTTTATGATCTACGAACCAAGCTTCATAAAAATTGCTCAGAAAAATAAACAATAAATAAATCGTTGCCTACAAAAGGAACGGTGTGTAATGGCTGTACCATTATTATTAATTCCCCATTAATCTTACACAAGTATGTACCAGGCGAATCGCCGACTAGCGTAACGCGTCTAGAGAACCCTTGCAGTATTAGGATGCAACAACATAAGAGCCTTTGGTTTCTTATCTACGACACAATCTTATAACTTGCTGCCATACAAAAACAGCACTCAGAAGCTACGACGTAATTATATAAATAGTCGCACATCTCCTTCCCAAACACACTTTTAAATTACTCAGTATTATTTATAAGAAGATTGTAATTATATGTCTCAACTAAATAATACCTCCACTTGCTCCACTCTGGATTCCACTTTTCCCAGGGCGACTTATTTACATAAATAAACATAATACCGCAGTCAGTCCCTTAACACAACTAAAAAAAATCTTTCTTTGGAAAGTCAGACCTCACGAACTCAACTACATCTTACTCCTTACTGAACGTTACCAGCATAACGAAACGAGCTGGTTAATATTAAAAAGTGTTGTTTGAAAAAATGCACCAGCGGTTGGAATCAGTTGGATCCAACAATCAAATACAATTTCTCTGCCGAAATACAGATGTTAAAATAAGAATCGTAGCGAGCAAGATACATGAATATCTAGAACTAGGCTTACATAGATGGTGTAGGCCTACAGTCCGAGCTACTGACAGCGCCATCAAAAAACTAACACAAATAAAGCATAGATTTACACGTGTGTGGAAAGCTGGTCCGAATTCGTATTTTGTAATGCAACACAACACTTTTAAAGCATAGATATACACGTCTGTGGAAAGCTGGTCCGAACTCGTATTTTATAATGTAACACAACACTTATATACATATTATTCCAGCTCGGGTATCAGGCAGTCAAATTCTGCAGACACAAATGTCCTGTATCTCCACGCAATTTTACTTGACACTCATCATGTACGAACACTGCCAACAGAATAGTCACTATCTACATGTCTGATGCACTGTATTCACTAATAACTGTCACAATTCAAGATATCCAAGGGGAAACTTCAGGAGCCAATTGAAGTAAAAGACTACCTTCCACAACGTTTCGGTAAAAGCACTTTCGGTCAGTACCTGGACCACAATTACAGGTGAAGATTTCGCAGGAGCAGTTGAGCATTGTCGACGATGTACCTGCTTTGTGAACGCGAAGACAAGTACGAACCATTAATAGGAATTACTAAAAAAAAAAGTTAGAACACAGAACTTGTAAACCGGGATGCATGTAAAATAGGTGACATCACACGCTGCCGAAACTTCTATTATGTAATGGAACAGGTGACGGCATGAAACATTTGCACTTTCGAACTGCATCCCAAAGAATTCACTACACTCAGCCAATTCTTTACACAATAATTACACTAACAGCACAATTAAGTCATTAAACATCGTTACACGTCTACTAGAAGATTAGGCCTACACGACGGTCAGTTCTACATCTTTTACAGTTCCACTTGCAAGTCAGTAACCCGAATAGGAATTATAAACGTCCGTCACACAAAACGCAGTTAACCAGTTATCACGCCAATTAACGGCATCTTCAGTCCATATAATTCGTCACGGAAATCAATTTGTCGGCAGTCATTATTGTTATTTCTAGGCACAGAAACAGAACATTGGCCTATATATTTATCTAAGTACACAATGCAATCTTATCCTATTATATAACACTGGGCACATATTAATTCAATAATTATAAAATGCATAACATCGAGCCTACCTTCAACCCTGTAAATCCCATTTCATTGAAATAAGCGGTAGAACATGGACACTTTCATGCACACTCCCCAGTCTTCGAATCGTTCCAGTTTCAGCTGTAGTATAAGATACTACCGATAGAGGGCACGTTGGAGTGACAATTGCCGATCAATGGGCGGGTTTGACATGGAGACAGAAAGAATGGAGAGGAAACATGCTTTTCAGGATTAAAAGGTCTCAGCATTTAATATACATTCAGACTATGCATCCTAGGCATTATTCCAAACGTCTGAAACCCTTGGTATTACATATATTCTCGTTTGGCATAAATTGGTTAATATCGTACCAAGTACTTCGAGGTGGGGGCGCGAGTTGTGTTGTATCCTTACTGACGTTTTATAAATTTTTTCTGATCCTGAACTATTGCCGACGGATTGCACATTTTGCAAGTACGGCTAACTTGATTCCGGATACAAGTACATACAACCTCTACACTTATTGTTAATGCTCTCCTGTGCCCCTGCAAGATATTGTTAGGCCTAATCATAATCGGCCACTTGAAAATACATTTTTCTATAGTGCATAGAGCAAAACAGATGTAAGTCCCCCTGCTAAGCACCATCACATGAAAACTGATTGCAAGTGACAAGAAGTTCCTTAATGTTTTGGCTTCACAGTCTTCATCAGCTGCTATTCCTGACAGCACAAATTATGACCTTTGAGATTTGTGTACGTGAAAGCCCCATATTAATTAGTTTCATTGAGACATATATGTATACTTACTTTTCCACATGGTCTTAAATAGTGAGTTAAAAACCAGTAAATCTGCACATGTGCATCCCTTGCAGGCACTTGGGTAGTGGAGGTACAGCTCCACTCATTCCTAAAATAACATTAGCTGGATGTGAGTAAATACGTTCACACCTCAGCCCCTTTACCCCCAGGGAAAGTGCCCCAGTACCCACTGACTGGCAGGCTTGTTGGGACCCAGAGCTTGTGTGGATGCTTTGGAGAAAAGCAGTCTCTTGGTACTGCAGCACAATTCCTCAGTTCTCCAGCCTACAGAAGTTTATCCTCATCATAAATTGCATGCTTATAAAATTCAAATAAATTTAAAATTTTTGCATGACATCCTGAAAGTTAATGTGCATTGTAAACTTCTGTATGACCATGTGGTTGGACCATTGTTTATGCATAACTTGATATTAAAGAAATCCTTTAACTTGACTAATTACAAATGTTTGTTTTCCAAACTGAAAAACATTAAACTGAACAATAAACATCAACTGTTTTGCAACAGGGTGGGGTCCTACCCCCAGTTCAGTCATAAGGTTCAACATGCTCTCAATGTTATGTTTCCTGGGTTGCTAGGTTGGGCAGACCAATAACCTGGCCTGTAAGAAGTAACAACCTTACACCACTGGATTTTCTAATATGGGGGTATATGAAAAACACTGTATATGCAGAGACAATCCATGATATCCATCACCTGAGCGACAATTTATGGTGCAGCAGCAACAATTACCCTGGACAAACCTAACCATACTTCAGACAAAAATAAATACTGCCAGGAGGTCTGCAAGGCTACAAATGCTGCTCACACTGAGATTTATTAAGAATGTCAAAAATTATGAAGAAAGTCTCCATATTTTAGAAGAAAAAGAGTCTTTTGTTTCATATTTTGTGACAAATAGGTATTGTGACAAGAAAAAAAATCTTAAATTTTAATTAGAGCTGGGGAATGATTACAGTGTGTGCCAGAAACAAGTAAAAATACAGAAAGGGTGAAATACCTGCATACATAATGAAACTTCCTGAAAAATTTTGGAGTCATCAACTCTGAACTCAAACCACCCTGTCCAAACACAACTGAAATGAAATAATGAGTCTTCAAGCAGTGATACTCCTGATTTCCATTATTCGCAATCAGTTCAAATCCTAACTGAAGTACCACAGTTTTCATAAATCACCCCAAGCAAATGTTGCGATAGTACCTTACATTATGCCACACCCTTTCCAATATTTTATATCATATCATGTTATCACTCGATACTACACAGTCTGGTTTACTGATTGAACTGTTAAATATACTACAGATTGCATGTTGTGTGTGTGTATATACATATATATATACATATTAAAAAAAAGGCACGATTCTTGCAAGGTGCAATCAGTGTTCCAGGTCCACAATGTACATGAAGAAACACTGTCACAATACGCAGCATATGAGGCACAATGCCACCTGTGTCACATGTGTCAATCATATGTTGCCCCATTAAATAGGACAACTAGTTACATAACAAGTCATACATAGCTTGTCAAGACTGAATTTATGACTCTACTAAATAGGTATTTTTAATTAGCATTACATCAGTGAAGGTAGGTGAAATATTGATGGCAGGGAAGGGTTGATCTAGACAATACATATGCTAACTGGTTAAGGTCACCGCAATATGATACATAATACTGTGAAATGAAACACCCGAGACATAGATCACGTACTCCCTATTACATATATTCAGCCAAGTAGAGCTTCAAGAGAAAAGAAGGAGCATGGTAATACAATTTCACAATAGTACTTCATCAAAGAAACACCAAACTCATTTATACATCTCAAAGACTCAAAAGCCAAGGTTCAACAGAAATTAACGCTGCACTGTAGCACACAGTCCACCAATGGAAGCTGCGTTAAATCATGTGTGGCGAAATGTTCATTCAGTCATGATTGTGTACATTACACGCTATATATTACAGTCAAAAAATGCAGAAAATGACATGAGAAGGAACTGATTATACAGAAAACAAAGGGAACAAATTCCCCCACCATTAAGGCCTTACTATTTTGATGACCAACAGTCAATACTTAAATGTTCTGGGTTTATTACAAAATTACATAGACATGAAAACCGAACGTTATGTTCATAATAATGAATGGCAGTTCGTAACGCATCATACTAACAGCCAATATTAGAGAATAAAAGTCTAAGGCAATGTGCGTTTCCCACAAAACTGTGCACACGCAAACACAGTGTTACACTGTTCGTTTGATTTTCATGAAAAAAAATCATAATCACAAAAACAAACTAACAAAACGTATACCTAGAGTCATACATACACAAGATGTTTCTCCAAATAAACCACAGACATTTAAAATTTCAAAAATAAAAGGTGGTTGTGCCACAGCTCATGCAGTTAATCACCAGCTTCTCATTGTATAGGCCTGGATCAAATTCAAGTTTGGTCCATGTGGGATTTCAAAGTACTTCAGTTTTCCACCCTCAGTTTCCATTCAACTAATGCTCCATATTCATATTCATCCATCCACCATCAATGTTGGATAGATCTAGAGAGTGTCTCTATATACCAAACAAGAAACTGAAAATAAATCCTCCTAAAATCAGGACTTCCTAAAACACCCTTAAAAAAGTCACTTGCCTCTGATGTGACTTATTGCTTGTGTGTGTACACAATCATTTTAGGCAGGAAAAGCATGACTTCAAAATGTACTAAGGGAGTACCACAGCCTCAGTCACATGTTATCAAAAGAGGAGCAAACTTCACTTTCACCTCCCATTCCAAGCCTCAAAAGCTGGAACCCTGAAAGAAACATTTTCTTTCACTCTAACACAGTATTCTGTCTTTCCAAGGCAAATGTGTAACTGTGTAATGAATAATGTTACTGACGTACGATTTATGCACTCATCATTATGTTTAAAGCAAATTTTTGAATATGCTCCACTAACAATCTACATTGTGTACTTCATTATACATGCCCATATGACAGGTATACATTTACACATGAAATTCACAATTCATAACAGCATTTCACAAATGTGGCAGACATATACATGTGTGAAAATCTGATAATTTCCTGAAGACAGTTATGGTAGCAGTGAACTTCAACTTCTATGGGGAGTTACAATTGTGGTTTAAGGCAAAATTAATAGTTGTGATTTCTATCAAATACCGACAGGTTCCATGCTGCTTCAAGATCTACATAATTTCAGGTTCATCTCATTACATCTGCATAGTTTCATACAAAATTTTAAACTTCTTAAAATATTTTTCATTCCCCATAAGGCATCCTGATGAACATGTAATTTTGTGATTAAAAATCCGATTTAATAACAATTTAAATGTAGAAAGCAGAAACGTGGGTTCCTTTGGTGCACATTTCTGATAAGCAAATAAATAAAAATTTTCAAATGTCTGCATAGTAAGAACTTTTAGCACAGAGAAGTCTAATGAATTGTTATGCCCTAGTATTACATCGTGCATGACCATCCCTTGTCATGTAAAGTAAAATGAAAGATTGTTCATCACGGCATAAAAAATCAAAGAACATGAACATGAATAACGTAACATTCACATTATCTCAGGAACTAGCAGAAATAATTACAGTTTCCTTAAAAGGGTATCAGTTTAGTTAGCATTGACATTACATGAAATAAACTGATTAAAAAATCTTACAATAAAACTGTAACCCATATAGCCCAACTAATTTCTGCTACTCATTTTCGGGAGATGACACACTTGTGTCAAAATGCACAGTGGAAAAATTACGCTGATTTCAGGATATGAGTATAGACAAACAGCTTTACAGCAGTGAAGGTTTTTAACCTTTATCATAACAAGTGACCAATTGATGGTCCCTAAAATGTGCTGGCAAATGGCCTAACATGCCATATGCTGGCCTCTGTGTGTTTGCTTGGTAGCAGTTTAAGTGTCCATGCTAAACCAGGAAAAGTCAGGCTGTCAAGAGATACAATTGTGATTTAAATGTCTCCTAAAGGTTAATGCACACAACCACAATTTCTCCAGCAGAAAAACTTTTGACATACAAATACTATAAGCCAAGAGCTGAATCAGGAACATGACTGACACAAGCGTTCAGTTTCCAGCCCACCTAACCTATTCAATGAATAGTGGAGGCTGTTTCCTTGAGGGGACAGCACTGGTTAAGAAGAGCTGAACTTTACATCCACTCAGCCATGTCTTTGTGGTGCAGTGCTTAAGCACACAGACTTCTTCAGCATTTACCTTCAAAAAAATTACAATTCAGTTCAAACAGCTGAAGACAAGATTTAGCGACATATTTTTGTGGTTGCAGTAACAAAAGTTTAGGACTTAAATTTATAACAGCTACTACAGAAATGAAATTCTGTGTGTTCTGGATATGAGCACATCTAGGACTCTTTTGAGATTTTGAACTCCTATGATGGTGAATATTAATATAACAGTCTTCTGGGATATGATAACATGTAGCAGATTAGACAGGTACCACTGACATGTGAAGCTGTGTAGTATGACAGATAGGTGCCTGTGGCATGTGATGCCGTGTAGTATGGCAGACAGGTACCATGGAGGCGTTAAACTGTGCAGTGTGGTAGGTAGGTACCACTGGTATGTAATACTGTGCAGTTTGATAGATATGTACTAGATGTACCTATCTACCAAACTGCTCAGCATCACACCCCAGAATACCATACTTTTAGTCTCCTGATTCAGCACACAACTTGTGAAGCCTTTAAAACTGCTTTGGTTGTAACAGAAGTATTGCAGGGTTCTGTTCCATTTAGAAGGCAACAATCAACTATAAGCTGAACACCTGTCCTACAGAAAACCCTGAATTTCAGGTATGTAACACATACGTTACTACAAGCAACTAAACGCTACAGTGATAATCATCAGAGATGCAATCTGGCTCACTAGGCAAACTGGACAAAACTTCTTCCTATGTGGTGGAGAGGAATAAAAATTCATAAAAACTTTGTAAAAGCAAACAAATTATCCTTGAGACTGGGGAAAGAAACAGGAAAATGAAATAAAATTTAAAAGGTACCAGTAATGTTGAATGAAGTTGGCTGCATCTTGCAGAACTTCCAGAAACTCTCAACCTGTTTTACACAATGTCCACTTGCTTCATACACACTGACATCTCAGCACTATTCACACCTTATATACAACAGACCCTGGCTTCACTTAGGCCTTCAAGAGGATAATTATCACTCACCACACGTCACTTATTCACAGTCTGAGAATAATGCATAGCCCCATTAAGCAGCAATGCATAAAAAAGTTACAAATTCCGTTAAGATTCTCTAACATTCTGTATGAGACACTCCACACTCTATTGGAGTCACTGGTACTGATTTTACACTGCACAGTTTGTCTATAAAACAAAACAAACCATATGTTAAGCAACTCTTCTATAAAAAGTTTTAGCAAAGCTGATTGCTTAAGTTTGTCCCTCACTAAAACAACGACACAGTGTTGCCAAGCAACCTTCATGTTCACTGCATGGTAGCACTGTGAGCAAGAGAGCTGCTGCTGGCACTGATTGTAGCAGAGCTTCCAAGAGTGGAACCCAGATCTTGGTAGCTGAACTGCTGGAAGTATGGTTGTTCCAACTCTTCTGCAATGCTATTAAGAGGTCCAGGATTCTCTGGAGGTGTTAGTTCGACAGATTCACCTGTAAATTCTGAGTCAAAGTACCGTGTGTCTGTGTCTGATGTCACCTGAGGCTTGAATGGTGGTGGAATCTGAAAACAGTCAGGTGTGATCATGAATGCATGAATAACACATCCTTTACATACAAATTGTGGTACTCAGTACTGCTCACAGATTTGAATACTTCCTCAAGTGTACCAGAGCACAAAATAACTTGGATTACAGTTAGTTTTCTTTATTCTTACATAATAAATTCAGTGTAATACAGTATTTGTTAGAAGACGACAAATCCCAAATTTGGGTAGGCAACACTTTGGATGGGGAAGCACTAAGATGTTAACCTTTTAAAGCCTAGTGGTAACTTTACGTACCACCAGGTTTAACATTAAAAAATTCTATGTGGTGCCCACATTGCGTTTATGTGTTTTGTATGGATCTCAGAACAAACAGCAACTTTTGCCTTATGACATATTAAGAGACCGGTTTTTATAACCGAAGTGGAGAGTGTTTACAGCGCGGTACGCACTGAGTCCTTATATAAAACAGATAAGCTTCGTCTTCGAAGGGTTAAAATATATTACATCAGCTACATGTAAGACACAGTAAACAGTGAAACCTAGATACAGTTAAATGTAACGTAAAAACAAAAACCTCATTCTAACAAATACTTGCCTCTCCTTACCAGTAAGTGCCCTCACCTCAAATGAATAGAAGTGGACAGATTGACAGCCATGCACACATTTACTGTGACAGGACTTCTGTGATTTGATGTTCTCATGGTGATAATTATCAAGTCTGCGGGTTTTGACAATATGAAGTTTGCTAGGCAGGCACCAGCACTGAAGATGAACCTACTACCTTCATCATCACCCTTCTACCCTGAAGATACAGGTAGCAGGTTCCTCTGGAATGCTGGTGCCTACCTACCAAGCTACACAACACAATGTTCCACACGACCAACTACTTTCTGAACCAGCCACAGTTAAACGTACACATTGGCTACAACACAAAACGACTTTATTACTAAAATACATCATTAACGTAGAATTCAGGTAGGTACTAGTTACCAATGCCAACACAATCTTCAATGTATACAGACATGATAGATAACATATCAATCGTAAACAAATTCTAACCTTCTTTTGCTGCAAGTCAGTCCAGTTGATGGAACTAAAGAATGGGTGTGCCATGATTTCTTTTGCATCATCCGGTCCACCTCCAAGTCTTTTGTTAGGGTCCTTAACCAGTAAGCCCCCTAGCATGTCCTTGGCTTCATTTGAGATTGTGCGTGGAAACTTCACCTGTAACAAGGCATCAACATACCAGCTACACATCTAAAACCCATACTCCCAGATGATAAGTGGTTACCCCTGAATTGTGGCTGTCAACATTATAGTACTGGGAGGTTTAAAATCCTGATTTTCAGATGATACAGGTTAATGTCACCCTTGAACTGTGATGTGTTAAACAGAAGGATATGCTGACTGATGACTTTGGAAGGATGAGAAAGGAGCTGGCAGGCAGGCAGGTACATTCTATCCAAATGGGAATGTGTTACTAGGAGAAGAATGTTATACCCCCTGAAGACAGACCTGCCACAAGCCAAGAAACAACAAAAGTGTGACACAAAAGTGATGAGACTCAAGATTTTCATGGCAGTGCCTGTTTAGACTCTAGTGTGCTGCCTCCACATTTTGGGAGAACCCTGCAGTCCTATAGTTTTTGTATTCACCTACAACCTTTAAAAGATAACATGCTGTCATAATACAGAATATCACAACACAAACTTACTCTACGTTCTGAATAAGAAGATTTGTTTGTGCCCAAATATATTCATGCAGGAAGCCACACAAACACTGTCAGCAATGTAGATTCATGCCTTGAACACATAATTAACAAATGCACAACATAAGAAGTAAATTTATCCCTTTATTTGGAACAGATGGGGATAAAGGTACAGTGATGCACATACCTCCTCCATGAGTATGAGTTGAAACAGCACATCATGATCCCGATTGTAGAATGGCAGACGTCCACACATCATTTCATACATTACGACACCAATACCCCACCAGTCTACTGCTCGTCCATAATCATTATCATCCAGAACCTGTCAATAACAAAAAAATGAACAAATTATTTCTGGATAACAATCATACTGCATACCTATTAAACCATTCAAAATTTAATAATGTGATGTGTAATATAACCAAACACACCAGAAACTAGTCAAGGCAACACGTAACATAAGTAGAATCACCATTAAGATTACGGTCCTCTGGGACATAGTGCCACATCATGTGGTAGATATGTCCAACCAAATCCAATCCAATGGTAATATAGGCCAGTGCAACCAAGAACTCCTGGACACTTCACCTCCAGATATCACAATACATGTCACAACTGGAAGGAATACCCCAGTCTTCCAGACTGGGGGCTAGACACAGGTTTGACAACCCTGTCCCAGAGAAATGCCCCAGCCTGGATCAAAAACCTGGTGAATATTTCATTAATGGGTTTGAATGCACACTGCTCAGAAAGATCCCGGGATCTGTAATGGAGGAAAACCACTGGAAAAATACAGACAACCAGAGACTTCTTCAATTTGATGATTCAGATACATCTAGATTTATCAGATTACGAAGTATGCAGGGGGACGTGACACATACCAAGGATAGAAAAAAGTAACATCCAAAGCAGGTGTCTGATACAAATATGTTTGGTACAAAGCAGTAGAAAGGATTCAGAGGACAATGACAGCTGTAACTTGATACGTTATTCAAACCAGTATTTAGGAAACTACATGATTACCATAAAAATTAGAAAGTGCAAGTGAAACAAGTTAAAAAAAGAACAGCAAAACAAAGTATTGTTGCTGTGTCACTGACAGTGGTAGGCAGACAAAAACCAAAAATATAAAGTGAGCCTTGTCATAAGTTACCAGAGTCAGCAATCAACTGAGCAACATCATAAAAAAGTTGTGTGTGTGTGCTCATAAAATTCAGTTACAAATAACAGTTTAATAAATACAACCCCATTTCTATGGCCTCACCCAAAAAGAGGGAAATATGGCAAAGAAATCGGGCACCAACTGTCAGGAACCATTTCTGACACTTCTTGCAGGGAAACCAGTACAGAATAATCAGAATTGTTACAAAGGATGGCAAAAACACACAACATTAGAGATTTATATTAAAATACAGGCTTACATGACTGGATGCATCATTATCACGATTCACCTTCAACAAGAGACTATTTGCAATAGTTACAATTGCAATTTCCTGGGTTCTGTCTTTGGTAAATTATGCAATACTCGGTTCAAACAAGACTGGTACCTCCAACATCACTTGCAGATCATCATTCATCAAATGCAGTACTTATTACTAGCCTTCACGTAACATAAGAAACAGTTCCGTGATTTCACGCTTCTGCTGCAACGCAGATGAGATTTGTGCTCTTCTGCGATATTAAGCAGCGCAGAGTGGTAATTCTGTTCAAACATGTCATGACAACCTAACGGTCCCCTCTTCAAGGGTCAAGAAGTCCAAGGAGTCTACACTGCGCAATATCCTAGAAGAGCGCAAATCTCATAATAAACAGGTGACTGAGTACCACTTAATATTAAAAGGATAACATCAAGGATTCTGAAAGAAGTCCAAGGAGAATGCAGGTCTGCAACAGTGTGAACAGGATGTAGGTATGGAACTGTGGAAAGAGAATGGCTCTAGGATTAAAGGGTGTACATACTGTTAGATATCACGATCACTTACTTCCGGGGCAAGGTACTCTGGTGTTCCACAGAATGTTTTGGTGGTTCTACCGTAAGTGATGTCTTCCTTACAGAGTCCAAAGTCTGCAATCTTGATGTGCCCATCCTTGTCCAACAGCAGATTCTCCAGCTGTCAATAAAACAGAGCAGAGATATGTAAGAAATAAAATTGTATTTGTACAGGCAGTAAGCGACTATTTAATGGTACAATCATCGCATTCGCCTGATGGACTGACAAGAACTACAAAAGATCTCAGCCAAACTGTTCATCTTTCAACAAAGCAAAAGTCACTAATAACACATGTGACTACCTTATTTACCTTGCTTCTACCAGCTACAAATTACCATGTGTGCAACAAAGAAGCAGACATTTTGGTATGGGAAAATACCAAACCCCTACCTGCTGTTTGTATATGAAGGCTACGGGAAAGGATGTCAAGGAATACAAATATCAAAGGCATAAACATGCAATTTTGTTATAAGTCAGAAGTTTTCAGAGAATCTGAAAGGGTCAAATTGTTTACTCTGACCTACACCAACAGGCGATATCCACTGCATATTACACAGGTCCCATGGCTGAATAACTGAAAGTCTGCAACCATGCAGTCTGCATATTGTGTCAGAATTCACAATGTACTTACATGAAGACTGTGTATTGAGGCTTGAAAATTCATCCTGTATTTTTTTTGAGAGGTGTCCCATTGTGTTAATCAAGTAGACATACACAGATAAAAACACAACACTTGTGTTGTGTTTTGACTAACTTCATCTCTGCATATCACATTGTAGTTTACTGATTTCTGGGCATCATATGCATATATTTTATTCTACGAATATAAACATTAAAACTGAAGTCATGCATACAGTTGTCTTTGAGTTGTCTGCAAAATTTCATGTGGTTATTTACTGGCTTCTTTTGGGTGAGATATGAGTCAAAACCTCATGCCTTAACACAGTTACCACCTGTTCCAGCAAAGCACCTGTACCAGTCCTCAGACAGCGGACTCACCCATGCCATAAGCACACAGCAACCAGGTGGCAAGTAGTCTGCATTCAGTTATTGTAAAAAGTGTTGTTTGTTCTGTGCTTGGTTGTTCAAGACAAGAAGTGCGGATGTCATGAGCAACAGTGAACACAGAGCTGACAAATCCAGAGCATGCAGGCATTTATTTTTTTGCAAAATATGTGATGGGAATGCATAGGCAGTGGTTAACGAATACAGGTGTTGGATTCCCAATGTCAGCATGCAAGAAGAGTGGTATTAGCAGCGTATGTTACCAGGTGCAAGAGGTGGGTCACTCATCATGAGTACCACAAATCATGGCATAGAACAAAACATTTGTGACCAAGAAAAGATACTGCTAGTCCATGTTTCAAGCTATACTGCATCAAACTGCGTTTCTGAAGACTGTCTGACACTACACTGGAAAAACTGAAACACAGCAGAGAAGTGTGAATTTTACTAAGGGTTAATGAGATAAGCAGAAGCACTTTGACAGTAACAAAACAGTACTTGAATCACTGCTACTGAAATTGTTGCATTGGTCATGCAGGTCTACATCCCTGGTCACCCTGTTCACCATTACATCCCTTTATTTCTGCTTCTGTGGATACATGCAAGTGTCTGTGTACTGGGAGAACTTGCACATATGAGATTAACTCTTATAGTGCATCATGGATGGGATGGCGCTGCTCTTACATGGAGAAATGTTAAGAGCATACAAAAAGCAACATGTGCTGTTTTCAAACAAGCTCACTTGTGCCTAGCTAATGCAAGTCATTCTAGACAGCAGCTGCTTAAGTACACATGTTATGTCACACCTTATGGTAAACATACTATGTAGCCATGTAATGGCTGAGAAAACAACCTGTGTTTCTGTAACATTTTCCCCTCAAAGAAGCCAATATGTAACCACCTAAAGTTTGGCAGTCACTCTGTGGGACAACCTGTATGTGAATTCATTTATGCGTAGTACAACCATACAAACCAGGTTCAAGTTGTGTTTTGGAAGAAGTAAGGATATGTAAATACATTTAAAAAGAAGGGTAAATTAGGTACATTAAGTTACAAATTTATATTTTTTTTTTTTCAGGGATGATTACACCAAACTGAGCCATATGCTGTACATGATGTTTAGAGATAGATTAACTGACTAGCAGTGATTGGAGAAGAAACGGGGAGAGAAAGACATTAGCTGGCTTACAGAAAACTAGAGCTTTTGGGAACTGTAAGAATGATGTATTCTGAGAACTTGACAGGTCAGGTAGCTGTAACTCATGGTGTAGAAACACTGCAACTGCAGTCATTCTGCTTGAAGTAGCCTATGAGGAGTTTTTTTAAAGTAAATTTTTGGCCAATAGGAAAATTACAACTTTTGTTTGAAATTAAGATGTGTACAAGAATCCACAGATGCCAGCTGTCTCTTGCTTATGCCAGCAGTTCCATAGGACGCAACAACTACATCTCCCAAATGAAACATTAATTAACAGTATTTAAAAATAATAAATTTCATGTTTTGAGTGCTACAATTGGACTGTGTTGAAAGAATTACTTAGAAGTCCTCAGAATTTAACACCATTATGAAGAAGAATTTATGTGCGTTGGTTGAACTTCATTATACATGATGGCGGTTGGTCAAATGATAAGGCGTACATCAACAATCAATAACATCAAGAAATTACAGTCTCTAATCAAGTGAAGTGAATGGCATTATTCAATCAATTACATAACTTTTGACTTTATCCTTCTGAGTGTTTTTTAAAAAATCAAAGGACTGGGTACAAATGCCTCTGAACACACCACTTGTAGATTCTCTCGAGTGGAGCTCACGCATCTACTGACTATAGGCGGTAACCTATCCTAAATACCTGCACCCTCATAACCATGATATCATCGCATGAGCTAGGGCACGTGAAAGGAACTTAATCAACCTACTTGAAGAAGAAAGAAGAAGAGGACAAGTGGCCAAGAGGTGGGCCGGGTACAGTAGTCCTTGTTTTATGCCCCACTTCTTTTACACCTTTCTGCTTCAATGCCCCTTGCCAATATATATTACTTCTCAGTTTACAGCATCTCATTGGTTTAATGCCCTTTGGCTGGCTGTGTTCTATTATGCTACCCCCCACCTATTCCATTATTTCTTATGGGAGTATCATTTTTTATTTATGTCTTTTTCATTTATGCTCACTTCTTCAGGAACACAACTACAGTGGAATACAAGTGCTTGGTGTACTTCTTTACAACAAATGCTTAAAACAAAAGAAACTTATATAGGTTTATGGCAATACAGGTATCTTCGCAAGGGTTTTAATAACATGCAGTAAAGTGAACAAGGAACTTATGAATGAGGACCACATGCTGTTCACCATTCATTCATTCATTCATTCATTCCTTCATTCATCATACACATTAATCACCTGTCCATGACATAATGAAAACCTACCTTGAGGTCTCTATAGATGATTCCTTCCTCATGGAGGTATCCAAGTGCTGAGATGATTTCTGCACCATAGAACCGGGTTCTTTCCTCAGAAAACACTCGTTCCCTTGATAAGTGGAAGAACAGTTCACCTCCATTCACGTACTCCATAACAAAACACAGGCGATCTGCTGTTTGGAACGAGTACTTGAGTGACTGAAAACAAATGCAGAAATGAGCCAACACAGTTTTCATGTTGCGAGCATGTATGTGAATGAATGTATGTGTGTACACAAACTACAATAAAAAAAGTGTCCCTTTCTATAAAAAAATGGGTCTATGAAATGACTATATATTACTGTGTTTTTCAACCAGTCGTTAAAATGAGTTTAAAAAATGTCAGATTTTAAAGCTAGTTTCAGGCTCCTGGAAAGTATGGATTACAAAACTAACGAGTCTTCTTGCATAAACAAGACATAACTAACATCGTCAATACTTACAATAAGGAAGGGATGGTTTGTGGTTCTCAGAACCCTGTTCTCAGTGAGGGTGTGTGCAACCTCATCTTTCTGAATAATGACCTCTTTCTTGAGAATCTTGATAGCATACAGGTGGCCTGTTGCTTTCTCACGACACAAGATTACCTTACCAAATGTGCCCTTTCCTAGCACTTTGAGGAACTCAAAATTTTCAAGTGTCTGAAATAGAAAAACAAGGTGTAAAATATTCAGTAATACTGTATACCATCATGGTGCATAAAAATACAACTCTTTTACTTACAGTTCCATTTCTTATATGTTTCAATGATGGTCCTCATGGAAACTGAGATTACAAACAGTGGAATATTACTTAAGGCTTTGACATTAATCAGATAAGCTTATAAAAATCTTATGACATATTCCAACCATGCTCTTTCACAAAATTACCTATGTAGGTGAAATCTGTATCTACGCCAAGAGTTATGTCTGTGAACAGTGACATGTACAGACTCATGGGTCCTTACTTTGGTAAAAGTTTTATTGGTCAAATAAGTCACATTTTGAAAATACGTCACAGCTTTCTTCATGTTTGTGAGTAAATGTGTGTGCAAATGGATACAACATTAATTACTACAACAGCACAAAATAAAATTAGTCTGTTGATGAGCTAGAGCATTTTATTTGGTCTTTAACGTTGGCAGCAGCTCAGAACCTCATATCTCACGTAGTGATACTCCATGGGAAGGCTACTCTAATGTGATGTCCACAGACCAGAAACACTCTTCAATACAGAAGATGGAGAAAGCAGGTTCCTCACGATGGTCCCTGCAACCTCACACTGTCACATCCCGGAAGGATATAACCTCAAAAAACTATTTTAAAACACATTTATCCCTTTCATCATATCTTGTTCAAATGTCTGACATGTTGTCAGGTACTATCATAGCGTGGATATACTGGAATTCTTAAATGAATCACTTGTCGAATTTAAAAGCAACAGTGTTTCCATAGGCATAACCTACGTACACCAGGCAACAAACAGGAATCTTGGATAAGCTATCTGATAAAAACTGTAAGAGAGGTCAGGAAGAGTCAAGGGCATTGACCCACAAATAACAAATAAGTTGGCACAGGGCCCACTGTCATACAATAGCACCTCAATTAAGCAGAAGTTATCCTGTTATCCTGTGGGTTTCAAGTTTGTCCAGCACCATGTAATACAGGTTTGAATATGTATAATGGAAACCCGATAGTACTTTGATATCATTTGTTAGGAGACCTGGTATTAGAACATGGGAACTGCTTACAAATATGTCTGCAACAAGCCATCACTGGATCCCATCAGGGAACAAAAATTCTTGTGGTTGGTTCCACACCTCAGAAACAGTTATCAAGCACGTCTTCATTGAATTTTTAACAAATGTAGACTGAGGATAAAAGGGTTCTTACCACCAAACGCAATTAACTGAACCATTTCATGTGGCAAGTGCATTTGAGGCCTGCGTTTAGAGGCATAATTACTTAACACGCCTTGTGATAAGTAAAGAATAGCGACTTAAAGAGTGTTTTCTGTGCACGTAACATAAATAACAACTCTGTTGACTACAGAAGCATCACTTTAGAAATCAGACATTTCTGAGAAACTATGTTGCATAGGTCACATACATAAAGCAGTATGTTAGAGCTGCCTACATTTTTACAATGTGCAGTTGAATTCAAGCTGTGATAAACACAACTGCTTTAAAAGATAATTACAGTCAAACTATGCAACAGTCCTGCACTGTTGCTGTCATGAAAAATGTTGGCTTTCAGAAGCAAAGTGGAAAGTTTTTGGTTTCTGCCCTGTAACATAAGAGTGAAAATTAAAAAAAAAAAAAGTTTTTGAGAAGCATATGAAATGGCAGCATGTCTGCTACACCAGTGGCATCACGAATCACAGAAAGAAATGAAGCTCAAAATATGAAAATAACATCTCCATCATTTCAGTTTCAATTAAAGGCAAAATTTACCATTATGCATTCTATAAACTTCACCTTATAAATCAGATTTCCATATGACTACGGTCTGTGGGTTGTGACATTGTATAGCCACACCGATGGCTCAGACTACTTCCATCATCACAACTGAAGTGAAAAGAGTGAACATACAGGCAGGTTTTTCAGAACAGGTAGCATGAAAGATGGTTACTCAGATCCACAGGTGGAAAGAGAAGGCAGAGCCTGGTCTAAACCAACAGAAACTGGGGATAGGGAAATGTGAGAAAATGAGCCCATTTCTGGGCCACTGCAGAGACAAAAGCGTAAAGACAGTCCTTTTAAGGGCCCAGTGTGTCACAGGAGGAACAGAGACTGAGACAACAGCACTTTGACATCAGTACATATTGTCCCTACCCAGAACAACCTAATGTGAATAAATATCACCGGGAAATCCTGGCAATGCAATGAAGAATCTTAATCACATTAATGTGTTTTGTATGCAAATTATGAATAAAACATACTGAAAACAGCAGCCATTTATCAAGGATTATACAAGCACGATTAAACAGGGAATTTAATTAACTTAATTCCACTGTGGTCAGCAACTTCAAAGAATATTTAAAAATACTGTATCAACTCTTGAAGTTATTCAGCATCAAGTGGGATGATAGAATGACTATGGTTGGTAAACCAGAAAGGAAGGAAATGGGACTAGTCAGTACCTATTTTAAGCTGGAATGTAGGCATTCACCTAGAAAGGCTGAGGGAAAAACAAGACAAACAGATGTGATTGGCATTCATCACTGATTACAGGCAGGGACAGTCTCTGGAATGAAAATTCATTCCATAGTGTGATTTCGGGCTTCCACCACAATGTGGATGAGATCTCCTCTCTTCTGGTATATTATGCAGCATCAAGTCATAATCCTCCACCACTTTACCCATTACCCATTACCACTCGATGCTGTGTAATATCCCAGAAGAGCGCAGATCTCATTCCATACAGACATAGCTCATAGCCCAAGAAGATTATACTGTATTTAGTCACCACAAGCATGAAGTCTTATGATAAATGTGTCACACAGCTGGTGTATCAGGTGTGACACAAACTTTCCTTCCAAATAAACAGAAGCGTTACTACTTGAGCTAACCGGTTGGTTTAATTGCTCCGTGAAGCTGTTTCCTAGTTTGTTATTCTTAATCCCAAATATATGAGTGTCTATACATTTCAAGTTACTAGCAAGAGAATAAAATCAGGGAGCAGTGAATTATGTTACCATGTACTTTTTTCGGTGCTTACCAACAATTATGAGGAACCCACTGCTTCCATCTTTACCCTGAAAACAGAGGCAGCAGGTTCTGCCAAAATATTATTCTCTATCTACAAAACAATATGATGCCATAATTGAAAGACACTCAGGAAACACTTGACTATTTAAACATCTGTTTTAACTGTATGTTTGGTATACACACCACTTTCTTCTTGCCAGATGATTTGCTACTGGAAGTGCCTTGAACTGAGAACTTGGCACTAAGTTCATCGATGGTTGTTACATCATAACCATCACCACACTGGCCGGAGCGGTCTGCAGACGCCATATCAACATCTTCTGACTCGGCCAATCGATCAGCCACATACCGAATTGCAGCAACCCAATCCTCCCTGAAGCAACATCGTACACTCAAGTATGGCAACTTCTATATTCATAAGAATACAGACTTAGTCATGTCAGTTTTCAGATTATGCAAACAGTTTATTTTTTCAGACAGATTACAAAAGGACAGAATCACTGCACCCACTCTGCTAAATTCAGTTAACATTAATTGGTGAATGTAACAGTACTCAGCTGAATGTTAGGGCTGAGTGGGTAGCAGTCTGACGTTGAGCTGAAGAGATCCAAGATTTAAATCTCGGCCTACAGACTGGCTATGCTGAGATCTTTCAGGGTTCACCTTGTTCCACTCAAGCAAATGCCAGCGAAGTACCTGTAATTAGACTGAAACTGCTTCCTTCCATATCCTTACCAATTCACTGAACACTAGAGTCTGAAATATTAAAAGCATCATTATATAAGTGAGAATAAATAAATAAGCAAATAAAAATATATATATGTATACATATTTTCATTTTGTGTTAATACTAAGTACACAGACAAATGGTATATGAACTGGCAGTAAATATACATAATAAATATCAAACTTTAAATCAGACAAGTGCCTGGTTACAGGGTGAAGGTCCAAGTAAATTCCAAGACTATGATAATGTGTTGGCTGGTCAGGCTGAAAGTACACCACGGAGAATTGGTGGGACTTCCATGTAATTGCCAAGAAAGAGCCTAAATATTTACAAAAATGTGCCTCAGTGCCACTTTGTCCGGCAGAGACATTATGTAGACTACCCTGGGAATAAATTCAGAACTACAGTGAGAATTCAATGTACATGACGAAGTCCGTCCAAAATTATTTTACTGACCAGAGTGCAGTTCACGTTTCTGAATCCATCATTACAGAGGTGGTATGAATTTTTTCTCAGTACCATGTCTAAAACAACTCTGCATCCAATCATTCCTTGTCCAACATGAAAAGCACGCACTATCCTGAAGGTATGGGCAGCAAAAATATAAGACTTACAATTCAATGCCAGTTAGTGACATCTCAAACTCTGTAGACATAAAACTCCTGTCCCCAAAGAAGCCCCAGTAGTATGAAGCACTGATGCAAGGACACATTGACAGTAACATTTTATATTTGTGTCAGTTACAATTCTGCTAACATGTGACATGACAAAGTATATGATCTCCTTAGATGTGACACCACATAGCCTGGTAAAAATTTACCAACACATTCGAAAAACATGCTGTGTCGATCTTCACAGTAGAAAAGGCTATGCAATGTCACATCCCAGAAGGCAGTGCTCTTTATAGCCACCACAAAGAGAACTCAAATCTCACAACTGACATGACACAGCCAAGCCAAAACAAAATAAAAGCAAAAATACAACCAATATTTTGGAATATGGCACTCTACTTCCTAACATTAGTGTGCTTCTTCCTTTATGTGGTCAGTTCACAGAGCTGTAAATAATGTTATCTACTTCACTGTTTAACAGTAAATAATTAATTAACCAATCAAGTACTTACTTGGCTAGTATAAACACATTTTATTACATAAAAATAATACTTCGTAAGTTATTATTGGCATGTAAGGTAATAGTACAAGCCTTGTGGCTGGCTGATTACTCATACCTGGAGTCCTACCAAATGTCAAGAAACAAGCTCGATAAGTACATGTAACAGGTGATCTCTCAAAATACAGAGAGGCAGACAGATTTAGGGTGAAGTAAAATTGTTCCTACGATTATTTAACCTTTTAAAGCCTAGCGGTAACTTTACATACCATCAGGTTTAATATTAAAAAATTCTACGTGGTGCCCACATTGCGTTTATGTGTTTTGTACGGATCTCAGAACAAACAGCAACTTTTGCCTTATAAAACATTAACAGACTGGTTTTTATAACTGAAGTGGAGAGTGTTTACAGCGCGGTATGCACTGAATCCTTATATAAAACAGATACGCTTCGTCTTTAAAGGGTTAATTAAATGCAATGCCATGATGACGTGTGAATGAACTGAAACATAGTTCTGTTCATACTTGGCCTTGACAATAAATGCAAGTGCCTGGTCAGCATCACGCTCTGACTGCTCTACACCTGCAGAAAAAGCCTCAGGTATCCACTCACTGGACAGGTAGCCATGTGAGCCCCATAGACGGTCTGGCCAGTCTGGTGAGCAGAAACCTCTCTGCCCCTGCTGGGAATGCAACCCCAGCTCTCTGGTCAAGCCAGCAGCCTTGTCACTCTCCTGAGAACGTAAATACATTAGACTCAAACGCATCAGGACCAGAGGTGTAGGTAGGAGGGGGCGAGTAGTGCGGCCGCCCAGGGCGGCAGAATACAAGGGGCGGCAGAATACAAGGGGTGGCAAAATGAATACTATAAATGGAAAAAATTGAGTTCCTGCTCTCAACAAATTTTAAATCACCACGCCACATAAAAGGAATTTCGATAAAGGACTGCGAATTTTTTTTAACTTTCATAATATGTCTCGGGTGCGGCCAATGGGATTACTCGCCCCAAGCGCTAGAAAACCTAAGCTATCAGGACTTAGCCGAAGGGAAACTGTGAAGTTCTACTGGTACCAACACCATGTACAAAGTACATTTCTGCTATTTATGTGGTACAATAGGCCATTTCATACCTCTCTTTGTCTGATTCAACGTGAAACGTTCGCTCAATGACGGTGGTCCATTGCAGACCTCGTATTAGGAACGTGTACGGCTTGGGCCGGTCAGACGTCATGATCTGGCACCCCTTCACTGTGAAGTTGTTCAGAGGATCGCTCAGGTTATGTTCAGGCTTCGTCTTGAAGCCAATCAGTGAGCCGTCATCCAGCAGCAAAAAGTAGCGGGAGCGCCAATTCCTGATGTGTTCCCCTGTTAACAAACAGAAACCGTGGCTGCACAACTGTAGCGTTCAAAGGGTAAAATGTATGGCTACATAAAACAACCATAAAGTTGACCGCCGATGTAGGTAACATTCTGTACACAGGTAACATGGTGAAATGATAACAAATGTGAAAGTGATTCCAGGACCCTGAAATTACCCAAACATCCTGGAACACATCTGAGGTAGTCTATTATATGCCCATCGCATTTCAAGATATATTTCACACCCAGGATCTCAAAAGACAGGTAAATGTTTAGGCAGTGATGGTTTTCCAATTTATAAACAACGTGACAGCACTAAAATGTATTTATTTTCGTCATTTTTTACCTCTGCTATGCTCTCACTGCAGAAATGGAAAATTTTGTCACATAAACTAACATGTCTTTCACTGATGGACACTTAATTCCTACCATAATATTTCATTAAATATATCCCGCGCTAAATGATGATGATGATGATGATGATGATGATGATGATGATGATGATAACGATTCAGGCCTTTATTGCTGTGTCGACTCAAAAGATTCAGAGCCACTTCCAGAAACAACGCAGCAGAATTAAAAATATGACGACCACGGTGGTGGTGGTGGCAGCGGTAAAAATTGTTACATATTTAAAGGGCCAAGCCTCGCTCTTGTCAATAAATTTGCTAGGAAGTAATTAAAAATAATATTTCAAGTCATTCAGCTCTGGTACCGTTCCAAAAGCCTCTTTTTAACAATTTAACAATTTCCCACTCAAATTTCAACGGCCTTTATGCTTACAGTACTAAATGATTACGACGTTGATTATGATAATGACAATGGCGGCGATGAAGACGACGACGATGAACGGAGAATGACGAGTACGACAATGAGAATAACACTATTACTGTTGACAACAAACCTTGTAAACCTCAATACGATGTGCATTTGTGTCAAATACAATTTTTTACACAATACGCTAGTTTTGAGCGAAAGGCATAAAGTTACATTTAATCTGAATTTAAACTGGGGGCCATAATGGGCCTTACTCTGCCACACTTGGAGGCATCCACTGCAAAATCAGATCAGGACCTGCAGTTTCTCAGGCTGAAGGAAAATACTGTACAGCACTGGTGGCCAGACTTTTGGACTCAGCGATCTACTTTAGAGACAGAAAATCTTTCGTCCCCTACCATAGCACATAAAGTACTACGGTAAGGGACGGTTAGGTCAACTAGGCAAAGAAATGTAAAATACCATAATAACATCAAACACGTAAAAGTACGTTTATTTCATTTATTAAAAATTAATATTTTTAAACCAAACAATTTACGACAATTCAGAGGAGTTCTCCATTAACTTTCTTATTACGAAGTTGATGCATGACGCTGCATATCTTGGGATAACTTACTGAAAGAGGGTTCGTAAGCACTTTGGCACAAGTGAAGGCAGTACTTTAAATGTTCATCGGTCAGACAGCTTCGGTATCTTGACTTAATTACCTTTATGTGGGAGAAAGCTTCTCTCGAGGGCTTGAAGACGTGCCGTATGGCAGATACGTACTCAAGTTATTCTACCCTAAGAACGCCAGACAGCAGCTTCTTCCAAAACATCGGTACCTCTCTACTACGAAACTGCACGGCGTCACATTGCAGAAGGCAGTAGTCTTCAGCATCGGCGCTATCAGTAAGTCATATTTCCCACCAATCCAACTAAAAAACCAGTTACAGTACCTGCTGTTGATAACCATCTGCATGAGGTAGAGGCCTTTCTGAAAACCTAGTATTTCTTCAGTCAGACAAGAAACTCCCCACATTTCATGAAACTCGCGTTCATTACCGTGTTCAGTACAGCCTGCCACTGGGCCCCATCCTGACCGATATACACCTAGTTCACACCCTCGCATTCCAGTTCTTCACGATCCAGTTTAATATGATCCTCCCACCTGCGCCAACGTCTTCCAAGCACGTATTTCCTTCAGGTGTTTCCACCAAAGCGCTGTATAAAGTTCTTCTCTCTACCATGCGTGCCACATATTGCAGTTGATAATCCATTACAATAACAAAAACATACATAAGTTTTATGGCCTGGAATCTACAAGAGAGTGTGATACGAATGCTTATGCAGGGTGTTTGGGACGAAGAGACAAGAAGCAGTCAAATGGCAGGTCAGATAGGATAAATCAAAGCAAAGAAACAGAACACGCAGAACAGACACATTAAAAGTAAAGGGAAAGCTGTCCCCGTGGTTAAACAACAGTATGCATTGCAGGCATAAGAACCGGTGGAACCACGGGTCCACATATTCTCTCCACTTGGCGATAGATGCAGGTGAGGTCAGCTTCACGCCCCGGCCGCTTTAATGCCTGGGAAAGAGCGGAAGGTACTATGTGCAACTGCACAGGTGGCTGAGAAAGGTACCACAGCCACACTGGAACATCTTGCTTCTTTTGGGAAGCAGACCTCAATACATAGCAGTTCATTCCGTTGCCTAGTCGCTACACCAACTGGGCCATTCCGCCTCCCACAGCTAGATATAACACTTACAAAATAAGTACAGAATAGGGCAGAATGGCGTGCATGAGAATTGAGAGAATAACATCAGTGAAGTAAACAGACAAAGCATAACAGAGAATAAAGACGACAGAATAGTGTCATCTGGGAAGAACAAAACCTAAGCAGTCTGGATGAAACAGAATGACAGTTAAGCGGAATGCACGTACAGAATATGACACAATGGGATAGATAAGAGTAAACATAATAAAAATTGTTGAACGGAACAACAAAAAAAGCAATGTTGACGGGAAAATACGTAGAATAAAACAGGGTGGAATGATGACTTGGGCTGAAAGCAATCATCACAAACTTTAATATAGTGTCTTATACCAGCGCACAGAACTGATACGACTAAGCAAACAGGGTAAAAGAGATCAAAGAAACAATGCTTGAAGCAGGTCAGATGAACCAGACAGACCAGACACAATATAACAGCCAAAACGCACTGTATAGATTAAGGCAACTGAATGCCACAGGTATCAAAGAACACATGCAAGAAATATACAAAATACACAGGACAGAATGCAGTGATCTGGCAGGGATACACTACAAGCAGTCACCAGATAAGTATGCCTATTTAGTATGTCGTTTCAGACGGGGAATTGAGTCGAAATTATAGAAAAAAACAGAACACATAAGACATACAATATTAGATAAAACGGGAAGGGCAGAACAGAAAGGAACAGGATATTTAGAACAGGACAGAATAGTGCAGAAAAGAAGGAACACACAAAAAACTCAGTAAGACCAGGCACTTGGCTGGCCAAGGAGTGTGAGTTTTTTATAGATGGAATCGTAGATGGACATGACGATACAAAAAGAATACAAAGAATATCAGTCATGGGACAGACACCAACGCTTGAAGAAAATAAAGCAAGCAAGGAGTAGGCCAGATGAAAAGCCACATTAGAGGAAAACGACACACAACCAGACCAGCGGAAAGACTCGTTCCAGATTTGAGCGGGACAGACTGTCATGACAATGAACGTACGTACCTGAATTTAAACCCTGGAACGAATACAGGTCAGAGGTAGTGGGGAGGGCTAGGGACAAAAGGAGACAGTTGGCAGCAGAAACACTGTCTGTATTGACCAGACAGAAATTTGGCAACACGGAGTCGCGAATTCCAGACAGTGAGGGGAGGATAAGAAACCGTAAATAACGTAATAGGAATAGTAAAACAACAACGGAAGGGCCGAGGAGGAAGAGGCACTGGGTGAAGGTGAATGCGGTTTAATGTCAGGGTGTGCAACATGCTTCTCGCACAGTGCTGTACTACAACCGGGAACACACAGCGACATGGCGAGAACTGCACGTCGAGTACCTGTGCTTAGATACTGCGATACGCCCGAACTGTGTACTGTGCTGAATTAACCTTTAAAATCCTAGCGATAACTTTACGTACCATCAGGTTTAACATTAAAAAATTCTACATGGTGCTGACATTGCATTCATCTTCTCTGTGTGGATCGCTGAACAAACAGCAACTTCTGCCTTACACAACATTAAGAGATTAGTTTTTAAAACCGACGTGGAGAGTGTTTACAGCGCGGTACGCAATAAGTCCTTATATAAAACAGACACGCTTCGTCTTTAAAGGGTTAATCGAGCTCAATGTCAGGGATCATGTGTACATATAGGGGAGGGGAGGCAAAGCTCCACACTTTTTACGCGAGATCGCATCCCTGAGGAGCGCCTATTAAAACAGTTCCCTACGACGGTCCGTCCGACTGGCTATGTGCATCCACGTAACAGGTCTGTTCGTCCGACCGTCCCGCCCGACTGCCATCTGAACACACACAGGAGCTCCAGAACCACAGCAAGGACCTTTGTGATATGTTACACAGGACAGATGTGTGGAGACATTTTAAAGTTTCGTTTAGACTGGACGATTTTAACGACCACTTTATAAGACAGTCTACGTCCGTTTTGCGTGCAAGAGCCTTCGCAGCTAACAACAAACCCAGGACCCGTACACAACTTCGGGAAATAAAACCACACTTTATATTATTTAAATTCCGTGTGCCAAAAATGGCAATCAGGAGCTGCCAGACATTCGCACAGTGCCCATCTGATCGTGTCCCTGAGCATGGCTTTGTCACACGAAGCCTGGGTACGCCAGGAATTTGGAGTCCGTTTTTCCCGTGCCGTTCAGCTTAACCGTATTTCAGAGAAAAGTCTCGAAATGTCGACCTCCAAATTCTATGCAAGCCTCGCACCTTCTGCAAATATTTTTGGATACAAGACGGAGCTTCTGTCTCGAAATGCTAGCAATTTCCTTCGGACTCCTTAAACGAGATTTTATCCAGAAACCTACACTCATTCGGCAGGCCAAAAAGTTCCATGCCTACTAAGGAAATCTTCAGACTCATTACCTACTCCATGCAGCAGTGTCCCTCTTCAGAAGCTAACTGTCGCTCAGCAGGCCAAGAAATGTTCGGTTGAATCCGAAAATTCGTTACCGCGTTCAAAAGGGCCTGCCACTGGATAATCGCTATAATGGCGCTAAACAAACACCAAATAAATCAAGCACGATGCATCGCCGATTATCGACAGAGGACCAGAATAAAATACCTCCGAATTCCCTACCCTGAGCCAGACGCCACGACTATAGCCAACGCCCGCACACCAAGTTTATTTAGACCTGTACATACAATTTCTAAATAATCCACCCCGGACTGAAAGAAACCCTGCAAATAAATTCTTTCCTATTCCAGACGCAGTTCATGCCGCCAAAAGCTGCAGATCTGTGCTCCAATGCCCAATTATTTTACGCTACACGCATTGCGTACGAGGTGAAGAGGTTGCCGAATTAATAAGGCGTTCCAAATAAGTTTTAATCTTTTGAACCTTTTAAAGCCTAGTGGTAACTTTACGTACCACCAGGTTTAACATTAAAAAATTCTACGTGGTGCCCACATTGCGTTTATGTGTTTTGTACGGATCTCAGAACAAACAGCAACTTTTGCCTTATACACCATTAACTTATTGGTTTTTATAACCGAGGTGGACAGTGTTTACAGCGCGGTACGCACTGAGTCCTTATGTAAAACAGACAGACTTCGTCTTTAAAGGGTTAAGCTCGCCATTGATCTAAATCCTATTCAAACTTTCGCACCAAACTGCAAACACGCTGTGTCTCCATTCAACTGGTTAATCCATTTGATAGAAATAACTGCTTCTTATTCTAAGATTCACATGAAATATTAATAAAATCTACGGGCCAAACGTAGTTCTTGAACGTTAAAGCATAAGAAACTATTTAGCGAATTACACACACGCGCGCGTGCAAAACCACCGTTGTCAAGCGCGTAGCCTAGGTGCTGGTAAGAATTATAAAATAAAGTACACTGTGATTGTTCTGACTCTGCTAAAGAACAAGCCGCATTAGCGAATACCGATACAGTGTACTGACAAAACTCACCTCGCTTGAAGAGCCACCCCTCCTTGACGATGCTGGCAGTTGTTGGTACCCCCCCACTGCCGGGCCCTCCCGCCACCTCCGTCATCTGCAACAAACGCATCTGTCAACAATCACCCAAAGTACAGCATTAGCAAACACGAAACAAACTGTGCATTCTTAGACGCGCGGTAACCACACGCAGGTATTCCGCCCGTGTTAACAGTCATGTCACTGGAAAACACTTAATGACGCTGTTTCAAAGCAGATATTATTTCTGCGGTGCCTGGTGAGAAGCACGCAAGTCAAAACTCATCACGACAGGCATAAATCGACTAATAGACCTATATACCAAGGAGATGCTATTTCTGACCTAAGGTGTGGAAACCGTGTTGGTGTCATCGTGTGCACAGATGCGAGGTAGGTAAACGAACCGACATTTTGAGAAATATATGGATTTTCACATCAGCAAGTTGGTGAGATCTGCACGTACCATACATTGCCGTTATGACGTTTACGATAAACTCTTACATGCCAAAGAGTACAGTTCTCCGAAGACACCTCTGTATTAATTTTCGACCATTCGCCAGAACATTAGGAGTTAATTTTGTACAATTTCATGAGATGGTAATTAAAATAATAGAAGTACATAGCACAAAATTACTTCTTCGTAAACTCAGTTGCATTATAATAAAATATAATAAAATCAAGAATTATAGTCAATTTATTACACCAACGAAATGCACACAATGTTCCCTGATGATGATGTTCTGAAAGCCGAAACATGTCGCAGCGATATATGTAATATGCATCAAAACTGTGTGCATTTCGTTGATCCAATAAAGTGACTACAATTCTTCATAACGATGCACGGAATACACAGCCTTAAAATAAAAAAAAAAACAGTTTCTAAAAGCGTGAGGTCCTTCAGATCTTGAAATAGCGGGCGAGTTTCCATTACAACGGGTACCGGCGACGCAGTCTTACACAGCTCACGAACTACTTGCACAAAGACGTCCCTAACATTTCTGGAGTACATAAGCATTTTCAAACTACATCACGCAAGAAAATCTGAGGGAAACAGCCTAAAATGTCGTACGATATTGCCTTTAAATGAATATCTGCTACAGTTCGCAGTCATACGGCAAGAACCCTTATTCACAGTACGAAGGAAATCACGGTCAGTAGCAAACTGCGACCTCCCTACACTACTGCTAATTTCGTAAAAAGTGATTTTATTACATGCACATATAGCAGTCACTGCTGCACTGGTCAAATCACAGAAGCAAAGTGATGTGACGGGGTCATTCGTGCGCTCCCATGACCCTTCAAGTCCACTTAAATGGCCATTAGTGCAGCCATATGTCCGATACCGCTTAAGAAATATTCTCCTGAATATGCAGCCCCTTTGTCTAGTTGGAAGTTTAGCACACCTTCATAACATTGTGAAAAATTAAAGACAGACGACAGAAGACCCCCTTCTCCTTGTCCAAACTCAAATGTGTGTAAATACAGAATTTGCAGCGTTGCTGTTCTGTATGATGTTAAAAATATCATACGGCAATGAAATTGATGTACGGCTTGTTTAAACAGCTGCCTATAGTAGCCATAAAAGGCTCATAACGTAATAGTGAGCCTGACAAAGTGGTGTCAGCTCGCAGCACGACAACGTACGACCACCTTAAGACATCCGTAACTCGTAACATGACACTCCGGTGTCTCAAAGGACAGCAAGCAGGACCAAACTGTGGTTGTGATATATGATAAAGACAGGTTTTGAAATAAAAGAATTGTACTGCACTCACAGTTATACACAGATGTTACCTTCAGCGGTACTGAACGCTTCAAATTGCGTAATTATAAAGCAGCTACATAAGGGACCCGCCTGATTATGCCACGTGATAGTAGAAATAATATGAGAAAGTCAAATTACACGCAACCACTTCACACAGATACCACCGGGTGTGCCACAAACACAAAGACGCAAGGACGAGATCTACCGTAGATCGATGACCTTAGTATACAATGCCAGCCCAATGTCAGTACATCACACACTTTTAATGTAAACGTTCAATATTTCATCCATATTACTGTATGTAAAACTAGATCTGTGTATCGCACCTTTTAACTGTGCAGTTCAAGTGAGAGTGAACTGTCGTTATTTTAACAGTAATGATTTGGGTGTATGTGAATTGTCACAGACTGGGACACTGGATTGCTTCTTAAATGAAATACTGTAAGACTTCAAATGCAGAACGGAGCCCGTGACCTTTGGTGCCCCCTGATGATGGTGGCGTGACCACCGAAACAAGTAGGGGTGACACTGATACAAATATATAATTGTGAGCAGTGTGCGTATTTGTTGGTCTATCTTAACAATGTAAAAATATGCACGGTATACAACATATAAAATATGATAACGTGTCTTTCTTAGCACTTCGGAGCAAAAAATTCAGTTTTCAAAGTAATAGGCTTTGAATACAAAGGGGTTTCACATACTTCTTAAATAGTGACAAAACGCAATACCCAAAGAAAAACTCTTAACATTTTCGTAATAGTGACGTAACGTTTACCTGCACGTTTAAAGGAAATTTGTTAATAATCACGTAACACAATCTGCCTCGCTGGAAATGAAACGGTTCGAGTGTACTACTGAGGCCTTTCCAAAACAGGCGGAGAAAAATGACGAATGCAACGTCGTGACAGTGGGTTGTCTGCCCAGGACACCAGTCGGGTGCCTACATAATACAGGTTTGGACAACTTTTCCTGGTGACAATAATCCTTAAGCGATGGTAAAGTTCAACTTAGAACAGGCCATGAAGGTCCAGAGGGGGAGCAGAGGTATAGCTCTACTCTTTCTTTAACTTCGGCGCTAGATGGAAGTGGCTTGTCAACGCCATGCCCCGGCCGTTTTACCCCGGGGAAAGATATCTGGCACCCATTGTACAAGAGGCTGGGTGGGCCCCAAGGCCACCTTATATGACGTCTGAATGCTATCTGCACGAAGTGAAAATACGAAGGCACATTGGGAATGTATCTGCATGCTTTATCTCTAAATGTCAAACCAGTCTTGATGATATTTAGCACTGGGGTCTACACTAAAAACTTCCGGCTTCAAATCTCGGTCCCAAGACCTGCTACAGTCACTCGGTGGTTCGTAATTTTGCTCGGACCCTCCAGACGCACATACGTATATTACCTCAGATTATGACAGACCGCTTCCTTCCGTAACATTTCTGGTTCCTTGTTCAATCATACGCCTGCCATTCTACGCTGACGTCACATAGTCTGAGTTACTGACGTCTTTAAAAAAAACCTTACATAAACGCAACCTTCCACTACGGACTGGACGTCTAGGGTTCGATTCCCGATAAGGGCACAGACTTTCCTTCGCTACCGCGTCCATACCGGTTCCGGGCCCACCCAGCCCCCTACGCAATGGATACCAGGAGCTCTTTCCACGAGGATAAAGGAACCGAGAGTGAAACTGACCACTGACCTCCATCTAGTGTCGAGGTTAATACTGGAACTTTACACCCATTCGACCATACATTCTCATGGCATCGAGTTGCATGACAGGATCATCGTAAATGTGTCAAGTTCAAATAAAAATACAAACTTCTGTAAGAAAAAGATCGTACAAAAAATTCGATTTCATTAAGATTGTATTTTTATGTGACTTGACGATGCGATGTGATACTAAACGAAATGCAAACGACAAGAATTTCTAATTCTCTGCAGGGTGATCAGTTTTAAAGTGGCAAGCCAGAGTTCGCAATAATCAAATAATAATGGGCGCATTTGGGAAATATCAGCTTTGCGGGTCATGGACACGGCAGCCATCAGCAGCGTGGAATAGATGAGATGGTACATACAAATAAGGTGTTCGCATAACGAGCATTCCCACCGTGCGACTATTTCCGCCGTGTACCTGAAGGCCAAATGTAGAGTACTTAACGCTCAATATACAGCGATTCCTAGCACATTCACGCGGGTAGAAAACATTCAGTTCTTGCCTGGCAGCTTGTCTGCTAAATATCTAAACGTCGGTTTCCTGTTTTGCCATAGTATCACTGTTAATGGATGTCAACGTTGTACACGTCTATAAAACAAATGACTCGTCTGATTCAAAGCTAAGAGGATGTCCAGCCACATAACGGCATGTTTCCGCTTCTCGCGGTTTCAGTTGTAACTCTTGTTGCCTTATTTATCTGCGATTTATGTAACGTCACTTTTAGTATCCCAACTGGTAAAGCGTCGAAAGCTGGAATAATATGTGAATAATGGCGCAGAAAGCATGTGGAAGTACGCGATCTTGGCGGTTTCAATCTGCATAACATGATAACAATCACCTAGCATACCTAACAACACTTCAAATCAAAAGCTCTGCTGCAGTAGGATATTATTTTTTGTTTAAAAATAGTATGCAAAAAGCAGTAAACTTATACGCATGTATATAAGGTCACCATGGGTCCCCTGTATGTTCACGCTATAAACACACTTGACCTTCAAATACACGGAAATGGTCACAGAATGCAAATGCCCATTATGTGACCACGTGAAAGAACAATATATCACAACATCTCACTTCTACCAGCTCGTTCATTCCCCGTCGATAATGGCTAGCGTGCCCATGACCAGCACTGTTCCATACACGGGCTGTATATTATAGCCAGCTATGTCGGTTCCAATTCAGATCAGCATTGATAAAGTAAGGGTTTATACTGTCAAAACTACAGTCGAAACCGGTTATAACACCATCGATTTATAGGACACCTCGCCTATACAGTCAAAATTTTCTGTGCTACCAATTAATTCCTCAGTGTTAACCATAACTCGGTTATAACGACACTCGTTTATAGCGACGCAAAATATTCAGTCCTTTCATGACGTTATAACCGAGTTCAACTGTATATTATTTCGCTGAACACTCTACCTGCAAACGACATTTCGTTTATTCATGAGACGACAGAACACCAGCAGTAACTATTAAAATACGAAATTATTTTGTGACTATAACGACTTCCTTTAATGTTTTGGTCTGATAAATTTCCTATTTAGGAGCGTGTAGCCAGTACGGCGACTAGGCTACGGCTACGTGGTGCCTTGTCACACGTATCGGAACATTAATGTTTACCTTCAAATTTGGCATCAATACAGGCGTCCTTGGTTAACAGATACCTAGCGTAAATGACTATAATGAGTGATAGGCACAGGAAAGCCACACCCGGTCGAACACAGGGAAATTCTGAATGACTGGAATTATAACGCCAGCTGCACGCTTATATCAGTTCCGGTTACAGTTCCGACAGCCTACCGTAACCAAAGGAAGCCAACTTTACATCATATGATCAGACGCTAAGTTTTGATTTCCCGTGGTACCACAAAATTAACAGCAATAAAACTTGTACCAACTCTGAGTAAACATATTGTCCAAACGTGCTACGTGGGATTTGTACACTGACCTGCGAACTGGTATTGAAGTTCATTACGCCTGGCGAGACTGTGGGCAGTCGTTTCAAGTACGAACCTATTTCCTCGCTTAGGACGAAACTCTGGCACGTGAACTTAAGCGGATATCGAAAAGTAGGCCTATACATATAATCTGGCGATATTGAAAAAAATTAATGCAACAATTCAATTCGCTCTGGGCGCGTTCGCAGAATTACGAAAAGCGACCATCAGCTTCGTCATTTCTGTCCGTCCGTTTGTCCACATGGAACGACTCAGCTCCTACTCAATGGATTTTCATAAAATCTGATATTTGAGAATTTTTCGAAAATTTGTAGAGAAAATTCAAGTTTAATTAAAATCTGACAAGAATAAAGAGTACGTTACGTCAAGCCTTAATGTAAATTTATATTCTTCTTAAAATGGGAGACGTTTCAGACAAAAGTTGTAGAAAAAACCAACCCTCCCATGTTACGTTCAGTAAGTTTTTTCCGAAAAATGTGCCGTTTATGAGATAATGTGCAAAAATATGGTAGAGCCAGACGGGCAACAGACGACATAACGACGCTTGCGCTTTGCATGCCGGATAAATGTGGCAAGAATACCGACACACACTCCCAGAATATTTAATACTTATTGCTTTTCTAAAGCAACAATGCTAAGGCGAACGCGCCTCCATGTTACGTTGCACGCACTTTGCCTGTCTTTTTACCAGTGATAACACAATTACCGTTTCTCCGACCACGGACATTCAACTCACCAATCCACACAGTTTAGAAGAAAGCGACTTATTTTTGCAACACGTTTAACAGTGGAAAAAAGTATTAACTCTTCATTAAAATTGACCATGTGACACAACAATTTGTTATATACCGTAGTACTAATTTGTTTTCCTGTGTACTATGTTTATAATACAATGCACTTCAGTTCATTATTGCAGGTCAAATGGGTGCCAGTCTGTAGCAAATTTTGATCGTACGTACTGATCTGCAACATCAGAAGTCTCAGAGTCACTGCTATATAGTGAAGCTACCAAATTTCTTGACATACCTACATATCTACCTACCTACCTACCTACCTACCTACCTACCTACCTACCCTATTTTCTTGTACGTCGCGCAATGAAATTTGATAGGTTTACTCAATCCTAATGTTGCTTCAAAACTATTCACACTACACCGTCAATAATAATTTACCTTGCTATTTTGCACACCAAAACACTACCGATGTTCTGTTATGCTAATAAGAATTTGAACAAGTGGGTTTTCCCACCAAGGCAACGCTTCCTCCGTTATCAACCTGGACAGCAACTGAATTAGCTGGCGAACAAAATGCAGAATGATTGGAAACATAGCGAACGAAATTAATGGCGGAAATCAATTTAGATATGAACTGAGACCCACACAGTTGCAAAACCACTCACGTTGCCTACTTATACGCTACGTTTCCTTGAGCATTACTCGCTAGTCAAACAGCAGAATAATCAGACACGAATACAATGCACACCAATAGTTGTAATACCATTTCTAAATGTTTTCGTCGGTGGTGTAAATATTTGGCACGTGTTAACTACCGGTTAGCGAGCATTGGTGCAGAGTTCTGCAGTACACTTCAAGGTCACAAATATGTAAAAGATCCATTTGGTCGGTACTTCCTTATGTCTGTGTGTGTCCGCATGTAACAAATGGATCAACTACCGAGTGCATTCGTGGAATTTGATATTGTGCAGTTTCACTAGAAGCTATCTACACATTCTAAATCTGGTTAAGATTGTACATAAGCGGTCACTTTACGCCAACACAATTCATTTCGGCGCGCATCTCAAGCGTAACTCAATAAATATTCATCAATGGGAAAAATATCTGGAAAACAAGCTGTACATAAAAATTAAACACACATTTTAAGCCAACACACTTTCTCATGATCTTGACGATTTTTATAAACAAAAAGGAGTGTCATGCTGTGCCACAATTCCAAAACATTTACAGTGAATTTGATCATATTTCATATTAATTTGCAAGGACGCGGAGGAAGAAAAGAAGGAGACAAACGAAGAAGGATACGAAAAAGAATGCATGCATGTCCATGATTGTGCCTTTCCACTCGCCAGCGCCCGTTTTAGGCTATTAATATGAGGGCAGCAGCAGTTGGCATTCACGAATTGAAAATCCAGAAGCAATAACAGAGCAAACACGCCGCAAAGTGTTACGCTATGCGTATATTTACTGAAGTTGTGGATCTTCTAATCATTTACTAGACGAAACTAGTAATAGCACTTATCAACATAGTTACTTCCCTTTACTTAAGTTATCAACAGATCGATAAAACATCTTAACAACGACTTTACCTTGTGTCTAACAACTGCACAAAGAGAAATACTTCGCTGTTCATACACCCGACCGCCGCATACCAAGTTCGTCTGGAAGACAACAGGAAATAATAAAAGAATTTCTCATATAATCTAAAGCGTACTGGGCTACCTGAGAAATGAAAACAAGGATGGTGTTGCTGTTCCATTGCTGTATACTTTCCTTTTGTGCAAAAGACGCACAGGGCACATCTAAAAGGCGCAAAATGCAATTTCGATTACACTATTCGTGTACTGTTCCCTCCTCGAACACGCTCTACCAAAGACACGGTCGACTGAACACTTCTTACTTTTCGGGTGCTCCGGGTTTCAAATCGGGTCCCCAAAATTAACTATCCTGGCTGATAATTCACGCAATTTTTCTTTGTCTCTCTAGCATACGCCACAAGAATACTTTAAATTAGGCAAGCACCACTTCCTTCCACAACCTTTCCAATTCATTATTCAAAAATCATGCAATCATTCGACGTGTCGTTAAACAGCAAATTGACAATAACACATCTGCTACGACGTTTGTAGTATCATTTAACATACAACAACGTCCCACAAGGTTGGTACAACAGCTTTCAAGGTACGAAAGTCGAGTGATGATAAAATTCAAGCAGTCATCATAAAACATCTTCACCCTTTAAAGACGAAGCGTATCTGTTTTATATAAGGACTCAGTGCGTACCGCGCTGTAAACACTCTCCACTTCGGTTATAAAAACCAGTCTCTTAATGTTTTATAAGGCAAAAGTTGCTGTTTGTTCTGAGATCCGTACAAAACACATAAACGCAGTGTGGGCACCACGTAGAATTTTTTAATGTTAAACCTGGTGGTACGTAAAGTTACGGCTAGGCTTTAAAAGGTTAAGCGCCTAAGTACACCCCTGCAATGACGCGCAAAAAAAAAAAAGATCTGCACAAAACAGAAGGCGTGTTTGGTATACAGCTACGAGACAAGTGGTACAGAATTTCAAGGTTAGGTCATGCCCGTGACTAAAATGTCTTGTAACGACTGGCTAGGGCGCTGGACGAGCGGGTCTCTGGCACAGGCAGAGATTTTACTCTTACACGAGAAGTTGAACCACTCTCCTCCACAGTGCGAAGGTCTACGATGATACGTGAGCTCTAGGTCTGCTGCCCCTACAACCGTTCCAAGACAAGGATCTTAGACCAGGAACAGCCCTCACTTTTACCCATATACAAAAATGTGTTCCCCAACACGGGTTAATATGTTTAGCCTCGAAAGTATTCAACTTTTGAAGTTGTTTGCCTGTTCTCAAGAAATCTGATAAGAACGCTATGCCACTGAAGGCCACTCAACACCGTATGATTTAATTTCCTACAATTAATAATAATAATAAGGCGAACGCGCGAACTTGTGACAGCCACACAAGCGCTACTTAATTTGATGTTACAAAATGATGGATTATGACAATGCTAAGAAACAGTTTTTTAAGCAAGCAAATCGAAAAAAAAAAATAGATATCAAATCGCAATTGTTTTCATTTGTATTGCAAATTATATTGATAAATTTAATTTTTTCGGTTGATTCTTTATCATCCGCTACAGCAGATGCTATTCAGCTTTCGGTTTGATGGTGATAATTAAGGGGTCAGCGCAGCTAGGTATGTGACCTGGGAATGGATCGTAAATATACACATTACGTGTGCAACTTTTTTTGTGCGTCAGGAATAACAAACATGGCGACAGTGTGAAATTCTGATGTTATATATGACATTTAATGTGGAGACAATCTGTACTTCGGTAGCTAATTCTTCACCAGGTTAAATTAATGGATTTCGATGACTGGACGTATTGGACATCCATACTAACACCGAATATCCACAAAAGAACCCCGTTCGTTTGAAGGCCTGCACTTACTGATGCAGCCTACAAAGAACAATGAACTGATTTTAAACACACAGCACAATGTTCCTAGTATTGAAACACCTCGACGCGTCATTTCATACATCAATGAAATTCGATTAATTCGGTCCACGCGTGTGAAAATTCAGAACCACGCACACATCGCAACAGAGGCTTTTTGATTCGTACGATCCTTTTCAGAAAATAAAATAATTGAAATATTTATAAGTTATACTGTACTCCCTGGGTAGCATGTAGCCTATTAAGTAGCTTGTAAAGGTGTGAGAAACTGGAGAATACTGGCCCAATTTGACAACACAAGTATAAAACACATTTTCGACCCAAGGATGATGGGACATTCCAACTTCACTTCTTATCCTCAATTTCGCATTCCACAACATACAAAATCACAGACTTTAATATGCTTCAATACAGAGTGGATTCAGGATGGCACGTCCAGAGTTAAAACAGATGAACATCTGAACAAAAGCGGGTGTCCCCAGTAAAGTGAATATCGTGTAACAGCTGGTTTTGAATTGGGGCCCTAAGTACAGTGTACTACGAAACGTCTGCCGAACTTCAGAAGGCTATTCACTGGCTTATTTTGAATCACGAATGTTGTATCAACATGAGTCGTAAACCTAACAGTACGAAGTTACGTGCTACGTGGTCATATTTAACGTGATGTGGTGACGTGGTGCAACCTGCTTGTTATTCGAAATGATCTGCATTGGCTACGCACATGCCAGGTCGTTTTAAAAACAGCACGTGCTGCTGTCCGTCAGGTTTCATGATTGTTTTGCGTTAAGCGGGCCACTGTGCATGATGCACGGTAGGAGTTCATCCCGTGTCTGCGAGTTTGTCTGACACACCAACCCCTCCATGCAACATCAAAAGCAGAAATCAAAGTCAGGTCTGGCGACCGGGACGGCCAGGAACGTGAGCCCCACGACCAATTCAATGGTATTCATAGCATTAATTCAGGTACTTTGTGAGTTGACCGAAATGAGGTGGGACGCTGCCGTATTTCAGCCCGAGGAAAATTCTTCAGGATGAAGTGGTAGCTCGTTGTGTGGGAAATTCAGGTAGTACAGTGTCCATTTTATTGTGTCCTACAGTACAGCAGCTTTTTTGTCACGTAACAAGCCTACATTGGCCGAGACATCCCGCGCTCAAAGACACGATGAAAGGGACAGCTGTAGCTTACTGTTCAACATCCCTCAAAAATGAACATCTCAGTCACTTGGTAGTCGATAAGACCGCATGACACATTCACCGAAATTTGATGCTGAAAGCTGCTTACAGTAGAATGGCGGAAAATGTTGGTGGCACATACATGGATGCTGTGGCAGGTGGTCAATTCCCCCCCCCCCCCCCACGGCTGCGAGCGTGCGCGGCCACGCAGTAATTAAAATGCTCCCGCGCACGCTGAATTGTTGCCGCGCAGCTGAAATTTTGCGATTTTCATTGTAAATACTCTTATTATGCATATTACTAAAAACTTTTAAAGTGCCGCGCAGTCGCCAGGTTGTGTAAAAATTTTCTGCTCACAGCAGTAACAGGTCAGCGCAGCTGTAAAAAAATTAGAGGGAACGTTGCAGGTGGTCGTTGAGTAAATGGGTCTTCATCAACAGAAGAAACGTTTCACAAGCCAATGGCTCTTCCACAATACAACAATAACTCGCGTAAGTGTGTAAGTTACGTCACAACTTACATTAAACATGACTACGTAACCACGTAGCGACCGAAATTTCGAACCACGTTGAACTAACAGTTTCACTCAAGGAAAATGAATAACCCGCCTGAAGTTCGGCAGACATTTTGTACGACATCTGAGATGATGATCGGAATTTGTCTGATGAGGCGGCCGGGAGGGGGGGGGGGGGGGAGAAAACAAAACCACACGCGCAAAGATCAGTAGACTTGCAAAATCAAATTTAAGAACATATCTTCAGGCTCAGACGCGGTGTTATACGTGTTCTGACAAAATCTGGTAACACGGCAACACACTGCATGTGCTTCATTCAGTACCAAACCATGAACACGTAGAGGGGGATGGAATGTAACTTCACGCGTTCTTGACCTTGCCTCACAGTTGTCAGCCTCACACTTCGACCGCCCCATTCCTACAGAAAGAGCTCTCGGTGCCGCCAGATAGAACTGTGGGTGGTCCTCAGATCCAGCCTTCACGAAACTGCGAAAAGAAAATTAACTGCCGCGAAATCTAATCCAGTTGCTAAGCCCATAGCCTGAATTTTGGTATGGGCGTGGGGGTGGAGAGGGGACGTGAACACTAACTGGTATGTGTTAACGTCGGCTGCCCGCTCCCGGGCCCTGTAACACGGACAGTGCACAAGGCGGCTCCGTCAACACAACGCACAGACTGCGAGAGCCTGCACACGCAGTGGCAGCCTGGTTACGAATGAAAACTGGCTGGAGTGAAGGGAAGCACGCAGCTAGGCAGAAGGGTGCGAGAGAATATTTTTTCATTCTTTCCTTGACCAGACTAATCGTTACAAAGATTGAGCTACCCCCAGTTTTTAAATAACCAATTCCACTGTTCGGTGTATCTACTCGACTACACTTTGTGCTCCTGGATACAGCACCAGGGCTTTGGGGGAGTGACGGTAACGGTTGCGGCATTTCCAACGCTTTCGCACACACTTCATTCAAGGCAGTAGGCGCTGGACGGGAAAGTGAGACATCTAGGGACTCGGGTCGCCTCGTGAAGGAAGATACGTGAAGAGAAGAATTCGTGTCACATTTTTCAGGAAGGACTGAAAACTGTCCGTGTGCTGGATGCGTATGGACTCGATATTCGCGTTACAGGGTAACTTAAAGAGCGGCCTTCCGATTTCAAACGAGACCGTTAAGTCTGGGCTACAGCAATTGATGTAACTAGCGCTGAGAGTTCGCGAGAAAATTTCAAATCCAGTTCCCAAAATTTTACGTGAGTCCCGGCATAGGTAGTGGAGTCTTCGCTACCCCAAACTGCCCAGACCTACTCTGGGGACCAGCGAGGCTCCAATGGGTAACGGGCAGTATTTTCCTGGGAGTAAAGGGGTCGAAGTGTGAAGCTGATCCCTTACATTCACTTAGTGGTGAGGTTAAGAATGAGGGGAGCTACCCCTACAATTCCACATACACCTTCATGGTGCGTACAGACACAACTTTGCAGCACATCTTTGTGCGCAACGCTTACCGTCTTCTGGCATATGGCTCCGTACAGTTTGTCGTCTACTATGTTACACAGCGTCACATCCCAATACAGTAATTTCCCAATGTGATAATTTCCCTATAATAAACGCTGGTTATTTCCCCCTGCTTGTCTAGTTATCTGGACCATCTACCTACGGGGGGGAAGGGGGCGCGTGATTACCTTGGTTCTTCACGTACTAACGAGTCCATTGTGGTCCACGTATCGAAAACGCTGCACTGCCTGTTGAGAACGATTACGGATTCCAAAATGTAAGACTGCGCGGACGATAACGGTGCTGATTTAAAGATGGCATGGCCATTTATCATTGAGGACCAAGACGATGACAACCACAAAACTTCGAGTCCCTGTAGTCAATCTTGTGGTGTGTAACTGCCGTTACACATTGACGCTGCTTAGCACGAAATTCTGTTGTGATGTCTCATTGGCGAACTGTAAGAACAGTTCGTCTCGCCAGGTAGTCCGAAGGCTATGACCGTGTCGGTATTCGATACCACACTCTTCCAACTAGTTCTCTTAACACGTCAGAGAGGCGTGCTCTGCACTGGACCGTAGCAACATGCAGTGCATTAGGTCACGGCCTCAACTAACCTCGTGATCAATCGTCTGTGTTCTTCAACACAGTACTATGCGCTGTTTCGCCGCGCGTACCAAAAATGGTAACACGCGCAGCATGTATTAATTAGTTCCTAGAACAGTGGTTTGCAACCGGCGGTCCTGGACTGTCAGCAGCCAAACAGATTCACCGATGCACATCCGGACACTGTTAACGTTATATTAGGCCTATAAAAACATCCTCTATAAATGTACTGCCCGTGCTCAGGCGTAGACGAGGGGATGCCGCTACAGTATACACCCAACAATGTTTTACGCCCGCTTGTTTTACGCCTTTTTGCTTTAACTCCCCTTGCCAATTTACACCACTGCTTACTTTGCGCTCTCACTTCAGGTTTGTCGCCCTTTCTGCCTACACACGCCCCAATGGCACACCCAATCGGGGGGGGGGGGAAGTGGAGAAAGAAAGAAAGAAAGAAAGAAAGAAAGAAAGAAAGAAAGAAAGAAAGAAAGAAAGAAAGAAAGAAAGAAAGAAGGAAGGAAGGAAGGAAGGAAGGAAACTGACATGAAGATGAGTAATCCCAGCAATAATGTTAACAGTTATAATATGTATGATCTGTGGGTAACAAAGCAACTGTGCAGCAAAGCCTGCGATAGTGAATTTTATACTTCGTGACAGAATATCTGTGACAGCGACGATATGGAAAATGTACCACCTGTGACAAGCCTAAAGCCTACGACCTAGGCTGGAACAGACATCTGAGATGATGACCAGTAACACACCCCCACCTACGTATATTAAACTGGCACAACCGAAATCCTAACCTAACCGCAACAAGGATCTTCAGGATGGCAGTAAAGTGACCGAGTTGTGAAGGATGTGAGAGCGAATTTTGTTATCCGTCACAGCAACAGTAAGGAAAATGTACCATACGTGACAAATTTACACCAAGTTGAGATCTGCGTTCTTCTGGGATATTACGCAGCGTAGAATGATAATCCTTTACCGACGTTTCAGGACTTCTTTACCCTTGAAGATGGGACGGATACGTTGTCCCGAAACGTCGGTAAAGGATTATCATTCTACGCTGCGTAATATCCCAGAAGAACGCAGATCTCATCAGCATCGCGGCGCAAGCCTCACATCACGGATAGTACGCCAAGTTGTTTACAATTCCTTTTCAATTTACATAGGCTAAAAATAATACTATTTATACACTAATCTCAATAAAACAATTATATAATAATAAACATCTACACATACCGCATGTGAACAGGCTGTCAGTGGTACGATTGCCCTTAATCCCTACCTATTTCACTATTTCTTATGGGAATATCATTTTTGATTTACATCCACCTTTCCAGGAACAAAACTTAGGGCGTAAAATAAGGGCTAGGTGTATCTAAACGCCTTAAATGTTACTTCCTTATGTGACACTCAGCATAAGACAAAGCGGAATGTACTTACGGGGTCCGATTATTCTTGTCGCGCTGAAAACAACCACATTCCACCTTTGTCACAATTATAACTGCACCTAGTGTAGCGCCTATTGGCCGGGGTTTATCTGCCGGCCAGTACCTGTTACTCTGAGTATTTGCGTAACCCTTTAAGTATGCCCATCTGGAAAACACGACAATGTATCAAAGTCACCACTACATACTACTTCACAAAACAGTTACAAAACCGTATTCTCGCAACAAAGTTTGGCGTTGACATTTATTCTGAACGGAACTGAAATACAGGAAAACCGATTTCCAACTCTGCTACAATTTTAGTAAAAAGACCTTATGTACTACACTGTACTTTACACGAGCAGCAGCAGCAGTAATAGCGGCGGCGGCAGCAGCAGGACAAACAGCAGCAACAATAGTAATTAAAGTCTGATACACGCACTTCTGAACCTGAAATGTTCTGACAACTCAATATGTCTAAGTCTATAGATGTGCCTTGTAACCGAAAGCGCAATGCTCAAACTACCAGGAATGAGTCACACAACCAGATAACCTAGACAAAGCGCGGGTTCCGCTTTCAGATGGACGCTCAATACCAGCAGAGTACACTAAATATTTTATTGCACCCTGTACTTGCATTCTATTTTCTACTAACATGTTTCGATCGGTAAGTACCATACTCTTTCGGTACATTAATTTGATTTGGTGATTTGCCGTTACTGTTTTAAAGCAGTTCATTTTCGTACCGTACACTAATGTTCAATCTAACAGAACCTTTTTGTACCAACATAGTACACTGACGTTTTGTATAATTTTGCTTTTATTTACATTTTACCCCATAATTTCTAAATCGTTCAAGATCAAGATGCACAAAGCAAATAAGTACAACACCTAACAAAAATTCAGTATGCTATAGTGACATAAAAAGGCTGAACACTAGTGCACGACGCGAAAATAAATCATTTAGTAAGTGCACATTCACTTTTTGATATTTCGGGGATACTAAATTATAGTACGACGTTTCGAAAGGGTAAAAAAACCCCACTGAAATGAGTCCACTCTTCCGAATGCAACGGCACGTAAACGATATTACGTTTTAAATATAAACTTTGGCTACAGTAGCTGAAAACGCGTTCCGTGTCACTACTTGTCATGACAGTCTACTTGAAGTGAACAATGCTTACTACTGGCAAATTCGTACGACTGCACATTCTGTACACAGCGGTGTGGAGGATGCTCGACTTGGTGACGCAGTTTTGTGAGAATAATAGAACCACCGGACTGAAATGGTGAAAACACCTATCAAATATTCATCCTCTACTACGGACGACTCTTAATGAGGAACGGCATAAGGTCCATTTGGGACTTTAACGGACAATTTCTGCGATTAACGTCATTCTTAAGTTAGCAGCATAAAATCTATTGCAAAATCAGTTTCTGCGCAGGCGAAACTTTCGTTTTGCGTATACAAACACACTTCGTAAAAAATACCGAACCACAACTTAGGAAGCGCTGGAAATACATTTTACTGAGATACAAACCTTGACAGAATAAGAATATGCACCGTGCAGTGCTGCCATCTGGAGGTAAGCTACCAAGTTTCTATGGCAAACGTGGACACTGCAATTCCGACTCAACCACATTTTCCGATGTACTTATTACTAACACATTCTACTCCTACTGGTAACTACAACAGACTGCTAAATACATAACGCCAGAATATCAAGCGTTATCTTGTTATACTGGCCCCCAAGCAAACACCTGTTTGGCCACAATCACGGGACACAGAGACAGAGAAATAAGGCAATGTACGTGTAAACCTAACATTGAGGCGCGTTCGCATAACTACTGCTGCCGTAAAGAAGCAGTATTACATATTCTACCTGCGAGTGTGTGTCTGTGGCCTTAATTATCCAGCATGCAATGCGCATGCGCCGTATTATATTGTCATCTGTGTCCTCTTTGGCTGTACCATATTTTTCAACATAATCTCATAAACGGCACGATCTTCGGGAAAAAAGTTATTGAACATAAAACGTGTTTTGATTTTACTTACAAATTTTATATGAAATATTTCTCACTATAAGAAGAATTCCGCGAGATATTGTCATAAATGTACAAATGTCTTCGTGTGAATTACCCGTTATTCTTGTCAGATTTTAAAGAAACTTGAATTTTCTCGGCAGATCTTTTAAAAATCCAAAAATTTTAAATGTCATGAAAATCCATCCAGTGGCAGCCGAATTGTTTCACGCGGACGGACGGACAGACATGATGAAGCTAACAGTCGGGGTTTTTCGCCATTCCGAAAACGCGCCTAAAAACGCGCGCTTTAGTTTATACATGCCGGTGCGAGGCGTATATAAGGAAATAGTACATAAACCGTCGATCGCAACATGAATATTCAATCGTTTAATGACAAGTTACAACATGTTGCGGCCTAAGTAATGACATCATCAGAGAACACAGTATATATTTTTTGAGAAAATTAAGTACAGCGAAGTTCATGTGTGTGTACGCGCGCGCACATACATGCCGGTCAACGGACGTTCAGAACACAATTGCCAGCAATATTTTCAGGCGTGGCAGACCCAACGGAATGCGTGTGTGAAGTCACAAGGCGAATACACTTAAGGTGACTATACCCAGCAATGGTTAGCGGTGATCAATCCGACTATTAAGCGTCACACTTCCTATGCCTCCAAAATTTGCCTGAAAATATGGCCAATCCGGCAGACATTGATAAAAGTTCTGCTTAAAAGTTCAGAATAATACGTCTTCATGTAAAAAACAAAGTCGCTTCCACATACTTAATTAAGCATCAAAATGATACGACGTATTAGAGAGTGGAGGTGGGCCCTATACCTCCACTGGATGGGGTGAGTGGTCAGCTTCACGCTTTGGTCCCGTGCAAACAGGGTCACCGACACGCACTGCATGAGAAGGCGCAGTCTCAAAACCGGTCTGACCGTAGTCGCGAGCACAGACATCTCTTACTCCCGGTAGGAACGGAAAAGAAGGTGTATACCTATACTGACTGAGCTACCCCGCCTCCTGTGCTTCATGTAAATTAATCAAATACGTGCCAAGTTACGTATTTTATGAGATGAAGTGATCGAATACATTACGCGCCTTGCAATGTTACAACCATTTTGCAACAAGTAAATAAGTTCCCGACCTCCGGAAAAGTTCACCGTCTCGCCGGACAGACAAGGGCGGACGCGTCAAAAATATTTTGGAGAGTCGGTAGACTTCGTTACCGCCGTCAAAAGTACTTACTGCGAACTGCAGTACAGAATCTCAAGGTGGAAGCGCCAGACATTAACTGCGGTTCCGCTGCTCCCTCTTCCCCGCCAAAAAAAAAAAAAAAAAAAAAAAAAATTCCGAGCCCCAGAAATGCAGAAGGCACTGAAAACCACTCAAGACAGTCATTTAAGTCTGCAACTGCCTAACAAAATTTAATCGCGCCGAGCCAGCTGGCGCCCGGGATTTGCGCACCCCTGCCAAATGTTATGAAGTTCGTCAACACGTTCAACGTTATTAAGGTAACAAAGACGCAGTGGTACACACACACGATGAAATTACTGGCCTGTCTTTCATTATAAAACACAGTAAGTCTAAAGAGCTTTAAGCCTTTACAGCCCAGTTCGTAATTACATTTAGGCCTAAACCGAAGCGCAACAAGCCCTCCAGTTTGCTCACACAGCGTATTTATACATTCTGTACGATCGTCAAGTAGCGATTATTTTCCCACATAGAACGGGTGCTTAATATTTGTAATGCAGACGCAGCGTCTTTCCTGTGAAGTAGGAACTCAATTTTTAATAGTACTTAGATAAGTAACACTCAGCCACAATGCAACCCTCCAAATGCGAATATGAAATTCGGCCCGAATACAGTAGCTGCTCAACTTATTTCCTATGCTGTATGCCAAAAACGGTCGACGTCCCATCACCTCACCCTCATCGCTTCCCAGCGCTCTACCTTTGCAGAAAGACGAGTGGGCACTGATCAGAGCCATAAGAAGTGATCTGTTTCCCTGTAATAAATGTGGTGTCCCTCATTACTAGTTCCTTTCTTCTCCCTTTCCCTTCTTTCCTCCTCTCTTCTTCATGCTTCATAAAGTTAAGTAAACTTAAAAGATACGGCGTTTACCAATTGTCACTGATGACAACTAATAAAACTGTATCTGAAGAATGTATTCAGCTGTTCAAAAAATACTCCGTTAATGACCCAAAAACTGCAACGCACTCCCAAATACTTGCTGACTGGATCCTACTCTAAGCCAGTTAAATCCACTTTAAATATTCACGATCTGTTTCTCTATAACATAGTTTCGACATCCACGCCAACTCGTTCTGAACAAATGCAAATAAACAGATGTTTTGTAACGTATGATATGTAAATGGAGGATATGTTTTGTACCGTAAAACGTTCATTATAAATTAATTAATCTATTTTTAAAATTGGTATTCACACTGTCAAAGTCGCTCAGAACCACATGACTCTTCAATACAGAACACAGACACATTCTGCTCAGCAATGTCACAAACGAATGTTTCATCTCCATTACATAGCCAGCTGACAGAAATCGACGAGACGGTTGAGTAGAACACAAGCTTCTTGATCCATACAAAAAACGCGCGGATATTCCCTGTGAGTAAACCCAGCGTCGAATTATCGGAGAATCAGGAACGATCTTCAAAATCACGACAAGATTAAATTTCTTGTAGTATCGACAGACGTCTTGAAGCAGCCTACAGCAAACTATGCTGCTTTCTACATTTGACAGCAAATAACTGAAGTGCGATGACAGTTCATCTTAAGTCACAACAGCACATTTTCTCCCATCCTGCACACACTTAACCCTTTCTCCCACACAGCGTATGTATGGCTGACGTATGATTCTCATAATAAAAAGCAATTATTGGCCTAATCAGCAGTAGCCGTTTAGTTTCCATTATGTGACTCTTTTTGTGAGATGAGAACTTAATTTGAAGTAATATTTACGTGAAGTTCATACTTTATGCAGAGACTTCAAAAAACTATATTCAAGTTGAACAAGGAAATGTTACATCTATATGTGAACTGTGCCTTTGCGACGGCTGAAAATTAATCTGCACCACAACGCGAGTCAGTGAAAGACTGGAAGAGGCTAGGCAGAGTGACAAACTTTCTTACGTCACGACAAATGCGGCCTCAATATACGTTTTTCATGAAATAGGGATATAATTTACACAAGGAACGTCCATACGAATTCGGAAACTTTTGCGATACATTTTACGAATGTTGCGGCACAAGCGTTAACATACCCGCCCGAGGCACACATTGACCGCGGCGGAACACGAGGGAAAATATTTCCGCATCTTCTAGCATACAACTATCGCAAAAAGTTCATTGTACCTGGAAACGGGTCATAAAGAAAAAATAAAATGGATAAGGGAGCTGTGGGAAGAAAAGATACGCTCCCCATCATTTGCCTGGAGGTATGAGGGAAACAAAATAACTTCATTCAATAGAGGAAGCCCCCGGCCGAGATTAAAACAAATGCATCTCCACCATTTGGGAGTTGGGCATGCGACTAACAACCTTCACCGTACAAGTTTTTGTGTTACTAAACCTTAAAAAGCTCTTACAATTGAAGATTATTTGGGACGATGTATGCAACGTTGAAAGAACACGAGAAAGACCGAATACAGAACGTCAGCGAGGAACTTGTTGAAAAACATTCACTTGGACGACCAAGGAGTTGGACCATATTAACCCTTTAAAGACGAAGCGTATCTGTTTTATACAAGGACTCAGTGCGTACCGCGCTGTAAACACTCTCCACTTCGGTTATAAAAACCAGTCTCTTAATGTTTTATAAGGCAAAAGTTGCTGTTTGTTCTGGGATCCGTACAAAACAGATAAACGCAATGTGGGCACCACGTAGAATTTGTGAATGTTAAACCTGGTGGTATGTAAACTAACCGCTAGGCGCTAAAAGGTTAACCTTTTAAAGCCTAGCGGTTACTTTACGTACCACCAGGTTTAACATTAAAAAATTCTACGTGGTGCTCACATTGCATTTATGTGTTTTGTACGCAAATCAGAACAAACAGCGACTTTTGCCCTAAACGACATTAACTGCTTGTTTTCCATAACCGAGGTGGAGTGTTTACTGCGCGGTACGCGCTGAATCCTTATATAAAAACGAAAACAGTTCGTCTTTAAAGGGTTAATGTGGACCTTACGCAGATGGGCTGCGAGGGTGACTGGTAAGTGTTCTGCGGTAACTAGTATGCATTTTCTATGGTGATCAACGGACAAGGTCAGGGTCTGCGCTCGCCGTCTGGTTATTTAATAGCCACGCGTATTTCTCGAACATCCATTTCATTCTACGTAATATTAACCTCCGTCTACACTTGCTGCTTTCAGTTATTCCAAGACGCTTCTTCGGGTCTTCATGTAAAGCAGCCGTATTTTGTACAACATTAACCAATACCGGAATGGATCAACAAACTGCAGTAAAACTCTAAAATATTAGTGCATTCCATGAAAGTCTATTCAGTGGTTCTCGAGATCCTTCACATGTATAGATGTACAAACGCATGGGGCGATTAGACGCGCAGCAAGGATGCTAATATCCCTAAAATGGCCATTTTAAGCAAACGTAATTGAACATAACAATGGCCGGAACACACGTCGATTCATTGGCGCTAGTGTAGCTCCCATTTCAAAACTTGCTGACGCTTGGACTTGCAAAATATGGCGCCGGAATGACCTTCAAGGGCATGACACGGCTAAAGTTCATGAAACTGGACCAGCTGCTTCATAAGTTATTAAATCGGTACATATTAACACGTGTATAAGACAGACAGAAACCCCTATAAGCATGTTACCATTCGAAAAACGATAACCCAAAAAGGTTTCTTTATTCATATATGAAGACATGTATCAAGTGAGCATATGAAGCCGTAACACTCCGTCGGTCGCAGTGTATCTCTCACATACACGCGACATTTGATTGTTTGTTTCTTGGAATATGAGGTAAGTGCGAACATGTACTTCTCAGTAGCTGCCTAAATTTGTTCTTAGGAGCCTGTGGAGTGGCCTTCGTGCTCCAAATCGCATTTGCTTGGCTGTATTTGGCAGTTTGTATCTGAGAGATACAGTGCGACCGTCCATGCTACTACCAAGGTGTTAGTTTCCGGCGTTCGTGATGGATCACTTAGACCGAAGTAATGCCGACGTTGCTGATTGTATTCGTGCAATGATATTATCTGATAATGTAAGTGATGATGGTAGCACTGATGACGAGACGGAATTCCATGAGGATTATGTAGAACCGACAGAAGGTGATTCGGACAGTGCAGAAGACGCAAAGTCGGATGACGATTGTCGCAATGAAGTGGACGCTACTGACAACTGTTTCATTGGAAAAGATAAGACCAAGTGGGGTAAGGTAAAATGTACTACACACATTAGACGCAGATGGCAAAATATTCTGACAAAATTACGTGGGTTTACTGGCCACGCACGGAACGCCACTATGCCTATCGAGGCATGGAACTGTTTCATTACAGATGACATTTTAGATCATATTGTTCAGCGCACAAATCGGTATATTCTTATTATCCCGGCTACCTTCAGCCGCGAAAAAGATGCCAAACTCACAGACAAAATTTAGATTGAAACTTTCATTGGTCTTCTGTACTTAGGTGGAGCGCTTCGGAGTAACAGGCAGAGTCTGGAGGAAGTGTGGGGTACTGATGGAGACGGCACTGAAAAATTTCGCTTAGTGATGAATCAGAGACGGTTCAAGTTCGTAATCAAATGCATAACGATTAGATGATAGGACAACCAGGGATGAGAGAAAACGGCAAGATCACCTTGCACCTATACGAGACTTTTTGCTACGTTTGTGGAAAACTGCAAGAAATGTCACTCTCTTGGGACAAAATGTGACTTTCGATGAAAAACTGGAGGCCTTCAGAGGGAGATGCGGTTCCAAGAAATACATCCCTACAAAGCCCAACAAATACGGAATCAAAATTTACGCTTTAGTTAACGCCAACGTGCTGCATACTTATCGGTCCCAGCTTCAAGGGTCAAGAAGTCCAAGACGATGGGACCGATACGTTGTTCCGAAACGTCGGTAAAGGACTTCCACTCGACGGTGCGTAATATCCCAAAAGAGTGCAGATCTCATCAACATCGCGGCGGAAGCTTGAAATCAAAGACTTACTGGACACTGTTGCTTCAGTTGTGGAAGTTATTTTTGTTCAGAACACGCGGACGTCATCTGTGCAGCATGCTGACAAAAAGCAAAATTCTGTGCAAAAGAGGATGAAAATTAATGTTTTGAAAACACCATGACACTTGGATACTATATGGGTTACCGTTCTGGAATAAACTGCAACTCTTCCGTAGAATTTCTTTACTCCTTTTTAGCAGAAAAGTAGAATGTATTTCAGAGATATATGCGACCAACTACGTTCCTATTAGGGGCGCGACCGACTGAGGGTTAAACGGCTGTTTCCCTTTAGGAAATTGACCTAAAAATAAAATTGTAAAAATAATGGGGTCAGTACACCACAACACACATTCAATATATTTATTTATATATTGTCGCTTATTACACACGACATGTTTCGGTCTAAAAGACCATCTTCAGTTGTGTTCACTAGCAACCTTTGGTACAAGGTAAACTGCAGGCTTTCTTGCGAGATCTCACAAGTGTCTATTAACAACCACAAAGTATTGCAATAAAAATGATGTTATTCTATGAATAAAAAGTATATAAGATTAGGCAGGTAAAATTCTTTAAAGTATATTACCGGTTGACCTAAATCTTAATATTATAAAATCAAATGACGTATTTTACAGCCGTCCTGCTGTCGTTGCAATTTTATTGATAGTGACTGCAACGGGATTGATCGTATTAATATTAAAATAGACCTTAAAGCCTAAGTTTGTGAGTTCTATTTCAACGCAGGACTCTAAAGCAGCGAGTTCTTTTTGCAGAGAAGGGCTTGCAGCAGACGCTATGGACGCACCGCAGCTTTAAGACTTCTTTTGCAACCTTACGATGAAGATGATGATTATTATTTTCTGTCCTTTTCCAAGTAATGGAGCACCGGTGGAATGAAACTGACAGGGTAAAACTGAAGTACTCGGGGAAAAACCTGTCCCAGTGCCACTTTGTCCACCACAAATCCCACATGGACTGGCCCCGGGATCGAACCCGGGCCTCCGCGGTGGGAGGCCGGCGGCTATCGGCCTGAGCCATGGCACGGCCTTAAAACAATGAGTTTGGTGCACTTAATCTTTTTGCAGAATAAGATAAAATCAAATAAAGATTAAACCGTTACAGGAAACAGGAAAATGGTTCAGTCATTAACTGAGACATAATAATACGGAGAACGCAAAGAGCTGGACACAACACAGCTATGATTACGTAAATGTCAAACTGCAACTGAAGTCTACCGACTGCTTAGGAAAGACTCGTATCTGTGAAGTACCAACAAGCCCAAAAAGGCGCAGTCCCTGCTGGAGTACAAACAATTCACTCATGCGTTATTCGTATTAAGTATGGCTTACGAAAGTGGTCAGCTCTTTTATGCAATATAATGTCGATCTTTATTAAAATCGGAATAGCACCATAACGAGCAAGGCTTCCACTTGGACTTCATTCACCGCTTTAGTTTTTAATGTGGTAACATCCTTCCGGGAATGAGTTCTATTTCCTTCTTCAGGTGGAGCAGATGTGAAAACATCCCCTACTCTGTTTGGCTCGTAGGTGCAGGGGCCCTGGTCCAACGTATGAATTTTTTTTGTGGTGAAGGGTCCCGCAGAAGATGCTACGGACACACCGCAGCCTTGAGGCTTATTGTGCAACCCTGTTGTTTTTTCGCTTTTCCAAGAAATCCAGCACCGGAAAAACCAAAGCACTTGGGGAAAAATCTGTCCCAGTACCACTTTGTCCACCAGAAATCCCACATGGACTGGCCCGGGATCGAACCCGGGCCTCCGCGATGACAGGCCGGCGACTAACCGCCTGAGCCATGGCACCGCCGCATGACGTTTGTTATACTACCGTCCAACAGAGTTTCTTTTCGTATGTTGTCCATCTGATGAAGGTAACAGAACCCTCTTCCGAAATGCTCTGGATTTTATATTAAGAACTACGACGACGGACAAAATCTAGATGAACGGCCTTAAACACTGTTGCACATCATGGTGAAATAACCTCAAACTTGGTTGATAAAATTTCACCAAAAGCCTTCCATCGCTTCTCGAGTTAAAACTTGCGCGTAGACAGACGTTATTCGCCTTACGTGTTTAGACTTTGCATACTGTGCAGAGAACGCAAAATAAAACAAGAACGAAATCTAAATAAGATAATGGCGGCGTCCGGAAGAACGTGTTAACCCACATTCATTTCTGAGAACTGTTTTTGCAGATCGCTTTAATTTGTGCCAGGGTGCCAGCATGCAGTTCTCGTTCACTTGCACGCATTTTATGTAAATACTGCTACGTAGAAACATCTCGAAGTATGCAAATACACATGTCGGAATGGACACGACCGTGAACTTTTTGTCGGTCAGACATCAGACAGTGTCCTTGACTGTGAAATAAGCCGCCAAGCCATGTGAAGAACGGTTCTAATTTCTGTGCTTGTTAGTGCACATGGCAGACACAACACACATTCTCTTGCTTCAGCAGCGAACATATTTCTCAGTTTACTTAACGACAGTGTACCAACTGCACAGATTACAAGGCCGAATTAGAATGACAAGGTGATTAGGAATTCTAAAGTGAAAGTAAGTCAGAGTAATGTAAAGTAATGTAGAGTAATGCCACGAAGGTATACTTGTACAAGAGGAGAAAAAGTACAGCCCCAATCACTCTTAACTTCAGCACAAGATGAATTTGAGTGGTCAACTTCACGCCCCCGCCATTTTACCCCCAGGAGAAGAATAACTAGTATTCACTGAACAGGTGGCTGGGTGGGAACCACAGCCGGTCTAAATGTTTTGGAGAAAATAAAGATCTGCCTCTGTCGAGAATAGAACCCCAAATCGTCCAGCCGGTAGTCGAGTCATTATACCGACTACGCTGTCCCGGCTCATTATGAACACTGAAAATGAATGTGAACTGAAAACGTCTACTTTCCTGAGATGCATGGACGGAATAGGAACAAGACAGGCACTGTGCGTGTAAGGGTCGGTTCACACTACATGGCACAGCACGGCACGACAAAATACTCTTTTAACGTTTTCACATGCTCAAATTCATATTAGTCCGTCACCGACAGCTAACGACACAGACAGTGTCGCTGGGATTGACAGAAGAGAATATTTTGCCTGTCTGTTAACTGACGGTAGATGTGAACGTACGCTGGTTTTTGTCGTGTCGTGTTGTGTCGCGCCGTATAATGTAAATCGACCCTAAACCTACCCTTGGGGCGCGTTCGCATAACCATTGTTGCCATGGAAAAGCAATAAGTATGACACATCCTCTGTGTGTGTGTGTGTGTGTGTGTGTGTGTGTGTGTGTGTGTGTGTGTGCCTGCAGCCTTGGTTACCCAGCATGCAAAGCGCCTGTGTCCTGTGTCCTCTCTGGCTCTACCATATTTTTCAACATTATCTCATAAACGGCACGATTTTCTGAAAAAAGTTGTTGAACACAAAATGTGTTTTGATTTTCTCTACAACAATGTCTGAAACATTTCTCATTCTAAGAAGAATTCAGCGAGATATTGTCATAAATGTCTTCATGTAAGGTCCTCGTTATCCTTGTCAAATTGCAATCACACTTGAATTTTATCCACAGATGAAATACTCAAATATCAATTTTCATGAAAATCCGTCCAGTGGGAGCCGGGTTGCTCCATGCGGATGGACAGAGAGACATGACCAAGCTAATAGTCACTTTTCGCAATTTTGCGAACCCGCCTAAAATTGGACTCCAAAAGCCCCATCCATACCGCCGTGCACTGCGACCACACACATTCCTTGCATTCTGGTATTCTGAATTCGCATTACAACACCCTGTGCAGTTCGTAAAGCGCGTAGCATTCGCTACTGTAGGTTCTTACTGTTACGTTACCACGACTCCTGGGGGTCACTATGTTTAATATACTCCCTGCCTATGGTTACCACGGTTACTACTGGTTACCAGGATTACCGCTTTTCGGCAGTTGCGTTACTGTAGCTCCCACTTCACAAGATAGCGCGTCGGTCCCGCTTCTATTATCGATTGTAGGAAAGCAAAAACTACGAATCCTGGTTAGCCTCCAATCGCGTTCATATCAAATTTCGCCAAAAAAAATCGTCCATCGATTGATTTCAAACATGCGGGCGGCCGGGCAGATGGACCGACATCACCGTCTCCATATGCATTATTTCCTTGCACGATGCGAAAATTAAAACACATAATTAACAGCAGTCGGTCGCCCAGTCAAGATTATAAATGGCGACTTTCCGAATACCAAGCAGTGCTGGCTACTACACGGCGTCGTTCGATTCCAACATGTTAAAACACTTCCTACAACCTTCTACTTCAAACGCAAGATTCTCTCGCAGGAGGTACGTGTATAGTTACGAGGAAAAATAATTTGCACAGCCACCCGCATTACCGTTCTCAGCAATAAATTGCAAAACAAACCACCGGGAAGCTGGGGGCCTAAAATGGGGTGTTACTCCTTCCAGAGCTAACAGCCTCCCCTGCGTCAAGCGCCAATGTGTCGAATACAGTGCTATAAGCGGATGGATCGTATGTTATTTAACAACGCTGTATCACTTTCAATGGTTATTTAGTGTCGAAAAATATGACAGGATGATCACGAAATTGTCATATCCAACTTCGAGGTACCATTATCTCAGAATTCGCCTGGCAGGTGTACGGAAAATCATACCGAATATAGGCCACAAGCGTTACCAGCTGCAACAACCTGCCCAATACAATATTACTGCATATTCCCGATATCGGACTGTTGTTTGGGTGGTCCATAGGTTATAAAAACAGCTGCGGTTTGTAATGTCATGATATGGGAGGCAGATCGCGTTTGGTGAACTTGAAGAATTAGGGAAAGGGAACACCGTAACCGATCTCATGATACTACACCGGCAGTAGCCCGGGAGGAATGAGGGAGGCCACGAAATATCAGTCCGAACAGTCGGTATGTGGGCCGGGATAGCGCAGTCGGTACAGCGATTCGCTATGGGCTGTATGGTCCGGGGATCGAATGCCGGTAGGGGCGAGATTTTCCGCACCCGTCCAGACCGGCACGGGGGCTCACGCAGCCTCCTGTACAAGAGGTACCAGGTCTTTCCCGGGGGTAAAGCGGCCGGGCCGTGGAACTAGCCACCCTACTCCTTCTAGCTCCGAGGCTAAGAAAAGGGTACAGCTATACCTCTACTCCCCCTTGGGCCTTAGGCCTGTATAGGGATCCCTTTACCTTTCTTTACAGTCGGTGTGCTGATCGTGACTCGAACCGGGCACCTTCCGAATACAAACCAGAAGCGATACTGTGTAGGAATAATATTCACCATTCCGACACCGTTATCTCTGAAGCTATACCTCTACTCCCCCACACGTCTTTATGGCGCGAACTCAACCTGTACTTTACAACTGATCGAATGCACATAATTTATCTTCTTGACCAAAACTGGCGAACTTGGGAAGAATTCACTCACGCCAACACAACGACATATGGTGAAACAAGTGGTTACATTTCACGCGCAAAAAACATTCGTCGGCACCTGCTCGGAGGTAGTAGTTATTGTCTTTCGTGAATTCAGGCTTAGAATGCAAATGACCATAAAAAGTTCGCCACGGAATACACTGGCTCCAGGTGTTCCAATCTTTAAATGACACATGGGGAAGTCCTGCTTTTGGATAACATGGTCACAACGCAAAATTCGACTTTCACCTGTACCAAGAATACAGCAACCATTACGGATTACAATAATCCCCAGATTTGAAAGTTGGAAATGGTGCACAAGTTATAGCCATTTTTCAAAAGGCAAAGTTCAGAAGTGAAGGAGATACAACAGAATTGGTCTGAAGATGAAGTTACTGTGTTCTGTGCACAGAATACACACGCCTTTGGCAGCATCGATACTTCAACTGGAAAACAACACTGTTCGCTGCATTATTGTCACTTGTTGCATACCTAGAATCTATTTCTACAAGGAAAGCAAACACGTCTCTCACACACCATGTGACTATAAGCAAACGGAGACGAATTGGTAAAGGCACTAACCGAATTAGTGTTTCAAGTCTCCAGACTCACGACAGAAGAATTACAGCAACGTACTTCAGAAACGTATTCATATCCAGTTGCATATTATGACCATTCCTGTTATGTAGAACAACAGGCAGAGCGCAAAACAGAGCAAGAAAGTTCACAGAGCCTGCTTTTCTACTGCAGGTTACATGCTTTCCGCATTTTTGCTCTGAAAACAATAGAGACAACAACAACAACAACAAAAATAACAACAACAAGACTAGAAAGATTATGCTCCGTAATGCAATATACAAACTCCCCAACGACGTTCATTCAAATTTATTACGCTTGCTTGTCGCCAGACCAGAAACAGCATTTCAACGAAAAAAGTTTTAGTTGAAAGCAGAAAATTTCACATGCCAACAATATAATAATGCGCAATATCGAATTTAAACACAATCAAACGAACGGTTGACGTAGTACACGAAAAATACCACTTAGAGCACTAGGCTTTGTAGTCGGCCAGTATGGCTACAAACCCAGGACCAACTAACGCTGAACACTTATGCCGAATTTAATCAGCACCTGTTTAACAGTTTATAATATATACAAGACGTTCCGCGACGAAATGGCCGCACGTATGGACCGTCTTCTTAAGGCAAGTGGATAAAACTGCGTCCTACAAACCATAGGTGGATCGACACCGTCATCAAATTAAACACTGGTGTAGCCTACTGCAGCAATAAATACAGAATCACTTTTTAATCAACGTTTATTAGTAATGACTTAAATGTTTATAACCGCATCAAACTGTTCGGCAGCCTTGTGACTACATGCCTGCTGCATGGCACGGCGTCTCAGACTTTCTAAAAGACTTTACTAAGCCTGCCATTCTGCGGATCCACTCCTCAGGACAGACCTCTCTTAACTCATGGACCCCTTAGGCATACAACTGGCTAACATTTATTAATGTTGAGACATTTACAAAGAGTAAACATACTTGAACTTTAACCCTTTAAAGACGAAGCGTATCTGTTTTATACAAGGACTCAGTGCGTACCGCGCTGTAAACACTCTCCACTTCGGTTATAAAAACCAGTCTCTTAATGTTTTATAAGGCAAAAGTTGCTGTTTTTTTCTGAGATCCGTACAAAACACATAAACGCAATGTGGGCACCACGTAGAATTTTTTAATGTTAAACCTGGTGGTACGTAAAATTACCGCTAGGCTTTAAAATGTTAAAGTAATAATTCACCCTAGAACAGGCCATGAAAGCCTAGAGGGGAATAGAGGTATAGCTCTACTCTTTCTTTAAGCGCTTGGCGCTAGATGGGGGTGGGTGGTCAACGTCACGCCCCGGCCCCATTAGCCCAGGAAAGAGACAGGGCACCCACCGTACAGGAGGGTGAGTGGGCCCCAGGGCCAGTCTGGACGCGTGCGGAAAATCTCGACCCCCCCCCCCCGGATTCGATCCCAGGACCGACCAGCCCGTAGCAAGTCGCTATACCGACTGCGCTATCACGGTAAAAATCTTTTAATAGGCCAATCTAAAAACGTATTACAAAAATAACTAACGTAACTGGTAGTATAACGGCAATACAACAGAGTAGAGAACCCTTAGGCGGGGGAGGGGGCGGCGGCAGAATTGTTCCGCCAAGCTTACGTCTTCTGACGTATGTATTCCGAAGTCACCAATGGTCTTACGAACACACTCGAAGATTACCGAAGTCTCCTGTTGCCGGTGTTAACTAAAACGAGGCATGGGAAACGCATATTGCGAAATATTCGCCCGAGATACGTACACAAGATAATTACATCAACATTTATGTCTGGATAAGAAGCCTGAGCACTAAGAAAGGATACGAAACTGGAAGCTCAACTAATGAAATGCCTCAAAACATTCGTCTGTGCCTCAAGAAAAGACGATTTAATTGATGATGTAATTAGGAGAAAGCAATATTGTAAATGCTATTGAGAAACACCAACTGCATGGAGAAATCACATGGCAAGATGGAAAAACTTCTTAATACTCGTGCTACATTTGAAGCAGGACCTGTAAATTCGTCTTCTGGTTCTTCAGTACGGAATGCCATTATCTACAGTCCACGCTGAAACACTATTAAAACTACGCCTGTTAAAAAACAGCTGTACATGTCGTCTGCCTCTGTACCGCGAAGCAAGAATTCGTTACTGCAGGTGGTTTCAGGAATCTGTCGTTAATGGTCTTCTTGACGCAGCATGTACGATACGTCCTGGTCAAGCGTGGTTTACATGAAGTGGGTAAGCAAACACGTCGCAACAATACATATTTATCTGCTGTTCCCTATTTACTTGTACCTCAATTGACAGTCGGAATGCAATGCGCTATTAGTACCACGAGAATAACAGGGCCAACATTTTTGACGAAACGAAATCCGAATATCAGTACGATTAATTCGCAGTCGTGAAAACCATCTCTTGCCTTCTTCATATCCGTCCGTCAGTCCGCATGTATCAGCGCGGCTCACACTGGCCGTATTTCCGTGAAACTTGGTTAAAATTGGGCAAAAATATCGGGCACTTTACATGAGGACCGAGATACATTTTCTTGTTTCCGGCGACATTCAATCGCCATAAAAGCGTTCTCTTCGAGTGAAATGGTATCAGGCTGTTACAATGGCCGAGGAGGTATAAACACTACGCAAACGCGCAACCATGTTACGTTATATGCGCATTGCCTCTCTTGTTGATAAACTGACGACCAAAAAGCATATACGCACTGCTGCAGGACAATGTACAGCCACGCAGATAACAACTAGAACGGGTTGTAAGTCACGAGCTGTGGCCTGCCCGTTCACCCGGTTTCAAATTCCCGTGACTTTCACATACGGGGCACAATGCAAAAAAATCTATCAGAATAATCCTCATTCCTTATGAGAAATGAAAGGACATATTCTGCAGGGAAGTTGTTATTTCAAGACAACTTCGACGTGTCGCCTGCACAGAGGACGAATGACGCCACTTCGACACTATGCTTTGAACTAACGTAGGTCATAATGCAGGACAGAAACCGCCAGTGCACAATTGGCTTTTCCTGTTCCTCTCTGCGGAAAACCTGCCGTAACATTGTACCGGACGAAGACCCGCGATACGCTGTAGACGTACATGTTATGTCGTTAAGCAGCAGTCACAGTGGCTGGTAGTTACGGATAGCACCACAAGGAGGCAACGGCAGACGGCAACAAGAGGTGCTGATACGCTTCAGCCGTCACTGCTGTCTCGACCTTCGCCGATACAGTTATCTCTAGGTCGCAGCCATGCTTATTTAATCACGCTTTCAAGAACATACCATATTCACAGGGTACGTATTCTGTAAAATTGCAAGAGGTATTACGTATAAAACGAGATAAACGGATTATCTGCATACGGAAATCATCAAATATTGGCGCCAAAATGTTTATGGGCTCTATATGTGGATCCCAAGTTAATCACGCCTTGTTTTAAAAATGCGCTACGTGTTAGTTAATAAAGCTACTTCGGATTTAATCCGATTTTTTTCAAAGCCGTCAACTAGCCATCTTAACTCTAACGTACTGACCAACGTCTCACAGGCGTCTTGACGAAGGGAAGTCGGGTTAAAACAGGCTATTATCGTGCAGTTCGCGCAGATACAACCCAGCTAAGTTTCCTTGGGACCTCCAAAATGCACCAGGTGTACTACAGAGGGGCAGTAATCCCAGACTACGTAATGAACCGGGATTAGAACCTGCAATACACCAAGCTGTTTATTTGCAAATCTGGGACACGCCCTACATGTCCCAGAGTGCCAATCAAACACTGGATTCCGAAGGCAACTATCAGCAGTGACTGCGCTGTAGCCACGTGCGGCAGTTGAAGAAATGAAACGTGTGGACGAAGAAAATACTATGCAAGATGGTTTACAGAAACAGCGATCAGTCACAGTGCAACACTAAAACAAGAATTTATCCTGTCGCTTGGGGAAGGGAGGGGCCATGTAACACAAATTTGAGGGCCCATTTTCAAAAAATTCGATCACGGCGACATAACGAGGCAGGGGTTGAGGTAATGCCTGTATTAAAATGTAAGTAACATTGCGTAACACTGCAGGAATGTACTTTGTTTAGGGTTTTGTTTTTATTTGCCCAGTATGCCCATATAAGAGAATAACTGAAGCCGATGAAAATACATTCACTCGCAAGAAAACACTTTTAATTTGACAGCCAAAAACTATTAACCACTCTAGTCACGGAAGCGAAAATTGGTAGCTAATTATAATTGATACACCTAGAATGATTGGGCCACAAACAAAGAAACTAAAATATTGCATGGGGACTCTTCGGGAGAGGTGCAAATTTATATTAATACTGCACATATATAGTAAGAACAAACACTTGTTCCTGTGCTTAATTAAACACCACACTGTTATGACGAGTGGAGGTACAGCTCCACTCATTCATAACCTCGGCATTATGTACAGATGAGCCTTAGGCTGCTTTATCCCCGGTGAAGGAGCAACCGGTAGCCAATAAAACGGAAGCAGGGCGATCCCCAGAGCCAGTATCCACGTTTAGAGACACACAAAAAAAGTCTCTTTCTCCTTCCGGAAATCGAACCCTGTTTTCTCGGTCATTCAGCACACACACTGTCCAGTCGCTATACAAACTAAGCTATTACGGCTCCCTACGTAGAACGTAACTAATAAACAGCTAAAGGGGCGCAGCTACAGACGTGGCCTTAATACACCACGTTAAAAGCAACTTTAGTGTCCGTGAAGTGCAATAATATTTTTATCTGGTGTCTTACTATCCTAAGCATGCATCTATCATGATGTCAAACAACCTCGCCAAAAAAATATTTCTCGTTGACAAAGACTATTCTAAAAAGAAAAAAGCCGGACAGTTTCCAAAGTTCTACTGCTGTAGGCTACAGACGTTCTATGGCGCTGATTAGTGTGAGTCTCCCCTTATTCGTAAGTAAGGGCCGTCAAAACAGGGGTTCTGGAAGCTTTAGTTCTCGAAACGAGTACACTCGGTTAAATGACGTCTAAGCTCTTCATGGCATTGCACACACATATTTCATCTCCTGGGTTTTGGTGGTGAAGGGCCCCGCAGCAGACGCTACGGACGCACTGCAGCCATGAGGCTTATTGTGCAACCCAATGATGAAGATGAAGATGATGATTATTTTTTGTCCTTTTCCTAGTAATGGAGCACCGGTGGAATGAAATTGACAGGGGAAAACCGAAGGACTCGGGGGAAAACCTGTCCCAGTGTCACTTTGTCCACCACAAATCCCACATGGACTGACCCCTCCGCGGTGGGAGGCCGGCGGCTAACCGCCTGAGCCATGGCACGGCCTTCATCTCCTGGGTTACGACATCGTGCATTCTGGCAGGTGTATACCAACGTCCCGGAGGAATTCACACCCTCCATCGTAAGGGTAGAAATGAAGCAATGAAGACACCGTCATGTTCCTACCAAGCCATACGTGTCGTAACCCCGAACGCGCTCGGTCCTTCACAGTGAAGACGATGAATGCGTTAATAGAAAAAACACCAGTTTCAGCATAAAACAAATTCGAGTCACACAGATTATTCGCTTTAGTGCATTTTGGATGGGGATTTTACTACGTCAATTGCATTACCATCGCTGGCCCTATTTTTTGGCATGTATATCCAGCGTTTTAGACAGACCAAACGTGTAGACCATTGTACGGAATTTGGTGATAACTTCGACGAGAAGAACTTACAATGAACTGGTGAAAATAATTTCATTTGACGGATAAAAACAAAGACTTCACAAATGCCCCCCAGGTAAAATCGTCATGGCTGGCTCTGAAGCTGGTTATCGCCACTTGTTACCTGTTACGGTACATTGCCAAATACGGTTACATTTGGGTTAAGCGGCGTTGCATAATTGCACGTTGTTTTGATCGCCCATAGCAAATATATGACGTACTGTTCCCAGGAAACAAGGCATGACCGCAATACAATGCCGCCTGACCAGACAACAAAACATTCGTAATGCATCTTGCGTCACTGTTTTGCATGGCATAGTGCCACAGCTCATGACGTCACTATGATGTTCTTTGGTTCGATTCCCATCTATTCTATACCTGCTTTCACACGTTATTTCTCACCATACTGGAGATACACAAACAAACACTCCAATCGACAGCACACGAGTCAGTGTGTCGTAATTCTTGGTTATTTAATTATCTGAAGCACAAATAAGAACTTATTTAAAACTGAACGTCTCTTCCTCACAGAAAATACATGCGTCATCATTACAAACACAAACCCATTAATGCTGCTTTGGGAAATAACTGCCCCAGACGATGGACGCAATCCAGCGATTGAGTGATGTCAAATACACATCATTGCTTATTCTGACAACCAGCTGCGACTAACAAATTCTCTGTCCGAGCGAAAAGTGGGGTTCTTTAACGTTAAGCCAATTAGTATATGTAATTACCACTGTCCATTACAGGGGTAATTGTAACTAAGCTAAAAATCGCTCAGCTACTCAGGAAATTCCCCATGTCTGCAGTACCAGTTTTCTGCCGTTTTCATAAAAGACCGCAATTAGTTCGTATCCTAAGCCAAATGAATCCACTCCACGCCCTTAAGCACTTCTTAACACCAATTTTAACAGAATCTCTGCATGTAAGCCATGTCTTCCAAAGGGCCTATCACGAACTCATATGCGTACGTTAACAGGATAGCATTTAATAATATATTCACTTTAATATAAAGCTTGATTTGTTAAGAGTTTCTATTTTGTTAGCAGCTGGTGTAACATGACCTACATGACGCTGCGTGCCAGCGCGAACTTTTCACACAAAATTTTACATAATTCGCCCGAAATTCGTTCAATTCCTCTTTCCATTGTGGTACTGTCATCGTCCGGTACGTCAAAAAGCGGGGCAGAGAACGCCATACACCCCCTCTCATAAATATTTTGGCTACCCACGTGTAATACAACGATAACCATCATGATTAACTCCTTCTCCTCCCTCAGCTGCAAAACACTTCCGGCGATAACTGGATCTACTTTGCATGTGCATATGAGAAATCACAACAAGATCGTAAATCCGGCGAAGCCAATGGCAATAACCATTTGCTTTCATGGGGCGTTAAGATTCACTGATGAATACTCAGTCGAGTCCCTTAATAAAATTCCGGCTAACGCGTAATTTTTGCTAAAAACGCGATGTAACAAAACGGCATGTGTTCCTCAACGTCGCGTTCACCACAGAAATTTTATCACGAACACTTTTCATCTCAGTATTCATTACGAAAATGCGTGGTGCAGTCCACAGACGCAAATAACCATACCGTCTTGCCATTTCTCGTTCAAATTTAGCCACGTGCCGGTTGAAAATTTAACGAGTGACCTTTTGGACTCAATGTTCATCAAGGAATTGCATCGTAGGGTCCGTACGCACGAATTTCAGGACAGTCTCTAACCCTCGTAAATAAAACAAGGACAAACTTTCAAAAGTGTCGTACAAAAACTGATGTCAAATAAAGACCAGAATTTACGGTGTCACAGGAGAAAGAGGGCCGAACATTAAACGAATACCAGCATGAAACTTTCCGTTGAAGTAGGCCTAGTTGACTGGCAACTGCGATGGAAGGAGTCTGCGTGCCCCAAGATGTTGCATTAATCCAAAGCCCACGTGACGGAATGAACTTCCATGTTAGATTGCAAAACTGTAACGTGTTTACCGGCTAACTTGTCCTGAATGCAACAAGAAAGGCAATGTACGTCTAATGTAATATGGAGGCGCGTTCGTGCAACCATTGTTGCCGAGCAAAAACAATAAGAATTACATATTCTGAGTGTGCGTGTATTTGTAGCCTTAGTTATCCAACATGCAAAGCATATTCCATCAGCGGCCTGTCTGGTTCTACCATATTTTCACATTACTGTGGAAGTTCTACACACCGCAAGAAAAGGATCCCACCTTAAGATCATGAAAAATTTCACGTCGGTAATGTTTGTCTGTCTTTGACTTACTGAACTAATTCTCGTGCGGAAGTACAGTTAAAGACCCAAACCATGGCCAATTTCCCCTAACTGTGCTCTGATATGCAAAAATGTTCCAACACACGTCGAATAAACTTCCCTACCTATTTCCAGGTTTTTCCACTGACTACTTTAGAAGCAAAAACAGTGCGATGCCAGGCTTTGCAAACATTAGTTTTAAGGGCTAACATACCAATTCATTTTGTATAGTTCAAGAACAAAACGCTTGTAAAGTGTACGCTTTGCAACTAAAGCTGTCTGTCTACAGTAACATTCAAAGAGGGACCTTATAAATCAAGATACCAAAAATAAATCACGCAAAAATAGGAGATATATCTGCTTCAGTGGCACTTCTAGCCTCGTCAATGCAGCAAAAACATAACTTTCGACACAGACGGTTAAAACTGCATCGTTTGAATATAGCCTATGTACAAAAAACAAAAATGCGTTACCAGAACTCGAAGCAGCACGTTCGACCTCCGAAGAATGCTAGTTTTCAGCCTCTTCACTAGGCTACGAGTGAATACAGACGACGAATCTTCATCTAGCCCCCGGTTTGTCGCGGACACTAGTCACACCTCTCGAAAAATTAATGAACTTTCATCCATGTTCGTCTTGAAACCTGGCCGACATATTGGTGTCTCTGATTAACAGATATCGGAAGCAAACAGCTGTCACGAATGGAAGACACACAAAAACCACAAAGGGAAATGATGAATGACTGGAATTATGACTGCAGCTTTACGCTTACGTCTCTTCCAGTCTGGGATAAGACTTTAGGCGCTTGATTTCTGTTGAAATGCAGACGTAATGAGCTCCATACTGCGTAAGCCACTAAATACTGTTAAGGTGATCATATCAAGGAAGAAGGAATGGGCCTGTAGAACGCATGTGAAAGAAAAATGCATACAGAATTTTCGTCGGAAAAGTAGAATGGAAGCGACCACTTGGAAAAGACTGAGGCGTTCATGAGAGGATATCAGAATGCATCCGAAAGAAATGCGAGAGGATGCAGACTGAATTCACCTGGTTCAGGATATGAATCAGTGGCGGGTCCTATAAACAAGAGAATGGACCACACAGGTTCCATAGAAGGCTGAGAATTTTTCTAGCAGATGATGCGCTACAAGTTTCCCGCGTACTCTAAGCCATGGAGTTAGTTAACAATACAATAGATAAACGTGTCTTCTCAATAAAGATCCCATGACGAACTCCTACAGACCCACATCTTAAACCAGCAACCGCCGAGGCGCGTCGCAGAGGACTGAAATGACGAAGTAACTAAGCTATTATTTGTGAACGGTGGGCCAACTTTAAAGTGCGGATTACAACAGCTGTTAAGAAACAAATTCCGTACGTACAAACATGCAGAATTTAACTTGGGTGTTCTCGTGCTAATATCCATGCAAGTCATACAATCTTCGAAGGCTCTAAAATTGGAAAGATGAATTCACAGCGATCCATCAAAATCCAAGCGCAGTGTCCTCGTCACGAGGGGTTGGCAACAGAAGTAAAGAATTGCTCGTTGGGGTGAAGAACGGCGGGAATTTATCCCCAGCACTGCTAAGATAGCCGAGAAGTCCTGGTGAGGATATTGAAAATGGCTAATGAGGCTCTGGTAGTGGCAGGAGGGGCTCGTTAGGCATGGTGAAGCCAAATCTCCTAAACGAGTAAACCCATAACAAATCTAGGATACTCTGGGCCAATCCGCCTCATATCCGAAATTTTAGTTGATTACAAGCAAACAAAATCCTCTACACCTAGCAGTAGAAGAGGTTCGACCAAGTGAAGTGAATTTACAGTGGCGACGGACAACAGACGGGGGTCGAATGTGGTCCACGGGTCAGGCGTTGCCCTTTACTGCACCTGATTCATTGTACGAGGCAAGCCAGATGTCCCGGTGGTTGACCACTCAACATTTGCTGACGTTCACGCTCGTCATGAACACGGTGGGAGGAGCACTAACGTGACGTAATGGAGAGCCCTAAAATTGTTGCGGCGAAAATCTCTGTACAGGGGTCAAAATATTTTGAAGACGATGACTAAGCCAAATGCCAAACGTCACGTAGGCCTGCATCAAATACACCCACACAATGGGCAACGTCAAACATAATTCTGGCATAATATAAATCATTAGTCATCCGTCCTACAGCATTTGGCACTTCCCAGACACCGATCGTGAATGCCAGCGTTTTAATTCAGTGTACTGCAGTTAATATCATGTTTTAACCAGAACTTGCCGGAACGTTTTAGTTCTAGTTTGGTTTTCACGCGCCATACTTAAAGGCGGTGCCGGAAATGGTTTCCTTCGGCCCCCAGACACGTGTCACATGTAACACGTTTATTGCACATGGAAGTTTCGCTGGTGAAATTGAAGACACTACACCCTCAATATCTTTCTTCGGATCTCCTACGGTGAAAGGACACCATATACTTTATCCTTTCACGTGCCAAATTAAAAATCGCACGGGATCAAGGCACAGTTTGGTTTGCTGTGTGAGCTGTTCAACTGTCTTACTGAAGAAATCACAGGCTGTGTCTGGGGGGAGTTCAGCGTGTCCTCAGAGCCAGTCTGAATGCTGTGAATAAGAACAATTTCTGCCACTTCTGGGAACCGAACTCCGAGCTGCCAGTCACCTACTGTGTAGCTGTCACCATACTATCTGAGCTGAAGTACCTGAATCTGTTGTCAGGCCATTTCTGTTAAGTCCAATATAGTGCTAACTTTTAATGTGTTCCATGTCCGTGCACTATATTATACAAAAAAAAAACATCGAACACCAACAAATGCACAAAGAGNTTCACAGTTTCGTTTTCCAAACAATCAACCAACAAACTATACACAATTAGTCATTTACACACCTATAATGACAGTTGAACTCGGTTATAACGACCTCGGTTTGTAAGACACCTCGGCTATAGCGTCAAACATTGTGGTACCAAATAATTCCCCATAAGGCACGCGTTTTTCTACCTCGCTTAGTACGACATACTTAAGAGAATCTACCTCGGATATAACGACATTGTCAATCATCGGTGCTAACATAGTTTTCCAAGAAGCATGACTCACCGCGTGGGATTCTCCAGTGCCAAAGAAATAAGACCAACTGGAGCAACTGCAACCTATCAGCTGTTTATCAAGCGACTTCCTGTCACATCCCACGACTGCTCACGCTCGTTGGCTACATAAAAGCAAATCGTATATGAACCGCAAAAGTGGTGTTCCAATCGCTGAATGCAAGAACAACCTACGTGCGCCGTCCGGCCTTGAGACTTACGCCACTTTTGCATTTATGTCCACTTGAGCGCCAGTATTTGGAGCTGACTGCGGTGAACACACAGATGTTACAGTCCTGGACGTTCTGGGATACTCACTGATGGCCGTGTGGAAAGAGACAAATCCAGACTCAACATGACTATTCAAATTTAAAATAGATCATAGCGGGGAAATTTAAGTAGCATAACTGCAGGCCTGTCGTTTTGTCTTGAAATATTTTCCCTTCACCGTTACTATACACCTCGCTTACAGCGCCACTCGATTATAACGACACAAATCTTTCGGTCCCTTCGATGTTGTTATAACCGAGTTCGGCTGTATATTAAAACAGTGAAATTATGAATGTGCAAATGGCTAATTGTGTGCATATTGTTGGCTGATTGTTGTAGATTACTAAGTACAATGCATGGAATGAATAACATAAGATCCATCTTAATATTATCCCCTCATATGCATCTTGGTTTTCCAGCAGACCTCCCAAACAGAAGTCTGTGCACATTGCCTCCCCCCCATCCTACCCACATACCCTATCTATTGTAGCCTTCTAGAGTTAACCACCCTTTGAATACTAGGTGGTGTGTGTAAGTTTATTCATACATAAACTGTTCACTTCATCCTTCTCAGGTCATAGAATTTCTTCAGAATTTCCTTTCAATTTGCCTGTGATTTATGTTCTACTCTTGAAGTACAAGCCCAAGCCTGGCAACCACACAAAACAATGAGCAAAGCCTATTACATGAGATATTTATCCTAACTTCATCTCCCATTATTCTCTCACCTTTCAGTAACTCAGTAATTCCAGTCCTATTATGTACTGCTATGAAAAACTGTAGCCTGGAATCATTACAGGACCTGCCAGCAGTGCTCCCACCCTCTCTCTTGCAGTTTCCCCCTCTCCAGAGCTTAGGACACATCTGACATGTCAATCATTGTGGCCTCCACTCACAATGAGTTTTAAAATAACTAGAACACTTGCAAAATTCTCTTCCCAGCTCCACTTGTTTCAGCATATTCAGTCTGTTTTAAACAACTAACATCGCATAACTTTGTACCAAATAATTCTTCGTTCTGAGTTCTAAAAAGTATAATTGGAGCATGATTCCAGAAATACAGATGCTTACTGAGATCAGGAATATACACCATTTGTTAAAGAAACAAGACCTGTAATTCAATTCTGTATCTCAGACAGTATTTCCACGATTTCCACAGGCTATCACCACCCAAATCCTATGATGAAAATACTTTTATGTTCATCCCATCCCACAGATGGACTATAAAACTTGGGAAATCATGGCAATTAGCAGGATAAAACAAGAGTTCCAAAGGACCAGCCAGTGAGATACAGACTTGTGAATGTATAAGCCAAGGTTGCAGACACAATGCTTTGAGGATGAGACTCATCATATGTGGCTTACTGTGATATTTAATGCCGAGAATTACAACTATTTTTATGTTGCAAGCATGAAACTTCCTTCCTAAGCACTACAGATGTGCCCCCTTTTCCAATTAGTATGGACATGCTACTAATCCACACATCATTATGATGATTACATTACATTACACCTGCTACTGCCTACCAAGTTAACTGCATTACAAAGTCTGGATAGCTGGAGAGAATCTGCTTTCCTCCAGTACCTTTATGTAAAATTCTACTCAAGTTTCATCACCTTGTTCCCCGCCAAGTGCTCGGTAAGACATGATGCCCTCAATTAAAGACAAGCATATGATAATGTACTACATGGTAAGGGCTGTCACACATGTGCTAGACAAGTATGGTGTAATAATTAGCAGGCCACAACCAAATAAACACAAAGAACAACTTATTCCAGTGCCACTTCATCCACCATGAAACTGACATAAAGTGAAGGAGAACTGAACCTGAGACTTTGTACATTAAATATGAATTAAGTTTCTGCATTTTACAAACTAACTGCACACACTTCACATATAACCATATGGTTACCATATTCATACAGCTGACGATGATTTGAGTACATTCAATTTTTAACACACAGCCTGAAGTGAAATGTACCCTACATGTGGCTTGCAGGCAGACAAACTGTTCAACAAAAGGACTCGTGGAAATGTTTCCATGCTCACTTTGAAGCTTCCGTGATGCTGCTTACATGATCTCAGATACAACTACCAGTAATTAATATGCAATTCAGCGTAAATCATTACATAAAACAAGCATGTTACTGAACATTACAGTTTGAGTGGTTAGCATGCCTACTCCATATTTGGATGGCCCAGGGTTCAAACCCTGAATCGGCTATCCTGAATGGGGATGGGCAGATTTGTGGTTGTCCTCAGTCCCTTCAAGAAAATGCTGGGGCAGTACCTCAAATTTTGCCATGACAACTGCCACATCTGATCCAAATCTGTTTTCACTGTTTTCAAATATTTGATCACTGTATTCTTATTACAAATACAATATGACACATGGTTTGAAGATTTAAATACACTGCATCGCACTCAGTGTTGTCCACAGCATACACTGCAAAGCCATCAGTATGCATGTGCCCCTGTTGTATGGATCTGAGACTTAAATTGTGTAAGAAAGGTCAGTCATAGGAAGTTAACTATCAGACAGGACAAAGAGCAAGTCCCAACCTCTTGCACCTTATATACGCAAATATGGCACATTTATAAAAATATTGGCATAATACTGGTCCAGAACATGAACACGAGCAATAAATTATAACAATGATGTGCTTACAATCACCTATCCACAACAATCTACTACAAAGAAAAATGGGACAAGCAGCTGCTGGATAACATCATGAAAAAAACTACTTCTATACAAAATTCAAGCATGTTACATAAAGGGCTACCAATTCTTGCTAGAGTCATCATCTATGCAGTGTCATTTACTTGTATGTGAACAAAGTTGTCAATAGATGAAACGGTATGGCATTAAATAACAATATCACAACTTACACCATCATGGGATAGGAATTCACACAAAACCACCCATATTTAAATCAGGTTTAACAGAGGAGTGCAAAAAACAAGACATAACTGGACATATTGGAAAGCTATGAACAAGTAAAATAAATGTAAAAGCTATCCCTGTACATGCCAGGAAGGCATATAGGATCATCAGAGGTATAGGTCCACTCATTCTTATCCTGGCAACTAGGTGGAGGTGAGTTAACAAACACTCAATAAAAAAATATATTCTTCCTCATCTTCTAATACAGGGTTTGCGTGATGCAGTGCTGCATATGTGCAGCATAAGTGCTCAGCTAGGCTCAGTAGGCTTGCTTTTACAAGTGTGTTTGCAGTATCATAATTTTAAAATCCCACATCTGCAGAGGTACTTACATTTCAACGTCAGTCTCTCATGAAGCATACAGTACACAATGCTGCGTTATGACATAACACTTTTATTCTCTACCAACAGCAATTCACGTATTTAAGAATCTGCCACCACCACACGCTGTCACTCAAATAGTGCAACACTTTCCCACAAACATTAATGTACACATTCTTCTGTTTTTTCTTCTGTTTATGTCCTACCAACATAATAATTTATGCGTAACTTACATATCCAGTAGACCCGTATAAAGAAAGGCAAAGAAAAACAGTAGCATAGGACACTGCACACAGTGCCCACTATCAAAATGTTTGCATACATCAGTTTTATGTTTATGACTTGTAAATAGAGTAGGCCTACTGCCAATTTGTGACATAATTCTATACAATCAAAGTAAACAAACTCTACCCCAACAAACACACATAAAAAAGTTATCATTTAAGGTGAATTTAAATGTTGTACTTTCAAGAAATTTCAGATACTTTTATGACTGGTACAAAACTTTCAGTCACAAACCCAAAACCATCACCAAAATTCTGACAGTTTTTAGGTTTACAAAGATTCAAGGAATTTAATAAGTGCTAATTAAGATAACATATCATAAGACGAGTCTCCTGACATAAAGCCCTGCTTCACATCACCTGTAATTTCTAAAACACATTTCTGTATGTCACTACAAATATATTTTTAACTGGCATTAAGATGTGAATGGAATTGACTTGCTCAGAAGCGATTTCTGAGCATGTGTTTCATAAACATAGTGAATTTCTATGCCAGTAGAACATCACATGCTGAAGGCAGACCCCAGGCTGGTGTGGAACTGTGGATTTATCATTACTTGCAGAATGCAATAAGTAGCAACTATATACACTGAAAATAGACGATAATTTCAACATTAAAAAAAATACAAACATTTTCATACCCCACAAACTATTATTCTTCACACAAATTATATACTGAGTGTACAGCTGAATGTGGAACCTGCACATACAATCTACAAACCCACTCATGGGTGCATTGCTAGATGGTAACTGATGATACTTCCTCTTTGCAGTATTCAGACTCAAGTTACCATGTGACTACACGTTGTTGAGTGCATGACATCAATTGCCGCACACAAACCAATGACCACCCCTGCTCTGCCACATTCAGTTCCCCATTAAAACAGCTCTCTGTATATATGGTAGACAGTGTTTGTCCCACCAAACATGCAATCAAACTTTTCACTCAGTGAATTTACCATGTACAGAACTTCCATCAAGCACAGTGTTGGTGCACCAGTGAAGAAAAGTGTATTCTCATGGTAAGTGACCAAGCAATATTGTCACTAATATCAATGACAACACTTAAAGAGGATTTCTGTTATACAGCTGTTACACTCCACCCATAAATAGCATTCAGTGGTGTAAAACCTCTCACACAAGACTGAAACTTGTTCAAAGGTAGGTAACACTGTTTCATCACAAACATACATTTCTGCACTGCCTGTCAGAATATAATTTGTAAGCTGTTATTGACAGAAGACAGTAGGATGACTACAGATAACAGACATGAAGAGATAAGAACAAGCCAACTAGGTGGTCTCCACCAATCATTCACTTGCACCACCCATGCATATGAAAAACAAACAAACAAACAAACAAACAAACAAACAAACAAAATAAAGTGGCAGACCTTGGGACACTTATTACTGCTGTTCCACTTCAAAATGAATTAAATGAAATTCAACTATATGAATGTCAAATTAATAACTTTAGATAAATGTTTGTCAGTCGGTTAACAACAGTCATGAAAAAATCAACAGAACACTTTGGTACACAGAACTTTCCAGATACTCAGAAGCAGAACTAGACATATGGCTAATATACATATTAACACAGTGCAATAAACACCGAATACATGAACGTCTTAATATTACGGCTGTGTCCTTTACCTACTTACCTCGGTTATATCAATCACTACACCGACTAGCCAGTACCAACATAACCTACACTAAATTCATGGTAGACCTTGACCACAGGCAAGCCTATTTGCGATGAAACGCCCTTAAAAACAATACCACGTGTCAATAGTAGTATGACACATAACCTGACCACCACAACGTAATAGAAACGTCGTAATTCGTAAAATAACTTCGTTTTCAGTTTCATGTAAAAGCCTTCATATCATGCTGTGGTAATAAACATTACTACAGTTAACGTAAACCTCCCTTCATCGGGAGCAAATCATAACAAACCAGCGTGTTTACTTTCTACTCACCGTACAAATTTCTTGCACAGTTCCGGCGTCAGTTAACAGCCCACTCCAAAACCTCGTAAGTTCAAAAACATTTTCCCTATATCGTCACAGTTTTCTCTCCACAGTCAAAGCTGAAATATCACCAACAATCATACGTTTCAACACCATTGTATCACCTTCTACCCATTTTGACGTCATTCTCTTTCATTCTCTATTCCCACCGGAACCGAGATTACACTGCCATCTGCTCGCCGACGATATAACAAAAAGTCTCGCACAGGAATACCAATACATGTAGCTATAATTCCCCAAGACAGGTGCTCCAACACAAAAAGAAATAAGGGTGTCCAACGCAGCACTAACACTTTCCCGAAAGGTGTTTAAAAAAAAGTATAACTAGTTCAAAGTAAAAAATTAAATAGTCGAAGACTACGATTTGTCTCCTGAAATAGCACAGTTCATTTTTGTGTCACAAAAGAATATATATTTCTGGTAAAAAGAGATGCAAAAGCATTCCTGAACCCCCTTTGACCTTATCACTGAAATAGTACTTAAAAGTGGTAAACAGTGGTGGGAAGTACAATAATTCGGAAAGCATTCTTCACAATGTATTTTCAGAAAAAAATATGCTTGTGGGCACACTCATGACAAATATGTAACTAAGTGGAAGACACCACATTGTGCTTACATAAACATAAGTTGATAGTATTTTTTATGCTTAGTTACAGAAATGTGGAGAGACTTAACTACTGTGCCTACCGTCCCTGCAGCTCACATCCAATTTGCTTAGCACTTCATTCACTACCAGTACCACTTTTTTGTGGTTTCTTTTATGACAGTCAGCATCTCAAGACTAGGTATATATAGGAGCCAAATGGTGAGATGTATGATAAATTGGAAAGGATTTAGAAAGCAATGGCTGTGGTTTATTCAAGGTATAATCCTTCAGTTTTCCTAGTGGGACTAAGGAAATGAGACGGAACCTCAGCCAACATACCCAGTGTTCTGGTCTTGACTCAAACTAAGCATCTCCACATTACAAGTCTATAGTTTATTGCCACACCAATGTGCTTGGTGGCATAACCTTTTTCCTTAATTCTGAAAGGCAGGACTATACAGAAAAGCAACATTTATATGCTTTTGCTCATCTATACCTCCTGAACATATCTCCACTTTGATGTAGTGGTGAGGCTTGTGCGATCAAATGGTCCCAACAGCTATGCTGGCAGTAGCATAGCTACTGGTACAGTCTCCCATGCTGGACAGATAGAAGGGGATGACCCAGACTAAGAGAGATACCCTGGCCCTTCAGGTTGGGAGTTGGGCAGTAGGCTAACAATCTGTCCCCATAAAACAAAGAGTGTCACAAAACCCTATGCTTCATATTAGGGGTTACAGGACAGCAACAGCAGCTCATCCATGTCAGAACATAAAATCCTTTCATACTGGTTGTCTTGAACAGTCCCATGTATTTAACAGGGAATATAATCCTTGAAAAGCTAATAATCAGTGCTGGATCCTGATCCAGAGGTCTAATGTAGTGGAAGGGTACACAATGCCTTCTAATTGCCTTTCAACTAGACCAAACGTCCAAGTCAGGATGCACCACAGCTAGTAATCACCCAGCTATTTAACAAATTCCCTACTTTCGATAAAACCTGATGCTTTGTTCATTCAATCATTCATCCATCCAATTGCTCTGCTCAGCAGGAACCACTAATATCTGACTCCATGTAGATCAATCAAAGTAAGTTACTCTCCGCTGTTCCAACTATAACAGAAACTCTGTCTAACGCTTGTCTGTCTTCTAGTTGCACATACTGTAAAGCTAAGTGGGAGGCTCATCGTGAGGCCTTGAAACCTTTTTCAGTAAGAAGTGATAGCAATAGACCCCCTTTAGTTTCAATCCCAAAAGCATTTGGTGAATAAACCCACCTAGGCAGTTGATAGGGTAGGGTTATAAGGGGATATACATATTCCCTCATATAACCATGGCTCTCTTGCTACATTCATCCCACAAACATACAAAACACCAATTTTGTTTAAAACAAAATAAACCAAAATCTTTTACGTAAGATTTTAGAAATCCGTTACAAAGACATAATATCCAAAACATTCTGACTGCCCCTTTCTCGTGTTTTGTTGTCCCCTACATACAGGGGTTTGTGATGGGCCTTTCCCACATCTAAGGAATCCAAGCAAATATCTAAAAAACAAGATTCAGAAATTGAAAAAATGGGGCCCTGGGCCATACCAGCCTGTAATGCCACAGAAATAAACACCTCAACTTAGTGCATTTTGTCCTTCAACATGAGGTTCACATGGATGTTGCAGATTCTTTACAACTCGCATTTACTGCACAAGTGTGTATGAAATTGCATTGCTGTGACACATCACGAAGCTAGTTGGACATTTGAAGACCACTACATTGTCTTGAAGCATCAGGCAATAATCATCCAGCGATGGAGGCACCACTTCCCAGAAAAACGGACACCTACACTATGGTTCTTAGGTAACTTTACCTCAATAGCAACACTGCACACTTTGCCTCTGCACCATACGCTCAGCTGCAAATCTGCCTGAGAGAAGATATTTAAGGAGAAGAGGAGCAAGGTAATAAGTGGTGTTATTTGTGATGGTATTCTTCATGGAGCACATATATCAAAGAATAATTTAATTTAAGTATTTATTGTTAATTAAAATTACAATGGCCACGGAACACAATGCAGACATATATATGTACGCACTACAATCACCAGTAAGTGTCACCAGAGTGCATAGAGAAGTGCCAACCTATGCAAGGCTGGTACCACTGCCAGGGGACAGAGAAGCCACTAAGCCACACCTTCTTCTTCCTCTCCCTGTTATTCTGTGGCCATTGTAAAAACTGCTTACATACTGCAAAGAATCTCATGAGAAAAAATGCTGGACTCAAGTGTGTATCCACTTAGTATATCCACTATTTGTGGTGGGCTCTGTGGGCTTCTCTGTCAATAAAAGCAGCAGTCTAATCTACAGGAGAGGGGTATAAACTGCACCAAGATGTTGGCTACGAGAGAGTTGTGGTTCACAGGAAAACATGAGTAATGACACAATAAGACAGTTCAGCTGCAGCTGGGATGCATGATCATTTGAACTGAGTGATAATTACAAATTTGGCAGTGTTCTGTCCCAATAATCATATTCAAAAACTTGGTTGAACCACTGCACAGCTCAAATAATAACACTTTATAAATGTAACCACATTCATGCCAACCAAAGCATAATTAGAAGTATGACTGTTCTTGGTGGATATAATAGGCAATTACGAACTAAGGTGGTTACAATCCACCTACGACTGTATAAATTCTGGTACATAAGTGTCTTTCTTGTTGGGTGTTTTATGAAAACAAATATATAAATAATTTCTTCCCTACATCAGCAATTTGCTTCACATAAATACCTCAGTTTCCTAAAATGATATGAAATAAAACTTGTGCATTGTCTGGAGACTGTCTTGTTAATTTATACCACTTTGGAAAACAAAGACAAAGTGGGGGCAGAGGGCGGGGGTACTGGCAGGTAGAAAAGTGAGTGACAAGAAATATGAAGAATATTTCATATTCCCCCAGTGAACTTATACACAGCTTCTCTCTTCGGAAATTAATATCATCTTATTGGTACTGTTATGTAAATCAACATCAAGGGGTGAGTACAATAAATGTCATCAAAGTATCATGCCTTATGGCTAGCAAACTATACTCATTTTGTAAACAAAATGAGACAGATTCGAGCTTCATCCACACATATACCATAACTCCATAAGCACCAAGCAGAAAGTTTGCAAAGATATGTCATTTTGACTCCAAGGTATGTGTGTATAATGAAAGCATCAGTATTGTCTGTTCCCCTCTGGAGTACTTACAACAAGTGACTAGTGTGGAGACATCATGTTCAAGAATGTGGTGACTCCATGCATAAAATATGGCACAACAGCAAGTCAAAAAAGGAAGCTCTTACTAGACTTGGCAAAAAGAAATGCAGTGACTTAAAACTGAAATATACAAATATCAGAGAACCATTTACATTTTTAAATTAAAAATTCATATTTATTTTTGCACACGATACAGTTAACACCTAAGTATAATAATTGTTTTAAATGACCAATAATACAATTCCTACGTGGGTTTGTGAGATTCAGTAAGAAATGTGACATGTGTTCTGCTTCTTTGGAGAAGCATATGTGCAAACTCTACTCACTTGTCAGTTTGCCACCCACTGCTTACACACACATATTCTGGTTTCATGTTTATTTTGTTTTACAAAGCCACCAAAAGACTGGACTACATGAAACATAGATTACAAGACACTTCTGTTTGATATAAGTTTCTGCCCTGTACACAATATCCAGTGCAAAATTTGCATGACATACAGCAAGCTTCACTTCTAGAAAAAATGCCCTTTTTATATATTTCTACTTTTTTTCACACACCATGAATAATTACTATTAAACTTGAAAACAAAACATGCAGACTCTTATAGGGTTACACTATTGTAGACTTGATAGCATGAATATCATTTTTACAATAGGGAATAGAGCAAAAATTTTTTTCAGTATTTAAATAAACAGTAATATGATACAGTGACCCCAGTTTTAACTTTTTAAACTGTGGAACATGAAACAGGTTTTTATTAAGGTAAAGGAAGAAATAAAAAAGATACATCATATTCAACATCTGAGTTGTTTTATCTACCATCAAAATATATACTACGAGCATTGTTGGAACATTAAACTAAACAGTTGTGCCCAATGAAGCCTCTAGAAGTAACCCCAGATTTGTATTAAAAAAAATCCAGCTATTCAACTTGCATCCGACCACACACCACTCTATTTATATACTAACAGTAATACAATTAGAAAAATTAAAATACTATGGCTGGAGGGAGCTTCATTCTGTATTGCCACAATACTTATCAAAATTCATCTCCAAAATAAGCCTTTCCAATAATATCTTACATACATTTATTTTGCATTATTAAGAATGCAGTGTAAAATAATGAGAAAGCAACCAAGAATGGTGAAAACTATTACTAAAAGTCTGGAATGATAAAGAGAGTGAGATTTTTATCTAGCTACACGGACCCTTTGCTCTTCATATTCAGCTTCAAAACCGCTTGAACTGTTTACCTAACTGACGAAAGCATTCTGCTTGTTTATACACTGTACAATAAGAAAGGCTGGTGCAGCCAAATTAAACGCCCACTACAGTAATGCAAGACTCTTGCTGTTACCAATTCAACCACTTGCTACATCAGTACACTTAAAATAGTTGCAGCTGTATTATCAATACAGGGTTAATGTTAAAGCACACAATGTACTTGTACAGAAACTAAAGAGGGAGCCACCAACTGACGATGGAGTTTAACATTCGGATACAAAACAAATGACGATAAAAACGACAGTCACTACCATATTTTTATATGTTTTATGTATGGCCGATCTTAACCTTACTGTCAACTCCTAGATGGCGTGGCTAGCTGCTAGAACGTGGAAGGAATGATATTTGACACCCGACAATTACTCCTTCACCTCAAAGTATTTGTAGGTGGGATTCTCATAGCCATTGATCTGCATATTGGCCACATGACGTTCTTCAGGGGTGGCTGCCTGGTCCACTTCCACGAAACCCTGCAATGTGTATCATTACCAAACAAGAACAATTTAAAGGGGAAGAATTTTCATTCCAATACCACATAAAAATGGAGCATGTCCTTATGATGCACAAAAATAACAATATGTGCAGTACAGCCTATGTTACTTCACAATGCATATGATAAGGTCAAAAATATACCCATATATGCTATCTAAAGTGACTATAATACCAACAAATTAAGTTTTCAGCTGCTACTGCTGCTGCTGCTACAGCAATGATGATGATGAGGAGGATGATGATGATGACGACGACGACGGCAACGACAGCAGCAGCAGCAGCAGCAGCAGCAGCAGCAGCAGCAGCACCACCACCACCACCACCACCACCACCACCACCACCACCACCACTGCCACCACCACCGTTTCACAAATAACTTGAATATATGTTACACTGTGTATGTTCAGTCATTTTATGTGTAACCACTTAAGGCACAGTGCACTGTTTTTGACTTTGACATGGGATTGTCTTTTAATGTGGAACCATACAGTGTTTGGATGTAGCCAGTGCCCCCTGAAGATGGTAACTTGGTTACCAAAACATATGTAGGGGTGATATAATACAGTGATCAATGAGTCTGTGCATTAGTTGGTTTGACTTGAAAGTAAGAACACTTGAGATTCCTTCAATTAAAACCATCAGGTCCCTTGCTAAAGAAGATTAACGGTATTAACATTATGAGTACAAGACAATCTGGACTAACAATATTTTCTGTACCACTGCCCATTTTAAGCATCAGATTTTTAATTATACAGCACTGTGATGTTATCAAATCACCCCTTTATTGTGTAAATAATGGTTTGAAAATATTCTGCTCTGGCTGTATTTAAACTCTGTCTGAGGATACAGCTTTTAAATCTCCTGGTGCTACAAGATTAACAGCCATATTTTAACACAGGGGTAACAGTTTGTGTCCAGTCACAGGGCATTCTCCTGGTTATGCAGGCCTGCCACCCGTATTTTAAATTCAGGGTAACAATACGAGAACTGAAAGAACAAAATGTTTGGCAAATGGCTCACACATGACAAAAGTGTAATGTAAACATACAGCCTGGTAAATAAAGTTCTGCAGATGTAAATATTTTCTTTCAGCATAAAGTGTATTGCCTTAAAGCATTGATACTCATCAGGAATACACTTAAGGCCACATGGTCTGAGTCTACCCACAGGTCAAAACAAAACTCAATATTATTTTCACTGTAACTACCAGCTTTGAAAGCGATTTAATAGCTTATTCACTTACTCCCATTACAGAACCTGAGGGTTCATCACTGCAACCAAGGCACACTACTGTGTGCTAATTACGTATGTTTGTCACATGTATAATGTCATATAATCTCATGTTCACGTATCTGGAATCAGGTAACACTTTCTTACATTCATCATTCTTCCTGGTCTGTGATAACTGTATCCCACCTACTCTAATGGTTTTCATTTACTGTACTGATACCTGATTCTGAGGTGAACGGGCATTCCTCCTCCTGAGTACAGCAACACCAACGATCACAGCAGCCATCAGAGCAATTCCAGCAAAAGCCAATGTGAAGTAGATGCTCTTACTTTCCCGGTGGTACACTTCTCGGCGCACAGAGTAAGTCTGAGAAAAGGACAAATACAGCATCAACTAACACAACAGAATGTTAAGTCTGTCATTGGGCCAGTACACCACACTGACATTCATTAACCTACCATAAAGCACCAATTAACACAACAGAACATAAACTCTGTCATTCAACCAGTACAGTGCACTGATATTAATTCATCTACCATTCATGCTATAGAGGCCTAATCTTATAAACTGACAACTGTCAACTAAAACACTTCTGTCCCTTAACATTAATGTGCAGTAACTGATGTATCAGCTTTACTAGACCAACAAGAAACACTTATGAGTTACAGTCATGTGCATCTGCTCTGCTGTCTGCTGTTCCATACTGGCTGAAGTGTCTAGAGCTCCGTACAATTGCCCTCACAGGCTGAAGCCAATTTGAACTTATTTGCCTACATACATCAGCAGGGACAGCATAGTTGGCATGGTGACTAGGCTATGGACCTCATGGTCTCAAGTTTGAATCAAATAAGGGCAACAGATTTTTCTCTTCTCCAAAATGTCCAAACTGGCCCCGCAGCCCACTCGGCCTCCTGTTCAATGGATACTGGGAATAAAGAGGCTGATGCATTAGACCGACCACTCACCTCCATCAAGTGCCAAGGTTAAAAATCAGTGCAGCTTAACCTCCACTCTCCCACATGCCTGGCATGTCCAGGGAAATCTTCTACCTTTTTACCTCTACCTGTGTGTACACACAATTTACAGTCTGCTTATGTTAAAAGTAAGAGTTAATGAACTTACTTAATTATAATACACACACACACACACACACACACACACACACAGGCACTTACAAAAGTATACTGATAAGGTGAAAGGTAGCATGGACCCTCTGCTTAATTAAGCACCATGCCATGAACATGTATGGGGATTGGATGTATAGCTCCATGCCTTCTTAGCCTCAGCACTAGACAGAGGTGAACAGGCAGCTTCATGCCCTGGCCACTTCAACCCTGGAAAACAGCACCTTGTACTCACTGAATGGGAGACTGGGTGGGTTCCAGAGCTGATCTGGTTGCTGTCGAGAGGAAAGAAATCTCTGATCCTGCCGGGAAATTACACTCAATTCCACAGTCATTAAGCCTATGCCCTAGTTATGCCACTAAATGAGCAGCTAACCCAGATCCTAAAGTAAAGTTGTTTGTGGGTTTCAAATGGAATTCACATAAGGAAATATTGCAACTCACCGGTTCACCATGGCTAACATCGTGGGCTTGTGCATGGGCAACATGCGCCACTTCCTCTCTGTGAGGCTGAGCTACCTCAGGAGCAAGTGATGATACTGACACAGTGTTGGATGACTCATCCATATGCTCATCCTCCATAGTCTCAGGATCAAACTTGTCACGACCATTTAGCTTTGCTTCCACCCGATGCTTTTCTTCACGCAGCTCTACACGTTCTTTCTTACGCTGCTCCTTACGCTGCTTCTCCAGCTCACGTTGGCGCTCTTTCTCTGCAGACACAAGGAAACACTTTGTTCCACAGTTTCATTACACAGTTTATGTACGAGGTGTTTATGTCACAAAAATGATGATTACTTTCAAGTGTTAAGTTTGTCTTCTAACAAAATGTAAAAGGTTCAGTAGTTTGGTGTGGTCCAGTCCCCAGTAATTCAGCCAGTAGCTGAGTTGCTATATGGCCTGATATAAGAAATTCCACCCTCGCTGAATGACACCACCTCAATGTGTGAAAGATTTCAAAAAACCTGTCTAACCTTCCTGCTTAGCAGCCACATCAGCTCGGTACTTCTCTAAGATGGCTGCCTCAGCATCCCGGGTCATGGCAAGCAGAGAGCCTGGGGTCTCATCCTTGCTGCGCAGAGCCTGGATGTAGTCCTCCATTAGTTGACCAATCTTTGACCTAAGGTCAGGGAACCTGCAACATGAAGTGGGTTTCGCCAAATATAGGCTACATTCATAGGTGTGTCTACAGGGTGTGCTGGGTGTGCCCAAGCACACCCTAATGTCTCAAAACAAAGGCGGTTTCACATTTTAGTTTTTTATTTTGTCTTTTTTTAAGCTTGTATTATTTAAGTAGAATTCAGCTGTTAATTTAAAATGTTAAGTTTTTGTTTCTTTAGTTTATTTGGTGAATAAAAAATAATGACCTTTATGAGTGAGTATTCAATAAATGCTTGCTCATAAAATATTAAAAATTAAAATTCAGTGGGTGCACACCCAAATGAAATGTGCTGTGCACACTTATGGCTACATTTCACACACACACACACACACACACACACACACACACACACACACATCGGTGTTAACTCACTGTACTAAATGGCTTCACTATATGCAGAAACTGTCCCTATAAGAAGAATGTCAGATAGAAAATAAGTTGTACACAGAGCTGATGTGGAAACAATCAGCACTGTTAGAAACTGTAAATCTACTAACCTTTACTGGCCATGTATTGCTGTATCTAACCCTGCATGTGCATGGTCTGCCTAACTGAACACTGCACTATTCCAATACCAGTAAACCCCCATGTTAACATTCTACCTCCCAGCTGTGTATACCTGGATGCTAAAGGTTAAGAACTCCAGTGCTGAAGAATCCAAAACAAAAACTTGGAAAAGTATACTGGGCCATGAGAAGATACATTAAAATCTCATCTTTATAACCTTCTCTGGCTTGGTGCAGTGAAAACTGTGTATTCTGTTATGGCTTATGCACAAGTCTCAAATATATCCTAACTTCATATTTAACCATATAACCAAACACACATGTGCACAAGTACTGAAATTCACATAGGGTCACACATTTTCAAAAAGGGCCTCTAATAAAAATAAAATGCCAACAAAACGTAAAAGTACAATGCAGAGACATACATGGTACGCTGTTTCTTTTGTTTTGTGTTAATAATGGACACCTGTATTTGTATCAAGCTAGTAAATATGAATTTTATTGTATTTCAATCATTCATATATACAGTCAGATCCAAATAATACTGCATTAGGCCACTGTCACAAATTATCAATATGTATGCAAGTTTGTCACTATCCTTTAAAATGTAATTCTAACACCCATGTCAGTAGCCTTCTTCTATCCATTCTTTTCACAACAATAACATGCACTATCAAAATTACTGAAGAAATACTATTACATTTATTTAACACAATTCCAGTGGTTACTCAAATTGTATAACTGAATGAAATAGTAAACTACTTATGTAACACATACATACATACATACATACATACATACATACATATGTATTGATCAGAAACATCCACATAGCAAAGTGTTATATGAAATTCACAGCCATTTTTGATAAATTTTCTGTTAACAATTGGAACCTCAACTAATGACAAAAACATTCTGTGTCACATCAAGGGATGGTCTTTTGGGATGTCACAACGAATAGTGTAACACCTATCTACCAAACTCCACAGTGTCACGTCTCAAAATACAATTATTTTAATACTAACTGCTGTGAACACCTGGAATATCATTATTCCACATATTCAAAAACTTTCAAAATTAAAGTTTCAACTTAACTAACTTTACAAGAGAACTAACTGTACATAGAAGGTGGAAAGATCATCTAGACAGAATGGGTAAGGTAAAGAAGTTAACAAGCAGCTTCACTTCTGTGAAAACCAACAACCCTTCTTGCATTATAAACACTGAAATACCAGCTCTGAAGATTTGCTTTTCATTAGATGCTGGTAACTACCCTCACATTCCTGTGCTCGCTTGAGCTCTATGTAAGTGTCTCATTTTACTAAATTTCGTTCTTAGTAAGTGATATAGGCTGAGACAGATCAGGGAATTTTGATACCAAAACAAGTAATTTTGTATTCCACATTGTCTGTCACCAACATTTTACTTTCAAGCATAATTTACGCAGTCTTGTGGCGGGTGGGAATTACTGCATAGCTAGTATTATTGGGTAGGCTCACACCTCCCTGACCTACAGGCTGCCACCTGTCAGGCACAACATTCTTATAGATGGAAACCAAAATTGGCTTCATAATAATACAATACAATACAATAATAATACCTCTGATGACAGGATTTTTTACCAACTGGAAAGTAAAGGGCCTGGACTCAAGATTTTTACAATCTCTCTTTTCAAGAAATGGGTCAAAAACAGCAACTAGACTTTCACTGTACTTGTTTACAACACAGCTTTCACTGCTAGTACATAAAGTACATTATTTCTACAATCAACAACCACAGTGACAACATTACCTGTCTAAAAAGATTACTGTCTTTTGGGATTGGAAACCTCCTCTTCTGGTAGTCATGTACTGATGTTTCAGTGGAACCTGCTAGCTCCATCATCAGAGTAGATGATGGAAATAGCAGATTCCTCATGCATGTTGATGCTTATCTACCAGACTACACAGTGTCACATTCAGTAGGTTATCCTCACACTTACTGCCATGAGAACCTCAAACTGCATTTACCTGTCTAACATCTGCAATGACTGATTCACCATCTTGTCAATGTCAGTGAGATGCTCTAAAGTAAGGGCCTTCTCGCGCTCAGCCTGTTCAAAGCTTGAGGCCAGCAGATGACGATAGTGTGAGATAGTGTGGTGGCGGTCCTTGTGTAATGCTCGCAACAGCTTCTGTAGGCACTTCTGTACCCGGTGAGTCTGAGGCCCATGAAAAACAGAAAATCATTCTTCCACATCAGTTGTAACACACTGGCATGATAAGTGATTTGATGACTCATGACATCATTATATCTGAGGTAGATGTTCTTACGTACCTCACACTAAGCAAGGCAGAAAAACACATGTGTTATGGGAAATTAGTTGGTACCACAGAATGTATAATGTTATAGCCAAGGTGTCGCACAAACTGAGGTTGTTATAACCAAGTTCACAACTGTACTTACTACTGTTCAAAAGGTTAAGTATTTCTCAGAATGATAAAACCTTCTTGGGGACCAGATACATCAATTTGGGGTTGAGTACAACGTTTTGGAGATCTCCTCTATGTCGATAACTGGGAATATCATAAATTTCCTGAAGACGGAACCAGAGATGTTCTTGTATACATTGGGCTTTAAATCTTAATTGCCATGGCTCATCACCCAAGAAGATTTAATGGGTTTTAGTCACTATGAAAGCTTAAAGTCTCATACTTCTAGTAGCATTTCACAGCATTAGTTATTAAACCCACCCAAACTGGTCAAAAATACTGCAATCACCAAAGTTTTAAATCTACTGTTAAATCTTTACTGTTAACATTTTAATTAACCCTTTCAAGACGAAGCGTGTCTGTTTTATGTAAGGACTCAGTGCGTACCGCGCTGTAAACACTCTCCACTTCAGTTATAAAAACCAATTTCTTAATGTTTTATAAGGCAAAAGTTGCTGTTTGTTCTGAGATCCGTACAAAACACATAAACGCAATGTGGGCACCACGTAGAATTTTTTAATGTTAAACCTGGTGGTACGTAAAGTTACCGCTAGGCTTTAAAACGTTAATAAATATGGGAAGCCAATCATAACCAGAATACTAATATTTCCTAACAATACTCACAAAAATTTACTGAAGATATTGGAAAACAAGGTTCTGAGAATACGAGTATTTAAGTCTAAGAGGGAGAAAGTATCAAGAAGTTGGAGGAAAATGCTTAATGGTGAGCTTCACAATCTCTGCTCTTCATCCAGTATAAGTACATGATGAAACAAAGGAGGTTGAACTTGGAGAAGGGTACAGAAGGCACAGTCAATTATACAAGAGCACACCAAAGGTTCTGTTAGAAAACTTGAAGGAAAGAGACCACATGGGGGACCTAGTGACAGATGGAAAAATAATATTAAAACAGACCTTGAAAAAACAGGATAGAAGAGCGTGGATGGCATTCCTGTGACTTGTGACAGAGTCCAGACATGGGCTCTTGTGAAGACAGAAATATATGTCAGAATTCCATAAAATGCACACAATTGCTTGACTGAGCTGGTTTCTCAGTAAGGGCTAAGCTCCACAGAGTTAGATTCTTACTTAACTAGGAACATTCACTCCTAGCGATATAAATATAAATCTAATTTATTCATGATATCTGATGTCCAAGAACCTACATGCTCTCTTTGTGCACTGTATGACTGCCAAGAAGAATTATGTGCAAGCTCAGAATCCAGTTTTAAAACAGCAAGAATAGGACATAGGTCATCTGCTGTAAACCAAGGAGTCATCAACTAGACAGTGCGACTTTCATTCAAGACATATTTCTATCATGCAAATACTTTGATATATCCAGAAATGTATTCACATTTGTAAGTAGGCTTCACTGTGTGGGTCTATCAGACTGAGTTTCAACAAAGCTTGTGTTTTACTGCTCATGTGGTTTGCTTGAATATAGATGCAGCAAAACGAACATGTACCTTAAATTTTGTTATAAAATTAAACTAAAAGTGGTCAACATTCATTATGAAATATTTAGCGCTTAGTTCTGAGTTTTATTTGAAACCTTTCTTGTCTTCCACACACATTTAGGACCCAATTAATGAACACATGCAAATCTCAGTCACTTAGGACAATACGTCCAAGGTATGCAGGCATTTGATGTACGAATAGAACTCACGTTTGGTGGGTTGTCGTTGAGTGCTTGAGTGTAGCAACCCATAGCTTCCTTTTTGCGCTCATTTATGTGTGCCATAACACGCTGTTGATGCATTGCCACCAGCTGATGTTTTTCTGCATCTCCTTCTTCCTCCAACGCTTGCACTGTCTTCTGGAATCTCTGGGTCATACGTTTCTTGAACTCATCTGCTCCCTTAGGGTCATTTGTTCTCATGTCCTGGTAACGTTCCTCCAGATCTGACCAGTCCTTCATTACCTACAAAACAATCATTAGAGAATTTAGAAAACAAGAAATGCTTTCCTTCTGTAGGAATACGCCATAAGATTCTCCATTAAAGCAACATAAAATAAAAATTAAAATCAATCTTTATACTGCTAAGCCCTGAGCTTGAGGCTACGTGTTATGTGTTCTTACCTTGGTGACTTTCTCACGGTGCATCTCCTCGAGTCTCTGCTGTGCATCTTTATATGCCTGGTGCTCAAGTCGGGGGTCAAAATGCGTGAAGTATGGGTCAGGGGTGGGAACCTGAGTCACAGGGGCAGAGGAGGCAGGCTGAAGGTGACGAGCTGGAGCAGGAGTAGGGCTGGGGGTGGGCAGAGTGCCAGCTGTGCTGCTACTTGTGTCTTCTTCAACATATTCATCATCCTCTTCTTCCTCTTCATCAACAGTGTCCTCTGTGTCATTGTCTTCTTCCTCATCATCATCCTCCTCCTCTTCATCATCTGCAGCCACGTCATCATCAAAAACCTCTTGTTCCTTTCCTTTCAGGGTAGTCAAATCAATTGGTTTCTTTGGCTTCAGGTTGTCTGCAACACAGTACACAAGTGTCTGAGAGCGGGCATAAATAAAGTTGTCCCTTTAAGTACCACATCATGAAAACACATAAATAAGCGGAGGTAAAGATCCCTGCATTCTTAACTTCAGTCAGTTATAGATGGAGGTGAGTAACGAGCTTCATGCATTAACCTTAAGTACAAAATCCCCTGGTACCCACCGACAGAAGCCTGGGAAAGATCCACAGCCAGTCTCAACACAGTGGTAAAGAGAAAAACTCTTGTCCCAAACGGGAATCGAACCCCGGCCAGAGCATGTGTCGGTGCCAGGCTTCAGAAATGCTACTTCATTGAGTTACCCACAACCACAATCCACTGATTCAAAGTCTTGCTGTATGATCGACACAAGTAACTGTATATACGCCATTGTTGTGTGTTCACTCAGCATAATGTAATTCTAGGTTACAACAGAATCATTTATACTACTAACGACACTGTATCAAATGGACAGGTCTTGTAGGGCACAAGGGGTAGCATTATTAGTAGCCATGTAAGTGACTTGGTCGCAGAAGCCATAGACTTTTATTCGGAAGGTTACCGGTTCAAATGTCATGTGATTTATTGTGTACCCTAACTGAGGTACTTTTCAGTATCTTCTGCTGGATACCGGGTTAATACCTTCAAAAAGGCCGCAACTGTCTCCTTTTATATCCCTCCCCGTCCCAATTCAAGTTCATCTTACAGTTTCACTCGATGTTACACAGTCTACATAGTACAAACAGAACTGTTAGACAGTAACGCATCATATTTTGACAATGGTTTAACACGTCACACATCACTAATATGCACCAGCACTTTTTCCATTATCACTGAACACCAAACACTCGCAACGTTTCGAAAGCAGTGTGCTTTCGTCTTCAGGTGAAAACACTCTGTTAAGAGCCTAAAAATTACTGAAGATTAGTAAAAAGTTTGGCTGTAGCAAATGAATCACCAGAAACCTCAGGATTTAATGTTCTCGGCAACGTAACAGTACTCATACAAAAGCGCGCATCCAGAATTTTGCCTTCAGGCCGGCGGGAGGGGGGGGGGGGGTGCCTGCCGAGCCTGAGGCTATATATAATTTATGTTTAATTTAAAAAATTATGCTATAAAAATCATGTTGTAAGCACAACATAACACTGCCTGCAACTGCATTTATACACACACAAATAAAACTACACGTTCCATGACTATTTCGCAGTGTCCTATCTTCTTGTTTTTTTTTATTTTTATTTTATTCATTCATTTTTCAAAATTATAACGTACTGGTCACCAGCCGATTTCAGTGGCTGATTTCGGCTGAAGGGGAAATCCATAAAACTTCTGATACCATAATATCTACACAAGCTGTGATTTTTAAATTTCTGTGCGACCCTGCTCATACATCCTGCGATATCCACGGCTAGAAAACAGGCGTCGGCGCTGGCAGACACCACGTAAGTAGCTCCAGATGTCTCATCTCTAAACGGAGCTAACGTCATAAATAAAGCTCACAACAAAAATGAATACAGTAATGAGTACAGTAACCTGCACTGTCATGATTTAATATACGGTAACTACGTTCATTAGTCCAAGGGGCCGTGGTGGCGCAGTTGGTTGAGGCACTGCGCTACAAACCGGCAGGTCGCGGGTTCGATTCCCGATGGTGTCAGTGGATTTTTCATTGACATAATCCTGTCGGTCGCACTATGGCCCTGGGGTCGACTCAGCCTCTAACAGAAATGAATATTTCCTGGGGGGTAAACGCGGCCGGTGCGTAGGGCTGACAACCTTACCACCTTCAAGCGCCGATTGTCTAGAAATCTGGGAGCCTCGACCTCCTGGAACCCTGTGGGCCTGTCCAGGCCTGTAGTGGGACTGCTTTACCTTTTTTTTACGTTCATTAGCCCTCCGTGAGTTTCTACCTAGTTCTGAAGTAATTTCCTGATATCGATTACATGAAGAAATTCGGCATGATTTCGGTACAAAAGTGCTTTAAATTTCTTACAACATCCGAAACTATAAAATTAGTCGCATCAGTTCTTGTGTAACGTACGTTACACACATAAAAATTCAGCCACTGCAGCCCAGGATATAAAAGCATGCCAACATGAACGAATCATCTAGCAACACCAGAGACGTTCACAGGTAGCTTTTATGACTACAGAAAAACGACTTTTCTCAACCACGATTACAATGTCTACAGGAATTACTAGAAACAACGCTGCACACTCTTTGTATGTGCAGAACACAACTCCGTTTCATGGACAGACCTTGAAACGTTAAGCATGTCTCGTGAGGGCCCTAAAATTGTGATTTACCAACACAGTCCGCCGTGCATTCCATCAGGCACTGTATTTCCTGTTTCCGGTCGGCACGTGACAGACTGGGTTATGATCACTACAAGAAAACCGACAGCAACGCCTAGTAAGCGGACTAGTATCACTGAATTCTAGCAATCGCCCTTAGTCAAGTTACTTCAGGCCTTTCGAAAGTTTATCAGATACCTAGAGACGAGCTAATTTTCTTGGTTTATTCAACGTACCAATTGTTCTGATTACATATAAAATATACAGGTTAGGCTAATGTGCATTCTGGCGATAACAGGGATTTTCTTCCCCAACGTATAAACAAGTGCCGGCCTTAGCAAACGCGGGGCCCCATTGCGATCATTGTGGTGGGCCCCCTAACAGCTATTGTACCGGGGGGTGGGGGGGGGGTGGAGGACTAATGTCTTGTTAAAGTAACGTAAGCTAGGATGAAAAATTAAAATGGTTCCATGAGCGCGGGGCCCCCGCAAGCGCACGGCCCGATTGCGCCCAGTAGGCCCATCAGCCTAAGGCCGGCCCTGGTTAATTCCGGAAGGCTCAAGTTTTCGGCCTTGGAAATCAGACAATAAGACGTTCACTTTTCGTACATTAACACATATGACCAAAAAGAATTACGTGTTCTGCGTGACTATTACAATAGACAATCACAATTTCCCTATACAACAGTCACCGACTGGTCTTTCTAATGGAACCACTCTGTTCGATGTGAGGTACAGACTGCATCTTTATACATACCGCAGAATGATTTGAGTCCTCAAAGAATGCGCAAAAACGCTGATAAAGAAAAGGTGTATAACGACAGTCCCCTGCTAATTCACAGGATTGCTGTGACCTTCTTTTAGTGCTTGTGTAATGACACTCCCAGCAGAAGATACGTCATACCTACACATACTTGTTTCTATAAGTACAGATGTTCGAACATCCAAATTGACATATTATTTGAGAACCGAATACGAAAACGGAATCCATTTTCGGGACGGGGGTTCGTGAATGAGGCCACGGAAAATGTTCGCTTCGTATTTGCGTTCCATACTGACGTGGAATAACCGAGATGGCAGACGAATTGTTTTTACACCAGGTCCAGCCATGTTCCGGGTCAGTGGAGACGCCTATGCTGATGGAGCTTTTCCAAAGCCTGACAGCAAACTGTCAGTATGTTTTGCATTTGTAAAGGTCGGAGTTCAATTTCTACATCATAAATACCCACAAACACCCCAATCCTTGGCACATCTTTACAGGTCCCCTCCCTTGCGATCGATACTAATCTGCAAATATTAGTAGTTGGTCATTTATCTTCTTGAAAGGCAACCCAAAACTGAAATACGCAGTACAAATAAAAGAAAGGCGGAAAAACTTTACAAAGTTCAGCTCGTCTAATGAAAGTCTGCCTTACGGACATTTGTTAGCAACTCTATCACAAAAATGATTTGTGTGGTACAGGTTACAAAAATAAGAGACGAGTTTACTTTTGTTGACCCGTATTGCACACAATTGCTGAAAGTGAAGTCAAAGCTGGAAGCTTTATTGAAACCAAAACTACGTTGGATATTAAAATGGGGCAGATGGGAGAATTTGGCTCAGCACAGCGACCAGTGGCGTGTCTAGTGAATGCGATAATGAACCCTCGGGGTTCCTTGATAGGCGGAAAATTTACCGAGCAGCTGGGCGACTGCTGGCTTCTCAAGGACTCCGTTCCATGTATTTCATTATTAAAATATTGCAGTTAAGATATTAAAAGTTCATTAAAACACGTTTGGTTTCCATAGGTCACAGAGTTTCTAGGGCAGCTGACCTTCTCACGAATCTGGTCCTTGGAGTTTGTTAGTTATTAAAACAAAAAATGCAGAAGTTCAGAAGTTTCTTAATAAGCATTTGGATGCTACAAAAGGCGTAGAATTTCTTGATTGACTGGGTAACCAATGGGTCCTAGAAAGGCCTCTCTTCCATGCAGCTGATCAGTTCATAAGATATTCAACGATGTCATAACAATGCTACATGCCGCTTGAAGTCTGAGCGTATTTTTAATGGCAGTCAGAATACAGGCAGGCCTAATGTAGTGAATTCAGGATACGAAGGGCGGGTCGTCTCGTCCCTGTGGTAAGGAAGGCGATCCCGGCGGAGTTTAGACAGGGGCGGCGCAGCCTACCGTTTACTGAATAAAATGTGTTTATTCAGGTAGTCTACTGTAAACATAACCGACGCTGAACAATTCACAAACTCTCGGTGAATATTTTTTTTTCCAAATCTGTTTGAATATCTGGCAACTCAATATTTTTGTCGGCTTTGTGTAACAGTACATGAGATGCGGGTTACCGCAATATCAACTTTATCCGCTTACACACTGGCATTCGGAGAAGGCCGGTCTGCTTCAGGGGAAACTACATACGATCTTAATTTTCAATTCAACTGTCATACATTGTGTTAAAACACAGTATTAAAATATTGTATTAAAACAAAGCAAAGTATTAGTTACGCTCGACCAATCAGCGACTGTGAACCATAAAATCGTTCTTAGAGCCTGTCCCAGAATTGCCGTGTCTGAGTCCATACATCACAGCTTTTTCTCTTTAAATGCAAAACGTGTAAAATTTCTTGTTAAGACAAAGTCTATTTCTGATGCTCTTTTAGATGGCTTACAGAAATATGGTTTATCCACAGAGTACCTAAAAAGGAAGCCTGACGCAGCCTATCTGATGAAGCTTTAGTCATGTTACGAAAGTCACGAGTTTCACAACAGTTTCTTCACGATTTTCCTCATGCCACTGTTTCTTACTGTGGCTGTCACAAGGTTGAGCTGGGAGTGACTGATGCTGCAGATGATACTGTGGGATTTAAAGGTTTACATACGTTGTGTGACGTATTTCCTTCACTGTATCTATCACAGGTCCTCTAAGCATCAACACGAGCTAATTACTTGCTCCCACTTCCTTCACCGCCGGTTTTTATAAAGACTGGCCGTTTATTCAGCATAGGGTGAGCTCTAAACTGTGAAATAAACTTTACAGTCTTAGAACGCCCAGTCGGAACATTTCGGCAATCCGAGCGCCGACTACTCACGACAGCGTGTAGTTACAGCGGAAGTATGACAGACAATAAACTTCAACATAACAGCGAGTCATCTTATGAGGCTTATTATTATTATCATCATAATCTCCTTGATGCAGGGTATTCACACTTATATACCTGAAACAAACCATGTTTCTAGGGTATACAGTGTCGCAGCTACTCCGCGCGTACTGTTAATGGTGCATACAACGCTGTCTCCAATGTTAAACTCTTTAGTGTTTCTACATTAGCACTTTCCGCAGTATGTGTGCTGTGCCCAATATAGCTGTTTTCTGTAGTTCCTTGATTTCGTGCTTTCCCGGTATGCTGCTCAAGTATTATCTGAAGGATTTTGAAATGGTTCCAGTTGCTCCTATTATTACTGGCGTCACCTTTGCTTTTACATTCCACATGCGCTGGATTTCTATTATGAGGTCTTTATATTTTAAAATCTTCTCTGCTTCTTTCTTTATCACATTTCTGTCTCCCGGGATTGCTGCATCAATTAGCATACATGTTCCTTTTTCATTATCCCGGATTATGATGTCTAGTTTATTGCTGGGGATGGTTCTGTCGATTTGCACTTGCTGATTCCATAATATGGTTGCCTTGCCCACTTGACTTGTTTCTACTGATTTCGGTACATGTTCATACCAAAGTTCGCTGTCTAATTTTACCCGTAGTTCCTTACATATGTTGAAGTGTACTCTATCACACTGTATCATGTCGCTTGATGTATTGTTCTTTTGCCAATATTGGGCACGCTGACAGAATGTGGTCTGCTGTCTCCTCAAATTGGTGACATGATCTGCATTTGCTACCTGTTTCTGTGTGCAATATTTTTGTTGCATGGTATTTTGTTTGTAGTGCTTGGTCCTGTGCTGCCACTATCTCACTTTCTGTTTCTGCTTTCAGATCTCCCTTTGACAGCCAGAGGAACGTGTCTTCCTCGCTAATGAGATGTTTATCTATGCTTCTAATGTACTGGCCATGCATTACTTTGTTTTCCCATTTTTCCTTTAAGGACTCTGCCAATCTTGCCTTTGTGTTTTGTATTCCATCTTGTTTCCTGTCGTTGTTCTCGTTTGGTTGACTTAATTCAGCTATGATCTTCACTGCTGCTTTAACTGTTGAATTTGTATGTGGTTGAATGCTGTCGTGGCTCCCTATAATATTTACAAACTGGTCTTCTTCATACTTTTTGTTAAGATATTCCGCAATATTAATTATCTCTGTTTTATACGCTGCTTCAATTTGTGACAGACCTCTTCCTCCTTCTTTCCTCTTTACATGCAGCCTATCTATATCAGCTTGAAGATGATGCATTTTGTACATTGTTAATATCTTCCCGGTTTTCCTATCGATTTTTTTATTTCTTCTAATCTCCAATTAATTATACCAAAACTGTATCTTAATACTGGGATGGCTAATGTTCCAATTGCTGTAATTTTGTTTTTGGCATTTAATTCAGATTTCAGTATCATTCTTAGTCTCCTGGTGTATTCCTTCTTCAGTCTTTCTTTCATTTGCTGATGTTGTATGCCGTCACTTTCCTCAATCCCAAGGTACTTGTATGTCTTTCCCTGTTCAAGCTCCTGTATTCCTCTGTTGATGCCCACCACTAAATTTTGCGGGTGGGCTAGTTTTCCTTTCTTAAATACAATCTTTGCACACTTGTCAAGCCCAAATTCCATATGGATATCATCCTGAAGGTTGTGACTGTTTGTATCTGTTTTTGAAGCTCTTCTTCTGATTTGCCTAACAACTTCAAATCGTCCAAGTAAAACAGGTGGGATATTTTTGTCTGTGTTGTGTGCTCTTCATATCCCGTGTTCAGCCTGTTCAATTGTTCTGTGAGGGGGATTAAGCAAATGCAAAATTATTATTGTTTATTATTATTATTATTATGCTTTTATTTACTCGTTTATTTATAATATGAAAATAAAATTCTGACAAAATAAATACTATTTGCAGTTAAATTTTAAACGTCTGAAGGCATACAGAAACGGGCGTGGCCGCATCCCCCTGGCCAAAGTACCTACAGTCTTGATATGAAAGAAACCCACAGACATATTTATAATACCGGATTCTCAAAGGAAATATGCATAGGGTTACGACGACAGACAATTCCACACTTCAATCTTTACCAAACCCATTAGTATTCTGCGTTGCACCTATAGCGTGTGCATAGAATATGACATCGACTGGGGCCATGACAGCGCAGTCCTAGACCGCCGAGTCGGTAAGATACTTCAAGAATATTGTCTTCTGGAATGTGACGACGTGTAGTTTGGTAGAAATGTACCGACGTTACGGAGCAGAGTGCTGCCTCCATCTTCAGGGCCGTCGCATGAGAACTTCGCGTTCCAGAAGTGACATTTCCGGCAAACGAGCCCTCGAATTGTGTTCGGCCAGGCAACGAAAGGGATCCTTCCGCCATTGGCTGGCCAGTTTTTCTTAGAAGACATTGCATAATCTGCATTTAATAAAATTAATTAATATCCCTGAGAATAAAACGCCCTCAGCAAGCAAAGCTGAAAAAAGTCGCACACGGCTTCGGATCAAAACGTTAAGAGTGCAACCCGCTCTTAATTCAGGGGCAATTAGAACTGTCGGGACCGACTTTCGGTCCTTCTACGTGTAACAAGTAAATTTGTTAATAATTATCAGTTACACTTATTAATTTCAGCGTGAACGTTGGTACGTCATTGTACTGTTTTGTTGTTAAGCCAATATTTATATTAATTAAATGTCTTATTGCAGATGCTAGACAAAGAAAGTGATGGAACAGAAGATGAAACTGGACTGCATGTTAACCTTCTTTCACAGCTTAGGAAAATGGACCTTGATGATTTGTGATTAACCATTTAAAGACTGAGATTAAAATGAATTATATTTAAAGACCCAGTCCGTAGCGTGCAGTAAACACATTCCGTCTCGGTTATAAAAATCAACGAGTTAATGCTGTATATGGGCAGAACGTACAGTGGGAGTGTGACCGGACTGACATTGCTGAAATATATGTAAGATGTGCAAATAACCTGCTTTCGCGGGAAGAATACCGTACGTGTGCCAACTAAACAGAAATAAGTGGTTCTAACAGAGTTAAGTTTTTCTTTTTCAATTTAGGGTGAAGACACAGCCCCAATGGTAAACATCTGTGCTCCGATGTTGTCAGATGCTAATTTTAGGCCATTTATATGTTCACATACACACAAAGGTGGCTTGCTTGGGGTTTGAACCGCGATGTTCCGCTAGAGGACAGACCTCTGTGATCCACGCTATCCTGACGGTTAGATATTTAGCACGTACTCAACACACCCCAATAACAGTTACCCACATTTTCCCCAGAATGGAGCATCTATGCAGAACTGGTAGAGGTATGGTTCCAAAACATATCATTTAATACGATGGCGAATTAAAATCGTCACATAATGGAAGAGGGTCTGTAAGGGAATTGGGTAACTTACAGTTTATATCTGCATTAAATAGAAGGAAGCACGTAACAATACGTACAAAAATTAGAAGGCTAAAACAACTGCTAACATGTATATACTAGATGTGGCATGACGTCGCGAATAACGCTTGTACAGTTTGGAGATGTAAATCCTCTCTTCAATTGTCTTCAAGTTGCCATCTTGTTTTATTGTTGGTTGGAAAAACACTGCATATTAAATGTAGTTACGATAACAAGATTTAGACTAAACAATGCTAATTAATGGCAAAAGGATTGAAATATTCCCAGAAATGTATAACAGTACTGCGATTTACAAGCACTCTAAACCTGTGTTTGCTTTACCGAAGTACACAGCAACAAAACTAAACCTGTATTTCAGTGCAGTGCAATTACGGGATTTTATCATTCTAACACGGAGATTATGTTCCGTGCCGTCGTACAACTACAAAGGTGAAATGCTTCATTCCTGATCTCACATGCTAAGAAAAAGTTTGTTTCTAAAAGCATTTTCATGTGTTATATGTTGAGTTTCTGGCGTGCTGGGAATGTTTTGTTGTAAGAATAAACCTTTTATTTTCGCCATGCTTATCGGCACGTAACAACTCGAGATCGTCTAAATGGGCGACCATATAATTTTATAACGAGGAGTTTTACTAAAATGTGTGACATATTCTGACTCTCGCTCAAATCCCATAAAAAAACGGACAATTTTCATAAATACCCACAAACATTTCTGCGCGCAAGTCGATCGAACCGTAGGAGTACAGATCAGACCGAGAAACGTTCCCAATAAACGATGTATGAAAGAATGAAACACACAAACTGTATCTCCAATACACTCCCTTCCATACGTCTTATGATTTTTCAAGACAATTAAGCAGGAGTGAAGGACTTGCAGGTACATTCAACAATGGCTTGCCGAACACAAGCAAATGTTACCAAACCAAAGCGTATTTAAAACCAAATTTAAAGGCCTGAAAGTAATGACAATGGAACTAAACGTGCAGCCATAATCGTTTTCTCTAATAAAATTTAAATATCGTTTCTTTCGAGACAATTAAATAAAATTCACCAAACGTGTTACGGTGTGCTTACACTCCATAGCTTGTCTAACCATCCACTGCCACCGCCACCACTCGGTCGCCGATGACGGTGTGATGGTGGGCCGGGTATGTTAAGGGCCTTTGGTCCTCCGGAAGTTTTAATTACAGAAGGACACGTAAAAGAAATAGTTTGACTTCACCGTACGCTTCGGAAGACCATGCAGCCTCCATATTCGCGATTTGAGACATAAAGACACCTCCGACACGCTGGCTGTACCTACCAGACTACACGCTGACGAAACGACAATCTGGACAATCACGACAAAACGCGAGGATCACATTAAGTTCTCATAAGTGTCTCTAACACCCATCAGAATCAAAGAAACAGTAATAAATATGCTTGAGTACAACCACGTCTGCTGCTTCCGCCATGCCAATGTCGTACAGAACAGCAGGGGCCTGACTAGGCAACCTGCATGATAATCAATATCCAGACGAGCCATGGCGCCTGTACACTGCTGGATAGAACACAGAACACTGCGGTGCGCCTCACCACCAAGTTCTGCTGGCACGTGAGGGCAGTACGAACCCTGTTCAAGCCATTTATTCAAAAGCTACACATCCACGTCACAGCCATGATCACTCTGTCTTGCCAACCCGACACCACACTGCGACTGCATACGAACATCACAAAAGCACTGCATCTTGCAGCGTGTGAATCACTTCCGACCGCTTTACACACGCCAGTCCTCCCCCCGCATCGCGTCAACAAGATATCGGCCTATGAGTGTGTAGGACGAGTATAACAAGATCGGAAAGGGTGTGCACAACTCCGTAATGCAGTACACATAAAATTCCCAACGGCTTTCTTTGCAGTTATTTGTTGTCGGCTTATAAAACGTAGTTATCCAGATGCGATATACGGAGGCCGCGAAAGCGTAGTTGACATTGCGAGTAGGCTACCGGTTGGAAAAGCGAGGATTCATGGTTCTGTTCCCGGCTGAAACATGCGAAGGAGAGCGACGGGTGTTGCATTCAAAGGCGCTGTCAGCTGCGAAGACAATATGGCGTCAGTGATAGATGAATGAAAAGCGAGTATGGAGCACTGGTGGAATGATACTGACATGAGAAAACTGACGTACTCGACGAGAAACCTGCCCCACTGTCGCTCTGCCTACCACAAATCCAGCGTAGAACGTGGCTGGATCATGGCATTTTCTCCAAAACATCCATACCGGCTTTGGGGCTAACCTATCTTTCTACCCCACAGGTACCGACGGCTCTTTCGCCGGTGGTAAAGAGGCAGAAACGTGAAGCTCACCACCACACCTAGTGCCAAGATTGAGAATGCGTGCAGCCTAACCTCCTCTCTCCGTATGCCTTTATGGCACAGTGAACCACCCGGGTGGTTCACTGTGCCGTTTATATCATCGGTCACCGACCTGGACCGTAATCCATAATATGTCTCTTCTGTGCACATCATCCACAGCAATACGCCCGGTGTGCAACTTTCTTGTTCTGATACTTTATACTTATCTATATGGTACTTTTTTAACCTTGAATTTAACCAAAATTATATGATTTTTTAAACTGTGGATTAATTCCGACACATAATTGTAACTGTATTTCTGTTCTTACCACTCTGAAGATGTGCACATGAGTGGCCGAAACAAGTCTGTGGTTACTATGTAATAAAATTATATTCATACAGTCCAGCGCCTTTGTTGGTCTTTTTAAACGATTTTTCACATAAATTTACTCGATCAGCTTCCAGTGGAAGTCTTCGACATCGAATTAAAGAGAAATCTGTCCAACAGTTTCGGCGCTGATATCAGACAAACAGACGGATAGACACGCCCTCCACATAAGGTATCATTTTTACTTTGTAAGGAACATGACATACCCGTTCTTCATCCACTTCTTCTTGATATTAACTACACTGAAATAATGAACCGCCTACTTCCTGTATCACGTCACTACTGTACGAAAGCGAATCATGGACTCTTAGACACGGGATACTAACGACGTACTGAGGTGGAATACATGACATTCCCAAGATCATAGCCTGCAACATATAACGAGACGCTGGGCCCGAAATCAGAACATTCGACAGTAAACCGAAGAAGAGAGTATGATCCACGAAACGAAGACCTGCCATCAGAAATGGGCACGGAGACGTGCAACAGATGCCGGCATATCGTCTAGCCGAAGAGGCCCCGGAATTGGATCCCGAGGACAAAGAGGCTTGGGAATACCTAAGAAAAGATGGAAGAACCAAGTGTGTGCTTTTCTTCGGAACCGGAAATGCAGTACCCAAACCTTGTGGCGTAAAGAAGACACTTTATTAAATTTCTGGCTAATGCTTGTCACTACCTGCAGACTGACACTAGATTACTCTTCTACAGCAACTTCTAATAAACTGCGTAGACAACGCATATTTAGGACTGAACGTCGCAGTGCAGTGGACTGCACTTCTGCTTCGTATTCGGAAGGTCGTAGTTCGAATCCCGAAACTAAACTCGGTTATCCTGATTAATTTTTCAATGGCTTTCATCACTTCCTTCAAGTGTACTGGGAGAAAACTTCAAATAAGAGAAGACAGCTTCCTTCCCCGTCTTTCCCAATAATCTTACCATTCAACACCGTACAATAAAAAACGTAAAGTTGTCCCTTTGCTCGCCATGAAGGCATATGGGGGAGAGGTAGAGCTCCAGTCACTCTTAACCTTGGCAATGGATGAAGGCAAGTGGTTAGCTTCACGTCCCTTCCGCTTTATCCGGGGAAAGATCCCACGTTACACAATGAATAAGTGGAAGACAAGTGGGCCCCAGAGCCGGTATGGACCTTTTGGACAAGACAGAAACATCCTGTCCCTATCACAAATCAAGCCCCACATCGTCCAGCTCATATAGTTTAATCACGATACCGACTACGCTGCCCCGGTGTCCTAACACAGCCTACATTCATCATGTCCGCCACACGTCGCAGTGAAGTGGTTAGCATTAATATTTTTATTCGGGAGGTTCCACGTGCAAATCTCGGTCCGGCGGCCGACCACTGCCAGGCTGTTGGTGGTTTTCATCAAACCCTGTAAAAAAAAAAAAGACAGGGCGGTACCTGCAATTACATCACGACCGTTTCCTTCCAGATCCTGTCGAATTCGTTGGCCATGGTATCCTATCATTCGACGCTATATAATTCGAGACATTTAACCGTCGTTAAACAACCCATAATGCGGAGTCACGGACGAGGATTAATAAAGAAACAGGAGTAAATCCCTGTTTCGACCAACTTGCACCTCTACGTAAATTGCCGCACATAAAATGCAGTTGCAAGTTAATCGTACAGCTGCGGCAAGCGGCAGTGGTCAGCTCGACAGACCACTCTATTGTCTGTGAGGGAACTGTTTGACAATTTCCTGCCTCAGGACAGACCAGCAAGTTTATACATGTTACAGCGACTACAGGTGGTGTGTTCACGCTAAGTGTAAAGTTATAATTGTGTCTATGTGGAATGGGGACGGAAACAAGACGAATGTACAATAGGAAAGCACATGCGTGAATATCCCCCCCCCCCCGCAATAAACTGCGGGAAATGTCACAGTCAACGGAACACGCTCTTGCCTAATTAATGATGCCTCCGTACTTCCGGCATAATCATAAATTTCAGAGATCAAACACAGACGCAAGAAGTTGTGTTTGCTTACCCAGCAGCGCCGATATTATTGCTGCATTACCAAACGCGCTAAGTCAACAGAACACCGCTGCGAAGAAATTACAACTGTGAAATGAACCACCAACTGCAAAGCGTTTTACTTGACGACTTCTGTCATTGCTACTATTACACAGCGAGCCACAAACTGGTTCTGGACGAGCTACGCCTGTACAGACACTCCCCGACTTACATAAGGGTCCCTTTCTGCAAACATGTGCGTGACATGATTTTAACGGCGTAGGAATTCAAACCACTACCCACCAACACATGCAATCGCGGGTGGGGGTGGGGTGGAGGGGGGGGGGTTGCCTGAAAACTTGCAATCAATTTTGGTTACTCTCCGCGGAGAGTTCACCCCTCCAAAAACAACGCAGTACACAGTCACCAGCCCATTCTCACTCAACTGTAAAGTGCAACCCTAGTGTAACGGTAACGAAAAGTTCTCCCCTGAAGATGACCCAGCAGGGTCGAAACATGTAGGAGTGTGTTACGATTGATGATAAAACTCTCTTTGTGCATTTGTTGGTGATCAGTGTTTTTGTATGATATAGTGCACGGATATGGAACACACTAAAGAATGTATATTACTTGTGGTTCAATTTACTTCGCTGTCACTGCTTCAAAAAATACGCTGTCCCATTATTTAATGATAGCAGACGATGAGTTGAAAACGAAGCTGTCGTAATACAATTACATGCCCCTACCCCGTGGGCCGGGATAGAGCAGTCGGTATAACGACTCGCTACGGGCTGGACTGTCCGGGGATCGAATTCCGGTGGTGGTGAGATTTAACTCACCCGTCTAGACCTGCCCCGAGGCCCACCCAGCCTCCTGTACAATGGGTACTGGGTCTCTTTTCTTGGGGTCAAGCGGCTGGGACGTGGCGTTGGCCACCCATCCCCATCTAGCGCCGAGGTTAAATAAAGAGTATAAATTTTATATTATTATTTAGATTACATTTATATATTATGTTATTATATATTAAATTATTATTCATTATTACAAGTATAACTATACCTCTACTCCCCGTCTGGGCCTTCACGGCCTGCTCTGGGGTGAAATGTACCTTTTACCCCTACCCCAGATTTTGCCTAGAAAGACTCGAGAAAAATCACGAAAACCCCGTCAGAATTGTCCATGTCCCAGTCGAGATATGAACCGGATAACCCCCAAATGCAAGTCAGAACCCTTACCGCTCGAGCCAACTTGCTCACTGTACCTGAAAAAATATCATTAATTTACCCACGAACAGATCACCCCAAGTTACAGTGAACAGCTACACAACTGAATATAACGTGTGTTCTATACAATGCCCAGGCAGTATCAATTCAGTACTTCTAGTTTCGGGGACTACACCTAGCAAAACCCTTGTCTCTGAATAACGGCTACGGACGCCATACAATCCCAGTCCCGAGGATGGAGTTCAGGCTCCGGGTCACGCCATTTTAGGTAAGGTAATCTTAACAAACAAGCCCTCCATAATCTCCCCTAATGAAGATATACCCCAAAGTCAACATCTGGCTTTACATTTCTGTCCTCTCAGATAAAGCACTACAGTGGGATTATTCTCTTTCGACTGATATGACCCACATCTGTACGCTCTACAGCGACGATAGAATTTATGGCGGAGAAAGTTTAACAGTTACAGTTATGCAGGCTAACGCCTAAAACATTAAACCTTTGAAGCCTTATATTTATTCTGGAGGACATTCAAACTCCAGCTGCCACCTCACAGCAAACACATTAAGCTTCCATTACGAAGACTACCGGTTAGTGTTGTTTGGAAAAGTTCTTACTCTTTTTGTTAAAATCATATAAAACCTAAATTCAAACTGTCTTCGGGGGGGGGGGGGGGGCCAGCCAAATGGTAAAGGGCTGGGATGAATATCACGACTGTGACACTGTGAAGTCTGGCAAATGGGTATCGGCAAAAATTCAGAGAAACACCCTGCTTCTATGTTCAGGGCAGAGCAGTAACTCAAGGTTCCTCCGAAATTATCCTACTGATCTAAGACACTGCATGACGTCGTAATCTTCTATGCTGAAGATGGAGGCAGCATATTTCTCTGACACAATGGCACCCAGCACAGAATAACAGGACGCCATGTCCCAGAACACTGTAATCTTAAAGCGGGTGGTACACCTGTTCTTACAGCGACAAAATTATATAGGTCCATGCAAGGAAATTAGAAGCATTACTAGTTACAGGCTTGTATTCGGGAAGTCAATGTTTCGAATCTCGGCTGGGACACGGGTTACCCTGACAGTTTATTTCGTGGTTTCCTTCAGTCCTTCCAGGCACATGTTGATATATTATCGCGATTGCACACAACCGTTTACTTTCAAATTCTATCCAATTCGTCATCTGCCAGTTACTCTACCATGGACGCTATACAGTCTTGAAATACTGACAGCGTCGTAACACCACAAAAATAAGAATCGCTGAACATATGCGAGGAAAACTATTATCAAATTCTGTAACAATGATTCACTTCAGTGCAGGTATTCTGGGCACTATTTTTCAGAGGTATGTGTAATACAAGAGTGGCTCTACTCCCGTTTTCCGGCGACTAGTTGTCATTACATAATTTTTACTATATACAACGAATATATTTCTGGGTTACACCAGTCAATATCGAACACAATTATAATTAAAATCTGCAATGTCTTGAGCATACAACGCACTGGTCTTGATGCAGAATTCTGATAAAAATATCTGTCGAATTCGTCGAGCTCTAACTTCCGCACAACGTATACTTTACTTCGTCAAATGTGAGTGTTTTTGAGCTAATTACCATCACAAATAAAACTGGACGTAATAGGCTCTACACATCCCTTTGGTGGCCTGAATATGAAATGCCCAGCAGCAGCACTCTTCATTAACTCGTTTAATGTACTCTTGTTAACGATGCATGGTGATACAGGCCTTTTGCCACAGGATTAGTAAATTCAGTGATGTTTTAATTGCAGCTGTGTCAGTTTATACACAGCACTATATTTGTATTAATATATACAATTTATGTTGCTGATGTTTATTTTGTTATGGATCGTTGTCATGGTTTACATGGGTCTGAAATATATGAATATGGATGGAAGTTTCCTAAAACATCAAAGTATTACAAAACACTACCGATACTCGGTGCCCAAGTAAAACTCTGTAACGCCCTAGCAAAATAAACATTTTCGATCTATGAAACAGGAGCGTAAGGAACACTGCGTACCGGGGAACTTCATAATTTGTACACGCCAGCAAATATTATTAAACTGATCAAACCAAGGATAGAGGGATCGGCAGGACATGTAGCGCGCACTAAGCAATGAAAAATGAGTATAAAAACTTCACTGTAATACCTGATGGAAAGACATCAGTTGGAAGACGTTGGTGTAGATGTACTGAACATTTTAAAACGGACATTAGAGAAATCTGCTGTGGACTGGAGTCGTATGTTCAGAAGAGTGGAGCCGTGAGCACGGTAAAAAAGGTTATGGTTCCATAAAAGGCGGATAATTCGACTGGTTTGGCGAGCATCAGTGTCTGAAAAAGAATTCTACTCCTTGGAGTGATTTCAGCTAACAATCATGTCCGTTTTCAAAGTCTAAACTTTTGGAGTGATTTTAGCTACTAATCAAGTCCGTTTTTAAAGTCTAAACTTTATATGAGAATCTGAAGTTGGTTTAAAGTTTCTCTCAAAAGTAATTTCGACGTGAAGTGCGAGCAAATGAGACCACTCTGATAATTAAAGATTTTCATATAGCCTATTTGGACGGAGGAATGTCTGTTATTTTTCATTACCTTCTATCCAGCTATTTGTTCAAAATATTTGGAATAGACTTCATTCTTCTTTTAAAAAAGTGACTGCTTCTTCTTACGATTTTGGTTGAAACGGCATATTAAGCAGGCTAAGATATTTTATGAATGCTTTCCTTAAGGGCATGAAACTAATTCCGAGCTTCAAAAGCCCGTGTGGAGTCTGATCGTCCCTTGAGTTGCAGATAAGTGGATCCAACAGAAATGCCAGTATGATATCGGAACTGTCTCTTCGCCAAACCAAAATGTAAGTTACACAGCTCTTTGGGTAACGAGAACTTACAGGTTACAAATCATCTACTGCGAACGTGAAATGATGCAGGTGTGTAGAACAACACACCTGCGCCACAAACTGTAGGTCTATCATGATTTGACTAGCACCTGCAACTTTATATCTCTTCCCAGAAGTTACAAAAACGTCCATGTCGCCATTTTAATCTTCAAAGTTCTACGATTAAACTCGAAACATGAGTAAAGGTTCATATTAAGGTCTGGCTTATGAAACCTCTGTGTGTGTGTGTGTGTGTGTGTGTGTGTGTGTGTGTGTGTGTGTGTCTGTCTACAGGGGCGCGCCTTTATTTATGTCTATATTCATATGCGCTTTCCTAAAATTCAGACCGGAGCCCACAACCAGACACAACTTAGAAACGAATGTTGCCAAGACAGTAAAACGAAAGATGGCACTCCTAAGTTGTCTACACTTACACCTCAGTCATATGCCACAAACGGATATAAGGATGTAGGCTCTGTAAGAACATATTATCCCACAGTTTGAATATTTTCGTGATTTTTCACGGTTAGGAAAATGGCAAAATGAAATCTTTCGATGGCCACTGCGTTTCTTCGTTCACTATTTGCGTCTGAACACCCAAAACTGATCGGGCACTATGAACTGTGACAACCATTCAAGCCATGTAAAACTAAAGCAAGCAACCGGGACACAGGCCGCACATGTGCGAGCCTCTAGCACTGCCCCTTGGTCCCGCATATGACATCACCACAGAGCGAAAATTTGTATCTCGCCAAATATTTGCCGTAGTGTAATTTTGAAAAATGCGTGTCTTTATCATCGTCCAGTGAGTAATGATTCATTTGTAACCCAAACCGCCCCTATAAGATCAGTCTACTCAAAAGTGTGGCAATTTAGTTCCGTACATGGGTACTATCGTTTCGAAAGATCATGCTGCCCATATCTTCAGGGCGGACTACGGAGACAGCAGGTTCACTCATAACATTTGTGCTTATCTACGAGACTGCACAATAACAAAATCTTAGTAAGGAGAGGATTCTGAAGGCCAGAAAATAAGTTTTACAAAAACAGTTACTTTTATGTGTTCCCAGGTCTGTTCCTATTCAATATCACATGCACGCAAGTTTTCACACTGGTGACGGCCATTGTGGCTGGTGTGATGTGACCGCCAGCGCTATGTGCCCACCGAAAGAAGAGGCTGCCAGGGTGCAGCTCCCCACCCCCCTACCAAATCGAAATTAAAAACAAAGATTTTGTATACAAGATATCAAACGTTTTACTCGTACGTTATTTACTCTTCAGCCGAAATCAGCGACTGAAATCGGCTGGTGACTAGCACATTGGAATCTTGGAAAATAAAATAAAAAGCTTAGGATGACTTAGACAAACTTAAAATACAAAGATGATTAGACCTTGCGATTTAAATCAGCGAGTCATGGAACGTGGAGTTACACGTGCACGTACATAAACACAGTCGCAAACCATGTGAAGATACTTATATTTATTACAAGATTTTTAAAACAGTTTCAAAAATCAAACATAAATTACATATAGCCTCAGGGTCAGTCGACCCCCCCCCCCTCAAGTGAAAAATTCTGGGTGTGCGGCTGGAAAGTGCAACTTACCTTTGAAGTGCTTGGGGCAACAGACGAATTCGACTCCCGAGAACAGAGAGATGCCGCAAGGCAGCAACATGGCGAAGCTGCGTAAGGTGAGGTCGCGGTCCTGACACGACTGCGCAGCCGTGACATTCCAGCGGTCAAATTGCCAGCACTTGGTCTGGTTGTGAATGTGGTCGAACAGACAGTTCTCGGGGACTAACAGCGCGTCGCTCTGGAAGGGACCCTCTGAAACGATACCATACAATAGGGCCTATATATAAAATTAGGGTTCACAGAATTAAGATTCGTATTGTGGTCTTGTGGGTTACGACAACGTGTAGTTTGGTAGCTGGTGCCAGTGTTTAGGAACGATATACTGGCTCCATTTTGTATCCTGAAGATGAGGGCAGCACGCTCTCCCAATACACGGGGACCCATCTACCAAACTACATGACGTCACTATCAAGAGACTTGTAAAAGAATACACAGTTTCTGACAAAAACAAATCGATACCAAGTGGGCCTACTATGTAACCACTTCCTAAAAGCACCTAACACGTTCATTCTAAAGGCCAACGCGGACACCAAGAAGGCTACAACCAACGTGCGACCCGCAAAATGCGTTTTGTGCGGATTGAATACATCTATATTGTGCAATAATGAACCAACATGCACAATAAAAAGGTGCACTCTAAAAACATTAATTCTACGTGATTATTTGATACAAATATAAACCGATCAATCTCTTCAGAAATTGCTTTTATTAAAAACGCGGTAATGAACTTTTACGGTCCATACAAGGAAGGAACTTGCCGCTCCCAGCGGCCGCGCTGTCTAAGGCGTAGTAGGTCTGCGGCCGAGCGCTTGCTGGGATCGTGGGTTCGAATCCCACCGCGGGCATGGATGTTTGCCTCTTGTACAGTGTTTGTGTTGTCAGGTAGAGGTCTCTGCGATGGGCCGGTCCCTTGTCCAGAGAAGTCCTATCGACTATGGTGCGTGTTTGAGTGTGATCAAGTGAAAATAAAACCCCTCTACACCTACTGTGAACAAGCAGGCAGAAGTGGGAGGGACTACGAAACGAAACAAGGAGTGGAATTCCGCGAGTAGCTAGGCATACTATTAGCTTCTCAATCCTCAATTAAATTCTCTGTTCCAAGTAGTTAGTTTAATTTATTCAGTTCCTTGAAAATTCAGTTCTTAAAGACAGAAAGCCGATTATCATTATTACTTCCACCGCTGTTTCAACGAGCACTTAACCCGGAGGCGCCGACCTCAGCTAACGTATCGGACAGGTACGTCATCCCTTAAGCTTATCATTTCCTGAAGTGCTGGATTGTTTCAGATGCTCAGAAGAAACTTGTGTACAGACTTCAATCCTCTTCCATCAGACAAACAGGGGAAAGCTTTCACAAAACAAGCATAATTTCTCTGTTGTAACAATTGTAATTAAATGTGAAGCACGGATGTAATCAGGCGCTCCAGTTTTTGTCGTGTCAAAGTCGGTAGTTTTGATTTCCTTCATCGTTCGCCTGCAAATCTAAGACACGCCACAATCGCCTTCCACGAGAGGTGTATCTAGAGGGCGTGGGGGCGAGTGGTGCGGCCGCCCCGGGTGGCACAGCCCAACAGACGACGAAATAGATATTTTAAATAAAAAACTGTAACGTTTTGCGCTCAACAAATTTTAAATTACTGGACCAAATAAATGGAAACCCAATAAATAACTGTGATCTTTAAGCCAATAATTTCGGTTTGGGGCGGCCTTTGTGGTTGCTCGCCCCGGCGTCAAAGAAAATAGCTATGTCACTGCCTTCCACATAAATTGGTTATATCATAATCATACTGCGGCACCTAAATCCGTATTTATAGGGTTCAGTGTCACTACCCCAGAAATGTCAGCGGTAACTTTAAGGACGTTTCGTAAGGACATGATTCTAAAACAAATTAATCGCCCATATGATACTCGGTTAACCGTAAAAATTATTAGGCTCCTCAATACGCAGTTTTCTTTATCCTCCTCTTACCTCCGCCCTTTTACATGTAAAAATCCCCCTCATTTCCTCGCGCTGACACATCGTCAGCTCTATAAAGACACTGCTTTCTTCTGGGACGTGATGCCGTCCAGCTTCGTAGGCAGGAACTGGCGAAACTTCCCAGAAGAAATAAATCTTAATAAGTACCTGCCTATAGAACCACAAATGTCGTTGTTTCATAAAAACACCAAGCACAACACTATTACAAAACATCAAGTAAACAGCATTATATCTACAGCTCCATTTTTACATTTATAAAAAAAAGGACAGCGGAAGACAAACCAGTTTAATTGAACAGTATCAAGCACTCAGCTCTGATTTCTTGTGAACATAGTACTGTAATACACACGGAACAAAAACAAACAAATGGCGTGTTTGATGAATCAATTTGTTGTGCATTCCGTGTAAAAACAGATAAAATTTACGTCGCAGCATGATAACAATCAGGTCAAGACAAACTATTCAGTTGAAATTTACATAAAAGATTACACTCTTGCACAGAATTCAGCAGTTAATTAGCGACAAAAGTTTGTTTAAACTTCAGAGTCACACCATCATTTGTTTCCTCGGGCTACAGAATATACGCCTCCTTTCGTTCACCAGCAACACAAAAATTGAGGGGGAAGAAGTGGGCGGAGGAGGGAGAAGGAGAAAAGCACGGAGAATTTATTATGGAAGGCACCTAATTAGTAAGTTTTAAATTTTGGTTCCTCCAACAGCCGCTAGACACACAGAAAAATTAAATTACATGTTTTTTCATGTTCTGAATATTGAAATTACATAATTATCCTGAATTTTAACGACACAGAAGGGTAAGAAATACGGCGTAATGGTTATAACATTATTGTCCGAACAGCGAATAGGAGACAGAATCTCAGGCAGGGCAGAACTCTTTTCAATGGCCTCCGACCTTATCACGTGACATGACGTAGTCAAACAAAGCTGTTTTTAAGTAAATGAAAAGCTTGTAAATGAATGTTCGGATGAGTCCATTTAGAGAAACCAACAGTCACTCAGTTATTTAAGAGACTTCTACAGGATTCGAAATTTCATTATCGTGTTCACAGTAGCTCCCCACTAATCAATGGCCTCCGCCAATAAATGCGGTCCACAGCCACACTCCCTACTTCCTTAACATACATTTTAATATTATGTTCCCATGCGCGCTTACATCTTCCAAGTTCTCTGGTCTTCTTAGGTTTTCCGACCAAAAATTTTGTACGAATTTCTCATGTCTCCATGCGTACCACATTTCTCCGTCCAACCAACATATTCACCTTAATAACATGACGACTACAAATTCGTGAGATCCTTAACGTGCAATTCTTTCCACCCAATAATTTCATCTCTCTTAGGTCCAAATATTGTCAGCGCCCTACTCTCCTCGGTCGTTGTGCTTCTCTTGACGTGAGAGACCGAATTTCACACACATAAAAACAACAAACATAATTAAAATGGGGAGAGGGGTTTTAACCTTTACGTTCCTGATAATCGGACGGGAAAACGAAAGGTTCTGTACAGAACATTAGCAAGCACTCTCAATTCAAGAGTGACAGTGTTTCATTTGGCATCTCCGTTTTTCAGGGATCTGCTGCGGCGTCACTGGGTGGCAGGTGCCCGAAGTTCAAAAAAGAGTGGTGGTCTCTTCTTGAAGAGTCGAAATGTCCAAAAGGAACAGACATTTCTACCTGTCTGTTTGTATGAAAGCGCCTTTTCTCACAGCTAACACGGATAAGGACAAGATAAATATATGGAATATCTGAACACGCACAGACACGTGATACTTGAGCGGTACCTAGACGCTGCTCGTGTACAGGTCCTGTGTGAGCTCCCGTCACTAGTGGATCACACGCTGGGGACTGTGACACCACAAGCCTCCACTTGCTTAAGGGAAGTTGTCTGAAAAGGATACGCGGTCTACAGACAATTCCCACTAACACCGTTCAAATACAACAGCACCGGTTACAGCGTAATACTTATATGTATTATTCGGGATGGATTTTCTCTGCATAAACTACACATACGGCATTCTAAGTGGGGTTCCGTCTTCAGGTAGAAACCACAGAAGTTAACTACACTAACACCACGGAACGATGGACGCCCTCCAAATCTCTTTCGAGTAAGTATCCCCCTCCCCATATTCCCTCCAGCTGTCCCACCAATATGTTTGTACAAACGTTGGTAGTAACAAACTTCAGGTACAAGCAACTCGGGCTGCTTCGTACACGCCACAGCGGGGCGTAAGGGGAAGGAATTGCACGCAGGGACAGTTGCCATCCGCGTCATTCATGGAACTTCCTTGTACGGCTTCGTTCCACCAATACTACTCGATACGGAATTCCACGTCCACACCGAATCATTTTATTGGCTACTTCGACTTTCATCCAGCGACACATCACAGCCGTAAAAGCAGATAAGGTCACCCGAACTGGCTGTCATGCCGAAGCTGTGGGTGTAGGCTTAGGCCAATCGTTAACGACACTATATCAGCTATTATAGCTAGTGTCTGAACTGTTGTGATTAGATCATGTTACACTTACGGCAATATACGTATATGCATTTTATTCAAAATAAATCCAACAAATTAACATTCCACTGACCTATAACATCACTACGCACGTCAAGAAAAACTGACATTACGCCCACCCTCACCGATATTTCACGGCCAATAACGTAGCCAACGTACCCGAACGGACAGGCATCGCGTAGCCGCCCAAGGACGTGAATGGGCCGACAGGGAACACATCAGCTGTTATAAGTTACAGCCTGCTATAGGTCGAGCTTATTGTCAACACAGCAACGCACAATCGACTTAATATTTAAAAATCATGCTGGCTGAAGTTTCACTTGCATCTGCAGGTGAAAACTACACTGAGGACTCCATTCTTCTGGGATATGACGCCGCGTCAAAGGGCAATCGGATCCCGACGTTTCGAAGGAACACAGTGACTTCATTTCCAATGGTCTACGTGTCAAACTTCAGGAACCGATTACCAAGTGACACGGCCTCACATCCCAGAAAAACCGAGACCCCAAAAACACAGCCATGAAATCCTCATGACTAACGAAAATTACACTACAGTAAACATTCAGTTATCCAATTGGCGGACAGGGGAGAAGACTGTGTCGGAAAAGCAAAGCCCGGTTGTTCGTGGTCCGCTTTGTAGCCTGTAGCCTAGCCTAGAGGACGAAAACATTGGTAGCCAAGTAACCGAACCTATTTCAGCACAAAGCAACATATATATATATGTGTCTAATAACACTATAATGCCGATCCCAGTGGCGCGCGGTCTAAGACGTCGGGCTGCGGCCGTTCGCTTGCTGAGATTGTGGGTTCGAATCCTTCCGGGGGCATGGATGTCTGTCTGTTGTGAGTGCTGTGTGTTGTTAGGTACAAGTCTGCGTCAGGCTGATCACTCGTCAAGAGTAGTCCTACCAAGTGTGGTGTGTTTGAGTGTGATCGTGAAGCCTCGACAGTAAGGAGGCCCTGGCCCACCAAGGGCTGTCGCGCCAATGTAAAAAAATAACATCACAGTATACAATAAAAACAAATCCTAAGACATTTTAATACCTAAATATGTATCGGGAGCTTCCGTCACTTAATAAAGTTTGACCTGTGACGCGTAACTAGGCTTAGGCTAGCCAAAGTGTTGTCGCTTTGTAAGTGTACTTCTCCAGACTACATTATTGGCCCCCTCACAAAAATATAGAATATGTTTCCTAAACGCCAAATTACAGTTTTTCTTCCCAAGTAATATGGAGTCGCTCCCTTTTCGGTGGGTCCGAAAGTCGCGTCGGTTCATGCTGGGACCGGGTGATCGCGGACTGGGATGACCTAGGGGTTACTGTATTTCGACGGTTATTCAGCGACGTTTCACTGCCGTCAAATTACGTAAAGTCACCCGAACGGAAGGACATCTAGAATTTGCCAGAGTGCGCCAACTGGGTAACGAAAATGCATCAGTCGTTATGATAATACAGCACCTGTAATATTTAGACTGTGTCAACTGTAGGATGGCGTACAGAATCACTTCTCCCACCCCACGCGGGATATTTCTCGACACGAAGGTATACAGTTGCAGCGTGCTTCAACAACCGGCTCCACAGTTCAAACGCGAATTAATGGGATTCTAAATGCTAGGCTTTCTGATTGCGGTGAAATATGCAAATTGTGGGAACAGTTGCACGTCGTCTACTGTATTGTTTGCAGCTCGGAGGAAGTAACGGACTGGAAACACTGTAACAGGCGCGATCTACACAGGACACAAAATACAACCTATTCTGTCCATCCAGGTGGGAAGGAAAGAGTCTGGAAATATTGTAAAATAGCTGTAAAAATCTTCATGCAAGGAAAGATCAGACATTTCCTCCATCATTGTGGATAAAACACTTTCAACATGCTGGCACCTACTACAGCTCTTCAGATCTGACGTGAAGCAACAGTCACTGATAAGAATGCCTTCTGGATATAGGACATTGTATTAACCCTTTAAAGACGAAGCGTATATGTTTTATATAAGGACTCAGTGCGTACCGCGCTGTAAACACTCCCCACTTCGGTTATAAAAACCAGTCTCTTAATGTTTTATAAGGCAAAAGTTGCTGTTTGTTCTGAGAGCCGTACAAAACACATAAACGCAATGTGGGCACCACGTAGAATTTTTTAATGTTAAACCTGGTGGTACGTAAAGTTACCGCTAGGCTTTAAAAGGTTAAACAAGCGAACTCCGGTCTTATGGGTCCTTTGGTCTGGGAGGGTGATACGCACACTGCCGTCCTGAAGATGGAGGCAGTTACTTACGTTCCTCTGAAACGGTGGTCACCACCTAGGTTCATAATTCAGAAAATCACAACATGAACTTTCACAACCGTGAAAACCTGAAGTCTCATGGAAGCCTATTACATTCTCGGAATGTTACGCGGACCGGCCGCCATCTCTGGACACAGTACTAGCGATCCAGCGATACACAATACGCCCATATGCCCAGTAACACCCACATGCAGCCTGAACACGACCAACAAGATTACAAGGGCTCAGTTAGCAGAATTAGAGCACCCCTGCCACTGCAGAGAGGGAGTATCGGATGTGTTGATAACAGGGAGGATGAAGAGGTACGGAAACAATACAGTATGTTATAACAGAACTGCGGCCAAACATTAAGTGCGGCTTAGGTGACCAGGGCAAGGTGTGGGCAGGGTTCATACAGAAGAGGACAGGGGGGCACTGCCAGGCTTTTGGCGCGGAATGTCTGGAACAGTTCGACAAGTAGTACAGCCTCAAGCAGGACTCTGCTGCAGAGTTTCTTAAGGGCTCATCTAATTAGTAGAGAAATTTGATTTTGAGCTCTGAATGTCACTGTAATAAAGCCACTGCAGCTTGCCCCCCCCCCCCCCCCCCCAAAAAAAAAGAGATGACTGCCACAAAGGGAAAAACCTAGTCAGCACGTAAATGACGCCCTGTTCGAATACGTCATGCTATTCGCGACGGCATTTTGTGCTCCTGCAGCTATCGGCCATTTCGTTCGATACATTCACTGCTACCTGCCTTAGTCTTCTGCAGCTGCTTCTGGTGCATTCTCCTTCCAGTGCTAGTCAGAATATTTGACCCACAACGTTAATTTGCAGGCGTCATGATATATTGAAGCGTCTTTAACTTCTTAACACGCTGCCTTCATGTTACTTACTGAAACCCATCACTAATCTCCACTTTAGCCCATGGAGCGTGTGGTGATTGTTATGTCATCCCTCTACCAAACGGGGTCTTCGTCGTAAACAGTGAGGAAATTCAAAACCAAATTATATTGCACTGCGGCCCTATGGATAACGGCAATGAATAGGCTCACTGTTCTGTTTTTGTCCACCATACTGTGGCATACGTCAACGGGTCAAGTGTTTTGTTTAACGACGCTGTGAATTTCTAAGATTATATAGCGTCCGTCGTAGACGAATGAAACATGCGTACGGAGCACTGGCGGAATGACACTGTCACGGAAAGACCACGGTACTGTGAGAAAAACCTCTCCCAGTGCCACTCTGTTCACTACGCACGCAACTACGAATGGCCTGCGATCAAACCCGGGCCTCCGCGGAGACAGACCGGCGCCTACTTTCCTCCGCCTGAGAAAATGGCTAGTTATACTAAGGCCACAGAGAGAAAACTTGCAGATGTATCCCCTCCAGGTCTCTCTGAAGCTGTTATGCTACCCCTTCTGCGTACTTTCCTGTATTCACCTACAGTCGCACTGCCATTTTGTTCACAAGAATGCTGGTACTAATAACCACATGACGGCTTTCAGATAAGATGGTGAAATTTTTGTTACAGGGGTTTGTAATATCAAGTACCAGGTACAGAGAAGGAGGCTAGAGCACCGTCAACACCACCATTCACCTGACTTCTTTCTGTGGCCTTGGCATAGCCACTAAATTTGTAAAAGAACTACTCTGCCGAAGCAAGAACGACAGCCCAAACAGAAATTGAGGTTCGAACTGTACACAGGACACATATAGTATGCCCTACCGGTGAACAAACCTGCATCTTATATCACTGTCAGCAGGAACTGAAGCAGATGCGTTCTATTCGTCAAACTGTGACAGACTCCAGACGCATTTCACAGCCTGCTACACGCAGAGATGCTACAGGACGTACCCGTGCAAGGCGACAACTGGGGATAATTTGTCCCGCAGCGGAGTGTATAAACAATTAATTCTATAGCCTTGTAAGAAATTCTGCTTTCCGCTGTTTGCTAGAAAGGGGGGAACAAATGACGCCTTCCCATCTGATACTGTAGTACCACAACACATTTCATTTCACTTTATAGACTAGGCGCGAGCGCGCGTGTGTAGCGGTTCACAGCGCCGCCATGTTGGCACTACTGATAACAGGAAATGTGGAATTACAAATGGGGAACGGACATTAAAGGTAGCGTTTTCATACCCCCTTTTACAGAAACTGCCAAACTAATCAAACGGTACGGTGCAGAACAGACGCGCGCACGCGCGTGCCCACACTCATGCTTCTATAACATTATGTTTCAGATCTGAGGTTTTTGAGGCGGTGAATTTCAGCTTAGAGTCTTTTGGGATGTGACTGCGTTTAGTTTGGTACATGGTACAAGTGTTTCGGGGAACGTTGAAGGTAGAATAATCCCAATAACCCCATCGGAAATCGAAACCGCGACCTTCCAACTTGTAGCATAATGCCTCAAATTTCCTTCATATATACTGTCTATAATCAGTCGGTGTGAGTAACCGATAACTGCTTAGCCAGTAAAACTGCATATTTTATGTAATGAAGCATTCCGTACCCATGTTACAACAGCTGCTCCTTGCAGGACAAACTGGCCAGCCCAACAAACACCCCGCGATGAGTAATAAACATTATTAATTTCCATGGAATGCAATTTGCAGAACGTATTGGACATAACTGATGGCAGTCAGCATCCATCAGGGAAGCAGGCGAACTACATTATACTCCATCAGCAACACGATGTGTGTGTGTGTGTGTGTGTGTGTGTGTGTGTCTGTCTAAACCCTCCTTCCGTGCAAGTTATCCTACACGGCAAACCTTGTGACTGTCATTCGGAAGATGCCCGCTTCGAATCTCTCCCGGGGCATTATCATCTCAAATTAAGTCTTTCGTGGTTTCTCTCAGTCCCTCCACGCAAATTCCGGGGTATCTTAAATTAATCCAGACTACTTCCGCAGACTCCCACCATCCACTCGACCCTACATAATCTGAGCTACTGCGAGTGTCGATAAATAGACAATAAATAAATAAATAAATAAATAAATCGGCTTTACGGGCCGCAAGTTCCTCCTACTTCGTTCCTATTAATTTTGTTCCCCTAATTAATATTTTGTAAAGATTAGGAAAATGACGCTTCTTATTATACAGTCTGTGCGTACTGTTACCACCTCATGATCTAAGATGCTGTACTGACGTATGTCCTGCAGGGCTAAGGAAAATCACGATAAACCTCAGGTCAGCCAGTCTCCTGTGTCCTGTTCGATATTTAACCCTGGGACCTCCCTCGTACCAATCACTCTGCCGCAAGATTCGGGTTCTTTCGTGTGCCATGCCGCAACACGATTTCAGAGATGTACCCAGTACGTGCAGCAGCTGTCTGACGGTCAATAGGAATGCCTCGGTGTCCACACTGCACCAGTCGCCACCCTTCCCCATCCCTGTGTACGCATTTCCCTGCCAGGCTCTGAGTTGTTTTAGTGCTTCCAATAAATGGCGCTCTCGGCTGGCATCCACACACACACACACACACACACACACACACACACACACACACACACTTTATCCGTCTCCCCCCCGTCCGTCCGTCCGTCCAACATTATTCCCGATCCTTCGTCCATTCGTCCTGTCGCCTTGTTACAGCTAACACTCTTGTCCAGGCGCCATGACATCTTCCACTGCAGACTTCGAAACCTGTCGAAACTTATCCACAATTTCAGCCCCCACCTCCCCACCAATTTGTGTTGAGACGCAGGAATAGCCATCCCTTGTAGCGACTTGGCCACGGGCTGCACTGCTGTAGTACAGGGCTTCGACCTTCGGCGGGGGCAAAGCTTTTTCTCTTCAAGTGCAGCTCTGGACCCCACTTATCCCAACAGCAGAGCACCGAGATTAAATATGCGTGGAACTATACCTCCAAGTCGTCATACGTCTTCCTGGTGTGATGATTCATAAAGCATAAGGACAATCCCAAGTTTCGTGACTGTATTTATGAAACTCCACCATTATATTACATCATTAGCCATCTGAAATCAGTCCACACGTTTGCATCCTGTTTGTCTAGAATTCGCTCTAGTATTTGTCTCCCCGCCCATTTGCGCTTAGTGATAACTTCCCTTGATATTTACTGACTAGAATTTTGTACGCATTTCATATACATACATATATAGATACATACATACATACATACATACATACATACATACATACATACATACATGCATACATACGTACGTACGTACATACATACATACATACATACATAATACTTTCCTTGGGACCAAAATTTAGACAAAGTGACACCAGAAAGCAGATTAAGTCATAAAATCCAAGATCCAAAATGTACGACAAAACATACTGTCAGTATTTCACACACGGTACTCTAATGTTACACGAAATTTATCATAGACAACTGATAATAAGATTATGAGCTAATTTTAAACACTAGAAATCCATAAAAAACTAAAAGGACTGCGTATATCAGTAGCTTCTTAACGCTGCTAGACCGCTGCTAGAACGCTGCTAGACCGCTGCTAGAACGCTGCTAGAACGCTGCTAGAACGCTGCTAGAACGCTGCTAGACCGCTGCTAGAACGCTGCTTTTCATCAACCAGACTTCTCTGTCTGCTTGGTAAACTGCTGAATATTCTGAAGCCGGCATAGTATGTACGTTTAAGAAAATATGCAAATTTGGCAACTGGTATATGAATATAGTATTTGTTCCTTGTACTAATAACGTGTACTGCTGAATTTGTTTGAAACTTTTCTTGGTCACTTACAACCGTTTCGTTTCGTAGCCCTTCCCTCTTCTACCTACTCACAGCAGGTGTCGAGGTTGTTTATTTTCACTTTATCACACTCACTCACTCACTCACTCACTCACTCACTCACTCACTCACTCAGTCACACACACACACACACACACACACACACAAACCACCGGTTGGTAGGACTCTCTGGACGAGGCATCGGCCCGTCGCAGAGCCCTCTACATCACAACACAAACACCCACAAGGGACAAACATCCATGCCCCCGATGGGATTCGAACCCACGACCCCAGCAAGCGCTCGACCGCAGACCTGCGCGACCACTGGAATCGGCGGTTACTTATAATGAAGTGCGTTAATGAAAATATGTATTCATACGGAAGATGTAAAAAGACCTGTACATGAATTTACAGGTTTCGCAATAACCATAATTGTACGAATTTCATTTTAAAGAATAATCATCTTCATATTGTGAGCCGAAATACTCTCCAAATTATTCCGCACTTCGTACTTCATTTCATATGCAGCGCGTGTTAACACGTCGCGACCCTCCTGATGCTGCTCGATTTAAACAGCCTACGAGTACCAGCCGAAGGGTGCAGATTATGGAGCGTCTTCCCCGTCACCGTCACTCTAATTTCTTCATCCTGCTGTTACTTCCTTCCTCTTAGACGCAATATTCTCTTGAAAACTTTGCCAAACACCCTCAGTCTATGTTCTTCCCTTAATGTGACAGGGAAGTAAATGTTATTGTCAATATACACAGCATCGCTTGGTAGAAGGGTTGTAAGTGACGAACTAGAAAATATGCGGAAGATAATGTTGTGATCTATTCGTCTGGACGGACTGCGGAAATCGCCGAAAACCGTCAAGCATGAGAGTAGATTTCCGAAGATGAACGGCTGTTCTTGAACAGTTTAGTGACAAACTCAAAGACGTTTTCAGCAGCCAGACGTATGGCGATGGGCTGATATCACATCACTCCGAGAAGACGACGACAGTGATGTTACCTAAACGTTGGCAGTCCATTCCACGTTGACATCTTTACTGCATTTATTCGCCGCAAAAGACTAAAATTTTAAGTACGCCTTATGAAACCATAACTAACTCCACGGAGCACAGTCCCCGTATTTTTTGATACCAGAAATTTTATCACTGTGTTCACAGGATCCCGTAACCAGTACTTATACCAAGCCAAACGAACTCAATCGACGCCATCCCATCCCATATCTTGATCTACTCTAATGGTATTTTCCCATCGATGCCTCGGTCTTCCAAGTTGTTTCTTTCCTTCGGGTTTTCCCACCAAAACCCCGTAAGAAACTCTTTTTCCCCACATGTATATATGTCTCACCCACACATTATTCCTTAACTTGAGCCGTCATTATGCTAATGTCTCCATCCTCCAGTTACTGTTTCCCTCTCACGGCCGAACGTCTTATCCAGCGCCCAATTCCAGAACACCCTCAGCCTATATTCCTACCCTAATGTGACATACAAATTTTCACGCACATGTTGAACAATATTAATATAAAATATGAAGAACTAACGCTTAAGCTGCGCCTTCTCGGTAGGGCTACAGGCGACAGAAATTTGTCGTCCTTTATGTCACAGACCGAGCGCCTGAGAGAATCTAAGGCGGAGTCACTAACAGGGATTCGAATCGAACGCCAGTGCGACGCGTTAGCCGCGACCTGCCCCCATCTTAATATACAGATAAGTACTGAGCGGCAGTAAAACTCAATCTAAGCAAAATGTTTCTGGGCAACGTACAATGAGATTTAGCAGTTGCATCCAATTCGGACTCAATGCTGGTCTTTTATGCGGTCGAAATATTTTTAGAGTTCTTAGTTGAATTTTCTATGGAGATAGGGCCTTTCGTTTCTCAGGGCAATGCCCCCAAAACATGCTAGTATATCGATCCAACGTCTATGAATTACGGAGTCAATGTTACATAATGAAGTCATGCAAACCTTCCGTGTAAATTCACGGGCTGGCTGCAATGAAACAGTGCTCGCTGTACAGCAGACTCGGGATGCAAGCCGTGAATTGGTGCGGATGTGAAAGTAGCCGGTGTTGCTCTTTGTTGTCTACACTTAAGCAAAAGGAAACCCCAAGCAAAACTTCAGCTGGAACAGCGAGAGAACTGAACTCACAAACTACGGCAAAAACACACAGGGATTCAAATCTTTACCCTGCAAATATGTTGGATACTTTACAAAGCTAAACGTATTTAAGATTTATCCTTAACACTGCGCATGCGTTATAATGCTACTTGTTACTCTTTCAACGTGTCCGGTAACAATTATAGTTGCACTTCAGCCCCAAGCCATAAACACGTAAGGGACAGTCGAAGTAAAACCCCCATGTTCTTGATCTCTGCAGCCTGAAGAAATTGTGAGAAATCGTTCACACATTCTTGCTTTCTATTCTTACTTCTCTAACGTAAGGAAACAATAAGAACAAAAAAAAACAATGTCCCAACAAACTCTTTTCCACTAGTCACGTCATTTCCGTTTCCGCGCTGCACAGTTTCCGTTTATTACAGGTATTTTTACTCTTAGTTTCAACTCTGTATTCTCCGAACCAACAACACCATCAGTCAAAGAGTGGCTCCCTATTCAGACGTGTTTACACGAAGATTTACAGCGTTATGTTTGCACGCCGTGGTTACTGCACGACAAACACTGCAAAAGGGAAACAGGCTTGATTTCCCTCACTAGAGCTCGAGGACATAGCGTGCTATTACAAAAATTAATTTCAACTTCAAAGTAGCGTTGAGAAGACAGACTAAAATCTTTAATTAATTTTTCGTTACAACCGTAAGCCGTGGAATAAAACATGCGCTAATGGAACAAAGAACTAGTAATGAGTTTGAACACCTGTTCGCCTTCATGCATGTAACACCACAGCGCCACGAAATTCGGCAGTATCTAAGAATAACCAAAGTTATCAACAGCTTTATTATCCAGTCGTAAAAATACATTTCCTTTTTAGTGTCAGAGGAATTCTGAATCACAACATCCCGGAACCGACTGCGATATTACTTGTACTACAGAATTACATAACACTTCAAGTTCTCAGGGCTGTAAAGCTTCATATTATGGTCTTGGACTGACATATCTACGCTGGGTGGTTACCAACGTTTCGGAGGTCATGCGTCGAGCTTCACTTTTACCCTGGAGATGGAGGCAGTAAATTATACTAACCTTTTAAAGCCTAGCGGTAACTTTATATACGACCAGGTTTAACATTAAAAAATTCTACGTGGTGCCCACATTGCGTTTATGTGTTTTGTACGGATCTCAGAACAAACAGCAACTTTTGCCTTATAAAACATTAAGAGACTGGTTTTTATAACCGAAGTGGAGAGTATTTACAGCGCGGTACGGACTGAGTCCTTATATAAAACAGATAAGCTTCGTCTTTAAAGGGTTAATTCCAAGCGGTGGTAAGCACCTTCCGGAATGCAGTGTGTCCTCATCCAGAAACCGCAACATACATTTATAATACAAGTAAATGGCTAATCCTGGAAGTTTTGAACTCAGGCACATAACGGCAAAAACAATTTGTGAGACGTAAGAATAGGTGGGAGGTTAAGAGTGAAAAGCACCTTAAATGAATACAATGTGACACGGTCGACTGGATTTACCTGGTTCAGGTCAGGGAGCAATGAAGGGCTGTTGTGAACACGGTAATGAAGTTTCGGTACCCTTAAAATGTGGAGGAATTTCTTCACAGAGTCGGCGACTTATTCTCTCAAGGCCAAACTTTGCGGTTCAGTAAATATTGCTGTTTCCTAACCGGTAGCTCCCGGGTTCAGATTTCCACCAGAACACATGCGTTTTCATTGTTTTCCTCAGTTCTTCCAAATAGATTCCGACATAGGGATGTTACCTTAAATTTGAAAACGGCCCTTTCCTTACACATCGTCCAATTCATGGTTCAGTGCCACACAATCTACGGCATATAAACTGAGCTATTAAAACGCTTCTCAACCAAAGCTGAAACAATTAACTTCTCAAGAAGCATTACACTAATTAGATGTATTCCCTTACTGCTCTTCAAATTGTAAACTTCAAGTTGTCTACAGAAGAGCGTGCACATAAACCTGCGAGACAGATGAAGCACAGGGCGATAAAGTAGACATGGACCGCGTTGAAGCCTGGATTGTGGCAAGCTGTGTAGCCGTAATTACACTTCGACAAAACTTCGCCTGTGAAATCCCCGTACCGTCTTGTATAAATTACAAAGTTCTCTTCCCAGACCACCAAGTTGGCAAACTTGTGTGTAGTGGTTGAGTTCTAAACCTCGTGTTTTCGGCATTCCCGACTGCGGTCAGTACGTATTCATTATTACTTACAATCTCCTCATAATATTGTACAGACATTGAGGTACAAATGACTACAAAGTTAAATATTACTGAAATACGAAGCAGTGAATCTTCCGAGGAACGGTAGCTTATACCTTTATCAACAGTTCACGTTTATACATGGCTAATGTTAAGACTAAGAACGGTGGTGTATGCAAATAACGACAAGACGAGGTTGGAGGCAAATCACATGAGATTCTCCAGATCATAGGCTGGATGTTGCATACATCAGGAAATCATATGCATGGTTACGGAGAACTCCGCGTGGCCAACGTGGAGGATACTCAAAAATACAGGCACAGACGGTAATGTAGAAAGAACAAAACAGACCAGAACGATAGTAATGAAAGAATGCGACAGGCAATGTAAGTTTAAAGGTAACATGGAGGCGCGTTCGCGTAACCATTATGCAGTGGAAAGTAATAATTATTACATATTCTCAGTGTGTGTCTTTAGGCTTCGTTATCCAGCATGCAATGCGCATGTGCCGTATTATATTGTCATCTGTCGCCTGTCTGGGTCTACGATATTTTTCCACATTATCTCATAAAAGGCAGAATTTTCGAAAAAGAAAGATACTGAATATAAAATGTGTGTTTTGATTTTCTCTACTACTTTTGTACGAAATATTTCTCATTCAAAGGACTGAGCGAGAAATTGCCATAACTGTACATAGGCCATCTTTTAAAGTACCCGTTATTCTTGCAAGAGTTTAATGAAGCTTGAACTTCCCGATAGGTTTTCAAAAAATATTCAAATATAAAATTTCATGAAAATCCGTCCAGTGGCAGCCAAATCGTTCCATGCGGGGTGACGGACAGACAGACATGACAATGCTAATAGTCGCCTTTCGCAATTTTGCAAACGCGCCTAAAAAAGAAAGATAATGTCTACCAACACACTTCTAATCGAACATCTCACTGTTACCTACACGTGCATACTGTATACGTACTTGCGACAGCACACAAGCGACGTACTTTCAACGGGTAGCACATCGGAAACCAATGTTACGCCTATCGTGTCCAGCAGAATATACAGCCGCTACTGATCGAGACAATTCGACAAGAAACTTGGCTCGCTAACACTCTAGTCACGCGATGCAAGCAGTGTATCTGCAGTAGACTAGCCTGTTTAACTACCCCTGCCGGGTATGTTTTCTCTGCGATCAGGAGGCCCCATCTTGGAGAGGATATGAAAGCGCTCGCTCGTGTGGATGACTAATTTGCTCAGGACAGAATAATACTGCGACAGGGGCGGCATGATTACGTACTGTGAAGGCTCGGCTCTCCTTATCACGTAATTATGAAATGCACGAAACAAGAGGTAAATCTATCCCTCTACTGGAACTAAGACAGCGTATATGGCAGCAGGGCGGAAAGAATTGCACAATTAGGTGCTTTGTAATTTGCACTTTTCACCAAACATTTTTACAGTCACTAAGCCAACAGGAATGGTATAAGCAGGGAAGGTGGCAAGCATCGTTTAGTTTCGTTTCGTAGTCCTTACCTATTCTACCTACTCACAGTAGGTGTCGAGGTTTTTTGTTTTTTTTTTTACTTGATCACACTCAGACACACCACAGTCGGTAGGACTCCCCTGGACGAGGGATCTGTCCGTCGCAGAGACCTCTACCGGACAACACAAACACACACAACAGACTAACATCCATGCCCCCGGTGGGACTCGAGCCCACGATCCCAGCAAGCGCTCCTCCGCAGACCTGCGTCTTAGGCCGCGCGGTGGCAAGCATACGAGAGAAGAAATTCATGTTACATTTTGGAGGAAAAACTTACACAGAATATTCAGTCATAGGTGGGAGAATCGTTTTAAAACGAATCATAGTAAGTATAGTGGAAGGGTATGGGCTACATTCATCAGGTTCAGGACAGAGATCAATGCAGTGATGTCTTAACCTTTTAAAGCTTATCTGTAACTTTACGTACTACTAGGTTTAACATTAAAACATTCTACGTGATGCCCACATTGCGTTTATGTGTTTTGTACGGATCTCAGAACAAACAGCAACTTTTACCTTATAAAACACTAAGAGATCGGTTCTTATAGTCGAAGTGGAGAGTGTTTACAGCGCGGTACGCGCTGAGTTCTTATATAAAACAGATACGCTTCGCCTTTAAAGGGTTAAACGCGGTAACGAACCCTGGGCTTCCTACAAAAGCAAGGAAATCCTCGACCAGCTAAGCGTCTGCTGCCTCCCCAAAACCGCTCCGGTTACTGGTTATTGAAATGCACTAGTGACTTTTTCTTTTAAGTGTGTTACTTAACATCTTAAAAAGTCACCAGTGTATTTCATAATTCCAAATAACTGGTGCAGCCTTCGTAAGGTAACAGTCACTCAGCTTGTCAAGGAATTCCTGCCACTGTGCTCGCACATTGGCTGAACATCCAGCGTGGAAAGCGAACACGTTTCCCCATAAAAACCTTTCATTCAGCCACTGTTACACACTACAGTCCTTGTGAGACAAGTCAAGTCATGACTTCACTAAATACACGGGGCAAAACATCTTTCTGACAAAGGCCAAGACTGCAATACCGACAAAAGCACACGTAGGCCTACCTCTTACAGCCGTTTACTGCGCTAATCGTTACGTCGGTATTAACTGCCACTCAATAATGATCCATACTGCTGCATCTCATATACACAGTTTATCCTGTGTAGGCCCTACGGATCCTTTAGCTTAGCATGGCTCCAAGGCCAGATTCCAGTCACGGCCTTTGCGATAAGAAGCCGTCGACTAACCGCTGAGTTACGACACGGCCTTTTTGTTGTTTCCTCAGTCCCTCCTGGAAAATGCCGGGATAGTATGTCGAAGCAGACAGCGACCGCTTTCTTCCCTACCCTCCATTTCATGATTCACTAATTATTCCACCATTAGACGCTGTACATTCCGAACTACCGACCACGTCATTAAGCAAAACTATTAAGCACGAAGAACTGTTAAGCACACAATGGATAGTATCTGCAGCACAGTAATACGAAACCCAATGGAGGATTTAACCTCACGACGAACGCAGTTGGAAAGCACGTGCAGGCAAATGTGAACTAGAGTTGCGCATTCCTAGTGCCGTGTAAATACAGAGCACAGCCACAGAAAGGCGTCACGAGGGTGGGGAGGGGGGAACCGCATTGCGGCAGTGTGGCATTCGGCCCCAATCACATTACCGACAGCCACTTTCACCTGTTGGAATGACAATATAAAGATACGAAGTTTCGTAGAGATTTGTTCAGTCTTGGAACGGTGTTTGGGTATGCATTCACGGCAAGTGTCGGGCTCCTTACCGAGGTGACATTTACGTTTTCATACTGATGCACATTAAGACTGTCCCACGTACTGAAACAAAGCCCACTTCTCGGACGTGCAACTCACAAAGAAGGCTGCACACGAAACGTTAATGGTCAATGATACCAACACGTTTCCTATATTACTTGCATTTCTTCATAAACATGACTGAGAAGGAGCCGGATTATGAGTCAGTACAGTCCCGGCTATAGAGTGGGCAACCGAAACACGATTCCCAGAAAGGAGAGGACACCCTCAGCTACCGCGTCCAGACTGGTTCTACAGAACAGCGGTGGCCTGTTATGACGACAGATATCCGTAACGCTTAATTCTTGGTTTAACTAACGACGCTTGAAACAGTTCTGATAACTCAAGTCTACTGACATGTCAATGTGTATGCCCAAATTGGAAATTGGGTAGAATGTAAAGGAAAGCGGCCGTGGCCAAATCTGAGGCAGTGTTCCGGTATTTGCCTGGAGCTGAAGAAAACCAGGAAAACCTCAATCCGAATAGCATCACCAAGGGCCAAAATTTTTACCCGAAACCTACCACATACGAACAGGGATGGTAACCACCCGGCCGCGACGTTCGGTGGCAAAACTCTTCACATTCCGTAAAAGACGCAGATATCTTTGACTAGCTGAGCGATTATCAGCTTTTCAGGAAGAATTCTCTGTGTATGAGTGAGGACTTGTACTGCAAAAATGGAGAAGTACGAAAGTAATGAGTTCCCGAATAATATGTTCCATCATCATCATCATCATCATCATCATCAGTTATCAACTTTATGCAGGGCATTTACAATTATGTTACCTGAAACAAACCATGATTGTAGGATATATGTACTTTTAAATCAGTACCCTCCGACGTATGTGTGCAGTGCCCAACACGGCTGTTTTCTGTTGTTCCTTGATGTCATGCTTTCCCGCTACGGTGCTCAGGTATTTTCTGAACGATATTGAGACGGTTCCAGTTGCCCGTATTATTACTATTATCACATTGTTTTTCTACCTTCCACATGCGCTCTGTTTCTACTGCAAGTTCATTATATTTTCAAATCTTTTCGGCTTATTTCTTGATCACATTTCTATCTCCTGCAACTGCGATGTATATTAGACTACTACTACTACTACTACTACTACTACTACCACCACTACTACTACTACTACTACTACTACTACTACTACTACTACTACTCGGATAGTTACAAAAATTAGAGTACGGCGGACATGCAGCTCGGACAGAAGTGAAAATATCGGACGTACGTGCTCAAAGGTGGCACATAAATTGTCGACAGAGAATTATAACCGCTCTACATGTTGTCAAACCGTATTACGCCCACAAAGTTTCCTCCCTCAACTTTCACGGACAAAGCGCTTTAACCTTCTCCGAATTCGGAAAGAACTCCGAAGCACTGGCTCCTGACACTGACATTTGCTAGAACTCCGCGGCCCATCGAAAAAGGTCTAGAGGCCAACTTACGTGAAGCAGTCATTTTTGATACAATAATATTGGCTAATCAGGCCAACAAATTTATCACACTGTATGTAAGCCGCGTGTTCATTATCATGTTCACTAGTTCCAGCGTAACACAGAAGAGCATCGGCTGTACATATCCATGCCCTGTGCGGGAATCGAATAAGCTGCACCAATGTTCCAGCGAATGAAAGGCATGTGTGTCTTGGATGCGCGACCACTGCGATCGGCGTAGCTTAATAAATCTATTAAATAAAAAAATATTTCAATATTGTGACATAACCACACAGCCGTCAATCACGAAGAAAAACCACCCCAAGATGAGTATAACAGTGCCACCGCTTTTGGTACAGGTTGCAATTCGGATTCATATTTTTTGACACTCTGTAGTCGAAATTGTAGTTCTCAAGCTTCCAATTTACAAATGAAACTCGCTCTTTTCTTTTCCTTTTATTTTTCTGTTCAGTTTACTAGCCGCTTCCTTTAATCTTTCTTCTCTTCCATCCAATTACACTGGTGACAGTTTCGCTTTTTTTATTTTACTACACTTCAGAATACTACAGCAAAACCTCTCACTGTGTGTATGAAGCTCTCAATCCAACGGTGTCACTTTTAATTTCTTTTCATGTTGCAGTTAGACAGCTCTCTATAATACAATGGCAGGTATTCAGTGTGACTCATAAGACTAATCAGAGTTAATAAGGCCCTTTAGAACGAAGCGCGTAATAGGGTGGTTCAAAGTGATGTTCATCACGAAGAAAACACGCGTTTACTTTCTAATTTTCATAAAGCTGACATTCAAATAAAAACAGTAAGTTAAATACAGAAACGGCCCATGTTTAGAGTGACAAAATTAGGCGAAATATTCTTCAAACTTTCTTAGCACGAAATTCATCCAAATAATACTTACAACATTCAGTTCCTACTGCACAGAAAACACAATACACCTGTATTATAAAGACCAACCAGTTAATACCGGCTAGGGATATAATCACTGATTATTCTGAGCATCACAAAAATGCAATATGTGGGCAAAATGCGAAATCTGTGACGTTAAAGGGGGTGTCACATACCGTAACCACTGTACATGAGGGCTTTCTTCTTGGGCATATTGACCCTTGCAGATGGGATCGATATGTCGTACAGAACTACCATTCACCGCTGTGTAATATACCAGTACCATACACAACGTCCGCACCATCTCACGTTTTGCCCCATATTATTCCACAAGGTGAAAAATGTCCTCCATCAGTTATATGACGTCATTTTTCGGTGTAACAACTGAATTTTTCCCGCCACTAGCCAGTTCAGGTATGTCGACTCTTCGCCTGGGGTTTTCTTAAAGTGTACCGACATAACAGAACTGCTTATGCCATATATGACGTCACTGTGAATATACACCCCTGTTGACCGAACAGAATTTACCGAAAGTACTAACTTTTCTCTTACACTTTTTTCAAAATAAACTGTGTCGATATATGGGAACTGCTTATTCCTTATTAACTTCTCAAAGCGATCGCCGTTGGGACAACATCCTCTAATTATACAATAATTATTTGGCAAAATAAATGCAAGTCCAAACAGCAAACAGTACACTCTCTTGCTGCCCAACTTTGGCGAAGCAAATTCTCCAAAAACAGTACGTGGCATTATAAAAGGAAGGAAGGCAGGAAGGAAGGAAAGGAGGAGGGAAAGAAGGAAGGAGGCAAGGAAGGAGGGAAGGGAGGGAGGGAGGAGGGAAGGAAAGAAAGAAAGAAAGAAAGAAAGAAAGAAAGAAAGAAAGAAAAAGAAAGAAAGAAAGAAAGAAAGAAAAAGAAAGACATATTCTTTCTTCTTTTCGCCCCCTGCCTGTCATAATTCTTCGTCCCTGTTTCACCTTCTTTATTTTGTTTGACCACTGCTGCGTTTCTCTTTATTTTCTCCTCGTCTTTTCTGTGTTCCTTCCTTTTATTTTCCACGTCTTCTCTGTTTCTAGCTCACGACGTTCCCTTACTCCCTTTCTTGACAACACACGATATTTACTGTCCAGTTGAATTTCTGTTTAAAACAAAATTCTGCTCCGGTGTACTGTGTAAGTATCTTAGCCCCTACTTTGGACGCAAAGTCGGTACGTTTATTCGAATCATGTTCTGCGCATAATAGCATTAGGGATGTCATTACATAGAGATATCAAGGGACGGGGGCTTTTATCGGTAAACACGACACCACAAGCTGTTCCATCGCACTGAAATGTACCGCCCTTCACAGCAACATCGAAAACAGGTTCACTCGTAGAACTTTTCCATTCACCCCGCTGCTTCCGGGCCCATCCCTTTCCCATCCACTGGCCACTGGCGGTTCTTTTTCCGAGGGCTGAATGACCGGACGTGAAGCTGACAACAGATGTGCGTCTACTACAAAGATTAAGAATGGGCGGTGCTATACCTCCAGCCCTTCATGTGACCTCAAGGTGTGGTGTTTATGCATAGGGGTAACATCCCCTTCACACATTCATACGGGTTCGAACTTCCTGTGATTTACTCAAGCTTTGTCTGTAACGACACCGCCAACAAAGCACCTGATGTGTCGAGTAATGACTGCAATGTATAGTGGATAATGAACTCATAAGAATGTAAAAAAAAGAGCGGTTTTCTGATTTTGGGTAACATCCCATCATTTGAGATCTGCGCTCTTCTGGAATATTACGCGGCGTCGTGTGGTAACAGTTACCATACGACGCCGCGTAATATCCCAGAACAGCGCAGCTCTTATCAACATCGCGGCGGAAGCCTGAAATTACAATCCTATCCTTTGCCCGGATGGGCAGAGGACAGCCACGAGAACACGCTGAAGATAACCTGTCACTGGCTGAATATTTGCACCGGGGACCTCCACGAAACAACGCAAAGGTTGTGTGCTGTACATTACACTGTAACGGTCCCCGGGACCTAGACCTTCGACCAGTACCCGATGTGAAAACAGGCTTGTCTTGGAAAGAAACACGAAACTTATTTTTATTTATTTGGTGTGAAACATGGTTACAAGCATTATTTACCTTTTGAAACAAACCACTTCTTCACTAGCAGTAAACAGGAAGATATATAGAGTGCTGACAAGTGGCGTTTACTTTTGATTGTTTCTACAGTGCAGGCCTAACAGCTGACAAACACTGCTGATGAACTGCAATGACGGTAAGGGCTGGCAGTTAATTTTCTGCACTCCTCATTCCGATGAATGGAAACTAAGTTACTAGGCCGCACATTCGCACGTTCGTGTTTGAATTTCGTGCAGAATACATACATCTAAACTCACAGGAGCACATAAAAGAAAAATCTTAGATATTTTCTTGTGAGTGGCTCTCTCCATCAGAGACACTTCCCGCCCGTTTGGTGTGTCTCCTCTCGCGTCCGCATTTCGAATCCTCTCTGTCTTTCCAACCGTCTCGTTATACAGGGTGTTCCCTTCGACACATTTTGACTCCTCTGATTGGCCGGACAAAGAAAAATATTCTACATTCGTTGACTGCCCAATCTTTAGAAAACCTCACCTAATTCTCATTGGTTCACATTTAAGTAAATTTTCCGTGGTAACAAAACGCCCACACAAGGCATAGCCAAAAAGTCACACCACGCGGTTTGCCAAGTTCAAGCCCTTTGCAAAGTGCCAATCGAACTTCGACGTACGTGCGGGATGGAATCTTCAAGTGCCAAGTAAGAGTGTGAAATTCCGCTCGCACCAAGATTCAGGTGTGGACGGGACGGTATGCATTCGGACAAGCGCCTGCGTGCTTTTGATCCGCCACGATGACAGCTGTGCAAGCGCGGAACGCGCAGAGAAACAAGTCCACACTCGCTCCGGGGGCCACGTTCACATACTTTGATGTTCGCTGAAAAGCCGATAACAGCGTCGACAGACCGACACCCGAAACGGAATTCACACCTGCGCATTCGCTGTTACGTTGCGACAGAACGTGCAAGTGCTGATCCAGCTTAAGGGACCTTATGACAGGTGACTGAAATGCTGAAATTTGGAAGACAGTTTGCTCCAATATTACAAATGTCTCTTAATTTCCCACAATTTGCTTCAATTTCACAACTCCAACGTTGAGGCTCCTCCTGTGTCTCATACATATTCATGACCCCCCCCCCAACCACCCCTAAGCAACTAATACGAATTCCGATATGCGGCGGCACACGGCATTATTCCGAGATTACGAAGGCTACGCCACACGACGTCAGAACACCCTCATAGAACCACGGCGAAGGACAGCGTTTTCACAACTGGCACTGCTCTGAAGAATGTACTGATGCTCGCAACGAGATGACGTTTACAGATTTACAGCTTTCACTCTTTTCATTTCACCAGAAATAAGCCTGTTACAATAAAAGTTTTAATTAAAGCCACAATTTCCAGCTACACCAACCGTATATCTGCTGCGGAAACTGTGACCAGCACCAATATATAAGTTACAAAAGGCTGTATTGTAGGTGTAAATAATCATAAATTCAGAGATATAATACCATAACTTAAAATAGATGGAGTACCCACCCACTGCGTACAAAACGAGCAAACCATTACGCCGTCTTCACTTTGTATCGGAGCAGTCTGATGATGGCACACGACACGTGCCAAAATAGGGAACCAAGTGCCTAAACACAAGGTAGCTGCCAACGGAAAACAGGTTCACTGCTGTAGTTGTAAAGAAGGCAACACCATGCTAGAACTGAAATTAACTTTCCATGGGTTTATTTTTCGTTTGTTAACTTAACATTACCCTACATAGAAGTGGATAAACACTTATTATTACTATATTCTTTACATGAGCCGTGTAACGTTACTGTAAATAACTGGTAATTCAGGCACATAATATAATTTGCTTATTTCTCCAAAAGTCTAAGTAATGCAAAATTTGTGTCGCGAGATTCAGAACCAGAGGCTCAAAATCTATACGAAGCACCAAATGTCATTCGCCAAAAACAAAAAGGTCAAGCGCGTTGTCCAGCAATTAAGATCATCACATGAAAGGTTAAAAGGGGCTGGGCTGTAGCACGAAAGAGACAACGAGAAAAAAACGCCCCGAAGGTGAAACAACACTTGCCAACAGGTAAACGAAGACATGCGGCAATCGACAATTTAAATTGGTCTTCAAGAAAATACAGAGGGCGGTTGTGGACTATATTTATATGGCTTATATTACGGACCGGATGCGACGTCTTGTGAACACGGTACCGAATCTTCATGTTCCATAAACGGTGTGGAATTTCGTGCCTAGCTGAGTGACTGCTGGCTTCTACAGGATTCTTCTCCATGGAGTTAATTACATTTGGATAACAGCCCTATACAGGACGTTCAAAATTTAATTTCCAATCTCAATACGAAAACATGTCTAGGAAAAACGGAATTTCTTGCCAATAAAACGAATTTATACTCTTCACACGCTGTTTTGTTTACGTTAAGTTGTCCTTGCAATTACTGAAGCACCACGCCATCAAGACGTAAGCAAGAGGGGATGGGAGGCTACACGCATTCTTAAGTTCTACGCTACATAAAAGTGAGCATTCTTCACACAGGGGCCACTTTACCCCCAAGTTAAGAACCCGGTACCCAATGGGTAGGAGCATTGGGCGATCCCAGATTCGATGTGAATGACGTAGAGAGAAAAAAACTCTGCACCCGTCAGGACTCGCAGGTCGCCCACGCCGCAGTCTAGTTACTACACCAACTGCGTTATCACTGATCATATATACAAGGCCGCGTGTGTGCGTGCGTGCGTTCTCGATCCCTATTGAGACCGATGTGTCTAACTACACAACCAGGTGTCTGACTTCTAAAACATTTAGCCCTCCAAACACAAACACGTGTAAAACGTCTACCACGTCAAACAATGTCGAAAACCCCTGCTTTACAAATGTAAATGAATGCCGTCTTAATTTTGAGTATTTAATTATTTAATTTTAATTAAATAATTAAAATTACATAATTAAATTTAATGAATTAACCTTTTAAAACCTAGCGGTAACTTTACGTACCACCAGGTTTAACATTAAAAAATTCTACGTGGTGCCCACATCGCGTTTATGTCTTTTGTACGGATCTCAGAACAAACAGCAACTTTTGCCTTATAAAACATTAAGAGACTGGTTTTTATAACCGAAGCGCAGAGTGTTTACAGCGCGGTACGCACTGAGTCCTTATATAAAACAGATACGCTTCGTCTTTAAAGGGTTAAGAAAAGCTGTCAAGACGGTATTCATTACATTTGTATTTCTAGCAATCTCAACGGTATGGACACTGTACAGAACCCCTGCTTTTTTATATTCACATTTCTCACGCAGAAATATGATCTGTTATGTTTTTTTAATCAGAAAGTTCAGGCAGATAAAAGTGCGGTAAGTCGTTTAGGCTAACACACAAAATGTCCGGAAATCTACACTTAACGTCTCCGTCCCGTCATTCCGGGATGAATATTGATCAAAGTTCCTGCTCATAAGTTTTCGACATACGAACAATTTTCTCCGAACATGACGAAGACATTATGATCCGTTGAAACGTACGGAACCGCCCAGCGACTTAGCCTCACATCCTAAAACACTTGAATCATCTGTCACACGGCTGTAGCAACCTCGAATTTCGTACGGTCATATATTATTTGAACTGAAATGGATAGTTCTGTCTGACACCTCGGCGAAACGTATGCTCTATTCCGTAACGTGTTCACATACTGCCTTTTATCTGTATTTATTTCAAACAATCTACTTAAGTAAGCTCTACCACAGTTCAGAAAAGTTTTAGTATAATGAACTCTATTTACATTTTGTCACTACGTCAGACTAACTGCTAATTGCTAAACTAGTCCTGTAATTTTCGAACTTATTATCTGGCGACTTCGAATACCACGCTTTACCTACATTTATTTCAACTATAATATGTATTTTCTCATCGACCCTTCTGAAATATTCACTTTAATCTGTGTCGTGTACATACATTTCATATACATTTATTTAAACTAAACTATATACAATGTAAACGAACAACTCTGACACAAAAACACTAATCACCAACAAATGCACAAAGAGAGTTTTATCATTAATTGTAACACACTCCTACGTGTTTCGACCATGCTGGGTCATCTTCAGGTAGAACGTTTTGTTATCGTTACACTAAGGTTGCACTTTATAATCGAGTGAGAATGTGCTGTTGACTGTGTACTGTGTCCTGGAGGCGTGAACTCTCTGCGGTCACGCCTGCAAAAACAACGCAGTACGCAGTCAACAGCATATTCTCACTCAATTATAAAGTGCAACCTTAGTGTAACGATAACAAAAAGTTCTCCCTGCAGATGACCCAGCAGGGTCGAAACATGTAGGGGTGTGTTACGATTGATGATAAAACTCTCTTTGTGCATTTGTTGGTGATTAGTGTTTTTGTATAATATAGTGCACGGACATGGAATACATTAAATAACTCTGACACCTTTATTTCTTGTAGTCACTCGTTTCTCCAAGTCTATTCAAATTAAATACTGCGCAGCTCTCCTACTTGGGACACGTTTAAAAACAATCGAACTCAGCGCTGCAATGCGGAAGCATCTCCTTACGTTCAATACAGCGCTCATACTAATTAAAGGCTTGCCTCTCCTTCTGTGCCACTCGCATTCAATGACTATGTAAAAGCGACCCACGGTAACAGCAATATAATGACGCAGCCAAGGCCCTCCTTTCTAACGCATTCAAATTCACCAGTCTCCCACAACTGGTCGGCTTTTATACGCCAAACACACTCAGAGTGGAGCTGGTTTCGGATGTTCACAAAATTAGTTTTGTTTGTGCGATAGAGTAACCTGGCTGCCGAGCTGCGCCAAAAAAACGGGATAAGCATGCGAACTAGGAACATTTAGCGACCGGCTTTGGTCTGCTGCGCATAGCGTTTACATGTGCCACTTGCGTCTATATTATACATCACTTGTTTGGTACTGCGAATGCCCCATGATACTGACAAATCAATACGATATGCAGAAAGAAAAGGACCGAACATCGATATTTCATTTCACATTCGGGAGGTCGCGGGTTCAAATCGCCGCCCAGAGACAGGTATCACGACCAACACTCTCCGTACTTGTCTTCAGACCTTCATGCAAATTTTGAGGAAGTACCTAGAGTTATTGCACGACCATTTCTTCCCACAGCTTTTCTAACTCGTTAATTACTAATCTGCTTATTCGACGCTACACAATCCGAACTACCGCAGTCCTCGTTCAATAAATCATAAATGAACGACGAAGAGAATTCGACATCGACATATCGAACAATTCCTCGACAGTACAAAATTTCTCCAATGCATTCAAAAGCTCTGTTACCGTGCAAACTCCTAACTTTGATATTGTCCAGAAAGTTAACAAAAATAACGCACCACTTAATGCTTACAAAAGTTGTTACAAGATCACTTCATCTCCGACACGTTTCAGTGGTGCCTATCGCCACCAACAGGGAGAGTTTTTACACTGCACACTGGAACACCGCTAGTATAGAACGAACTCCGTCTTGTTAAGAGCATGCTGCAAAAGTCCGCTTCACACCATTGAACCACACGAAGCACGTGTGCATAAGCAGACAGACTTTGTTCTGTGCCAGCCGCGTTCCAGCTTGGGGTATAAAAGCTCTCCCTGAAGACGGCTGTAGGCAACACCGGAACTGAAATGATCTGGTAACGACTTTTGTAAGCATTAAATGGTGCGTTATTGCTGGTAACTTTCTGGATAATAACTGAATAGCATGCGCGGTGCAAACAACGATGTGACGTTCCTGTGTTTCCATCTTCCATATTTCGACGCACAGCCGGAGGACGTATGAGTTTAAACGGGAATGCAGTGTTTGGGTTCGTCGTTAGAGAGATGGCCAAGCGGTGTTTGGTGACGGAACACCAGACGTTCTCATTAGGTGGCCTAATAGTGTTCCGAGGATGGAATTATGCAAACGATGACAAAATAATCAACAGCTGCACTGTATCGCGCTACCGCAGTCTTGTTGTCTGTCGAACATGATCGGTACTACAAGATTATGACGCAATCAGTGGGTTCCGAATCCATGACAGATATCCACGATGTCCTCATCACGTGGTATTATTTCCTACACGGCTTATGTCTAATTTATGGCGGTGCAGCAATGGGCACGACTGCTAAAAGGTTAAACGACCTTTCAACGTAAACATATCACAGAGTAGTTACTGATTTTGTATCAACTGCAGACATTAATTACTAACACTGATCACGTATTAGGGCTCCGGGTGAAATAACAATGGCCAATTTAAGTAGATGCCGACCCCAGTGGCCGAGCGCTTGTTGGGATCGTGGGTTCGAATCCCACCGGGGGCATGGATGTTTGTCTCTCGTGAGTGTGTTGTCAGGTAGTGGTCTCTGCGACGGACTCATCACTTGTCCAGAGGAGTCCCACCGAGTGTGGTGCGTCTTCAGTGTGATTTAGAAACCTCCAAAAGGAGGCGGTCTAGGCCTGATTTGGGCTGCTGCGCCACAGAAAGGGAAAGGAATTTAAACAGATAACTCCTGACAATCAACACTGTAAATCTCCCACATACTAATGATATAATGACTCAAACACTGTTAGAAGCTTTTATAGAGAATTAATATAAATATTTCAAACTAGAGAAAACTTATATACAGTTGGAAGTCCCTTTCCTTATAAGCTTTAAATTACAGGTGCCCAACTTAATACGGAATAGGCCAACAAACATAAACTAAAAACCTAGCTTACCGCCTGTTAAAGGAAAGAAGGTGCTGCGAATTACCTCCTTCAACTCTGACATCTGGGAAACATGTTATTGAAAACTGTTTAAAGTCCTTGTATAGAAATTACCAACACTGCGCACCTGACTGTTTCTTTAAGTTCGTCCTCTGTGCGTAGTGTGTTTATATAATCGCTCTTTCCAACTCCCCCACAGAAAATAGTCACAAGGCGTCAGATCGGATGAACGAGCAGGACACACAGGATGACTGATTATTCTGTGCCCAAAAATGTTACACAAGGCGGCCACTGAATTATTTATTTGCTGCATGGGCAGTTGCACCGCCTTGCTGGGACAACTCGTGTCCACTATAATCGCTTAAATTTTCAAAAAATGGTTCAACATTTGTCCGTAGTACTATTCTGAACTCGTGTCCAAAAAGAAAACTCATCTGGTCAATCTGTCGCACTCAGAGCATGCCAAATTCGAACTTTAATGTCATTTAACGGCAACTCGCGTATCAGTCTGAAACTGTGTGCCTATCAGTGCCTCTGATTTTCAGCATTTACGTTGCAGTTTACGTAAAGCACTCTGTAAAATAAGTCAGAAATGGACGGCCTTCAACACTACATCTCGCTTCGCGGAATTACCTACAAAACAGCATTATCCCATCTCAGTCTGTCTCCTATTTGCACAACCGTAAATTCGTACATTCTCTAAAGACAAATAGATGACTTTGATGCATCGATTACCTAAGATAAGTCTCATTGCGCTCCCATATATTCTTAATGTTCCTTCCACAAGAACACGTCGTGTTCTCTCTCGCTTCTTCTTTAACAAGGAACCTGTTGCTCGAAATTTTTTCATCGGTCGATATGTTGTCCATTTCGAAGGAAGTGAAACGCCGGGTAACCAACATCTCAATTTGCTCCTCTCTTTGTGGGACTTCCTCCTTACATTGTATTCCACAATAAAACCCCTCTGCGTAACACTCGTGTGTATCTCATACGCGCGGACAGCAACGAATTACGTCACAATAAACACATTTTACATCTGCTGCACGCACCTTTTGAAGCTGACCTGTTCTGAATACATGTGCATAAGCCATCACAAGACGCTACGTAGTAGCACCCGTTGCTATCGAACTGCAGCAAATGAGACATACACAGCCCGATAACCTTGCTGACGGCTCGGATTCTACATTGAAATGAAAGCTCTATACATTCATTCACTTGTGCATGACACAACAGCAGTGTTAATTCCGAGTCAAATTACGTCGTTGGGGAGATTATATCTGCCTCCAACCTCGCGGAATGCCGCAAAGTGTAAACACAGTTATTCCTGTACGCATAGTACACCGCATACATCACCGAAAACAAATGACCATTCACTGTGGGCACAGACAGTACGGAGCCATCTCAGCATGATGCAGCTCGTTCATGCTTAACCCTGCACGTCAATTCAATGACCTACTTTGAGTTGCGTCTCCACGTCGCTACAGTCACGTTGCAGGGTTTACAAGTTCCGTCATATGAGGCTAACTACGGGCATAGACGAGATGACTTGCGCCAGAAGTTGTTACTCTCATGCACGGTACTAACTATATGGAGCACAGGCCTTCTTGAGAAGCTAACAGTTTGTCAGCTACTCAAGAAATTCCCCGCATTTTATGGAACCCGGAGGTTCATTACCGCATTCACAAGAGCCCGCAACCTGTCCCTTTCCTGAACCAGCTCAATCCAGTCCATGCCCCCCCATCCCACTTCCCGAAGATCCATTTCAATATTATCCTCCCATCTGCGCCTGGGTCTCCCAAGTGGTCGCCTTCCCTCAGGTCTCCCCACCAATATCCTGTATGCACCTGTCTTTTCCCCCATACGTGCTACATGCCCCGCCATGCACGAGACACATAAGGTAGTTCTGTACCATTGGAATCATAGAGGGACAACCCTGTTTTGTGGGGAAACAGTGTAACATGAACACTCCCCCCACCACTACGCAGAATGCTTCCTTTGTTTCCATCACGAGGAAGAATATCAGTGGAATCTGAATACGGAAGGAGATACGGCATTATTGGCTTTCCTATTCACTAATTGAAAAGTTATCACTGGAACAAATGAAGGCGCCTAACCAATAACGCACACTGTCAGAGCTGCACATAAATCGATTTCACCCATCCCAACGCCATTCAAACCACACCCACAAGGAAACTTGAGGTCCGTCAACCACTACAAGATAAATACTGCCACTTATTCTTCCTTTCTCCACAAGTTAATTAAAGATTCCTGTGCACATTCTGACGACAGTCGCACTCCAACCTTTCCACAATGGAGCTGAAATGTTCACACTAATGTAAATTCCAGACGTACAAGACATGAACAGAAAGCAATGAATTCTTTTAGAAATCCCTCTGTTTTATTTTCGCTTATTTTTTGCATTTTGCGCTCACTGTAGTAAGTTTTCTTTCGTCTTAACTTTGACTGGGCGTTGCTGTCGGGTGACTGGCACCTCTGCTTCGCATTCGGGCGAAAACAACACAATAAGTATATCATATTCCAAAAGCACATATAATTAATCTTCGCTTCCGGTAGATTAGCAAGGTTTTTTGGCGCCTGGGGGCGAGTAATCAGATTGGACGCCCGTAAGTCTCGGATTCTAATGCCGGCACGGACAAAGCCTACCCGACCGCCGCACCCGTTCGTAACACATCCTTTCCAGTTTACTCACACGACCATACTGCTATTGATATCGCCTAATCCGTATGTGTCGTTGTGGTTAACCCTTTAGAGACGAAGCATATGTTTTATATAAGGACTCACTGCGTACCGCGCTGTAAACACTCTCCACTTCGGTTACAAAAACCAATCTCTTAATGTTTTATAAGGCAAAAGTTGCTGTTTGTTCTGAGATCCGTACAAAACACATAAACGCAATGTGGGCACCACGTAGAATTTTTTAATGTTAAACTTAGTAGTACGTAAAGTTACCGCTAGGCTTTACAAGGTTAAACAGCCGATGGTTGACGGAGAGTTCACATGATGGGTGGTTCCTAACTAATGCAAGTTCCGTTTAGGCAAGTGTCAAGTGTTCTATCTTAGGAAAATAAAATCCTACGTTTTAAAAGCGCCGTCACCCGCATACTCTATGGCAAAGGCCCGCATGGACCCAAATTTACATTTATATGTAAGCCTGGGTCTCTGAAATGGTTCACCTCCTCCAGGATTTCCGACCAAGCATTAAATTTGTAACTGTTCCCTGTGTGCTACATGTGCAACCCATCTCACTGTCTTCTACTTGATCGCCTTAATTACATGTGGTGTAGAGTACAGAAAATACAGCTCCTCCATCCTCCACTTACTCCCTCACCCTTAGGTTGAACCTGCATCACTTACATAATGCGCCTATATGCAGCTACACTCTCCAATTCACCAATCACTTACCAAAATTCCTTCCTAAACTAACCAGCATTATCAACATCACCTCAACTTTCGAACGGCCATCACTTTTACATTTCTAAGACTTAAATTTAACACAAAAGTTGAACACCCGGTACACATATGCCACATTCGTGCCAAATTTACTGACAACAAATTGACTCGCTCAAGAATGACAGAGGAGGAAGGACAGTGCAGACACACAAAAGAAATGCGCTAGAAGGGGGTTCCTTCCTTTGGAAACCTGCCCATACATAAAATGCATATGGATACGGAGCAAAGTATAATTCCTGCGCGCCACTTTGCCTAGAGCGCGTGACACGCCACAGAAGATGCTAACGCCAAACACGGGGACGGCTTTTAGGCATTACTGACAAACAGCTGCCTACAGGACAGACCCCATACAGACAGTTCACATCTCTTATTCCATCCATTAACACCAATAATTTGTACACAGCGGTACACGCCGAAATATTTTCATTTCACGAAACCGCTTACAGTAAAACAATAAACGAGTTTTTATGCGTTATTAGCATTACATGCATCAAACGAACGGATGACGCAGAGGCAACGTCTTCTGCCCGCTTATCTCGTATCACATTTCTCTTGCTCGGGTGCCGGGATGGCACAGTCTGTAGATCGTCCCTGCGGCGGAGAATTCAGCAAGGACTCTCATTACGTACTCTCAAGCCCGTATGACCTTCCTTTGACCACCCCTGCGGAAGAGATATCGGGGTGAGTTTCATCAGACACTCACAAGCGAGCGGCTCTAATGACTGCCATTTCCATGAGAAGGCGTGACTGCATCAGTGTAACAAGGTCGAAAGAGGTGATCAGTTCCCATCGAAAATTAGGGAACCGAATTGCATGAATTGCTGTACCGACATGTTGTGAAGGTTAATGCTTTTTATGCCCATTAAACAGAAGCTCATGGAGTAGACTGGTGTAGTGGCAGCGCTGCAAGCTTGTGTTCAGGTGGTTCTCGTTTCGCATCTCTGCCGGGACACTGGCTACCCGAGACTCTTCATGTCCTTGATGTTTTTCATCCTCTTGTGTATAAGACATATTAATCAATAAACAGTCCATATAACACAACTTTTGTTATTTATTTCTTTACTGCAGGTGGTCGGCAATCGGCTACATGTTTCGACCGTTCATGCGGTCATCTTCAGGTCGTGTTCTTACAAGGAAAACTGTAGAAGCTTTTCACCAGTATGTGCATGGGGAAGTCGAGATATGACATGCACGTACCGGTGAAAGGCTTCCACATTTTTCCTTGTAAAAACACGACCTGAAGATGGCCACATAAATGGCCGAAACATGTAGCCGATTGCCGACCACCGGCAGTAAAGGAATAAACAACCGAAGTTGTGCCAGACGGATTATTTATTGATCAAATTATTCTTCGTGGGTTTCATCAGTGCCACCAAACAACAACCGCAATAGCAAGTGGCTTACATTTAGTTGTACTTAATCATACTGCGGCACTTCACTCCTTTGTCTACAAGCGATCTAGCTCTGTTAGGAAAACATGAGGCTGGCGGCCGTATCCACATACAGGCTGCACACATACAGAACATACAGTGTACGGCTGAAACCATAAACGCCTAAACACTTCAGCGACACGTATTCTGCAATTTTTGTCTTGTCCGTCTTTTTTTATTTAGTAAACACTAACGGCTTTGAAATTAAAACACGGGCTATAATTTTCGTCTGTATTCACAGAGTTAACGCTGTTAACTTTGCGGTGCAGCACTGTGAAACAGCAAGCGCAACAAAAAAAAAGCCAAAGTAACGTCCATACAAAGTTGTCTAATAAAGTTTCAAACATGATGTGTAAATTATGTTAAAACTGAAGCAATATAAACTGTTTCCAAAAGTTAATTTTCTCAGTTAACACTGTACTGTGTTCTCTATTTTAATTCAATGAATAAACATATATGTTAGACACGAAATAATTTCATATTTACAAAGTGAGGCTTCAATAGAAAAGGCTGTGAATTTGTGTGTTAGAGACAGGGGCAAAGAACAAAGGGACGAATGAAAAGAGAAAAAAAGGCTCGGGTCATCAAATTCATTGCATAATTATTTAGCTCTTTGCAGCACAAAGTTGACCTACATAAACACTCAGTTCACTGAGTCTCCATCTACAAACACCATCACGGAAATAATCGCTGTTTAACCTTTTTACGCCTAGTGGTTAATATACGTACCATCAGGTGTAACACTAAATAATTCTACGTTCTTTCCCCCTGCATTCATATTTTTGCATGGTTCTTAGAACAAAGAAAGGACTGTTTCTCTATACAGCATTAACTTGCTGGTTTTTATAACAGAGGTGGAGTGCGTTTACTGCGCGGTACAGACTATTTAAATATGTTTAAAGTTGATCTCGGTCTTTAGAGGGTTAATCTGACAGGAACATAAACCTATACACACACTACATGGCCAAAATGCGGAGTTTCTGAATGACATAGCTGGTGGCTCACTTACACATGTATTGTTGTTATGACTGCTTTAGAGGGTTAAAGCAAGTTTACACACCCACATTCCCAATTATGGTTTCCAGCAAAAGAGGGCATAGAAATGGCATCCCGCCCATTGCCAACAAGACTAGAATTGGATGCTGTTACAGAGTGGTTAGCAATCTTTTTACGTTTCCTGATGGTCCCAGGTTCGCGCCCCGACCTACAGAACGGTCTTCCTCGCTGTGCCTTTCCATGATGTTCCGAAGATCGTCAAGACAAATGGATGGATAGTATCGTAAATCGTGCATTGGCCGCTTCTCTCTCTGTCCTTCGCTGAATTCATAATGCAGGTCCACAACCATGCGATTGCGCGTAACCTAACAGTGACAAATTTAATACCGCAACAAACGAAAGACAAATAGTGAAGTACGGGACAAAGAAGAAAAAGAATTATATTACAATTAATAAATCTAGTCCACTGCAATGTTAATTACATTTGAAAGTTGTGTACTGAAGTGTTTTCGGGCAGTCCTGGGTTCAAATATCGGCCCGGAGATCAATATCCTTTAGGTACTTCGGGTTCGTTTTCAGCCCCTCCAGGCGAATGTCGGTACGATACGTCCAAGTCAACGGAACCCCGTCCGCACACGTAGGTTACAAGTGGCTTCGTGCCCGGGATCTGTTCTTCAGGAACTGAATGAAAGTTTGGGTGGACCCCAAAACGGTCCGGACGGGAGGGTGAAGACAAGTATCCGTGGTTCAGCCGAAAATCAAACCCCGTTCCGTCTGGTATTCAATTCCCACATCAACTAAGCTACATCAGCTCTTCCTTCACACATACGTGACGCTGTCCCTATTGGGTACGTTCTAAATCATGGCTTCCCAAACTGTGGTACATCCATCACTACAGGCACGCCAACCATTGTTTACTGGGACGTTGCCTTCATAAAAACCAAAATGTAAAAAGGTCAAAAAATTGAAAAAATAAATAAAAACATAAGCCACACATATTTGATAACATGCAGCGTTACAGGAAACATTATATAGCTCAGCCCCGCTGTCACCGAATATTTCTAATTCCAGCTCCTTTATTTTTTAAAAAAAGTACTGGTTCTACATTCAATTTCAAAATTTCATTTAGTGGTATGCTTAAGAAAGGGTTTGACAACCCCTGTTCTAAATGAAAGACCCTCTTTCACACAAATGCCTAATAATAACAATACGTCACGTGCCGATGCAGGCAATGAAGTGAACGAATCCCCCACACTCTGCTAGTCATATTACGATCCGAAATTCTGTTACATGCTCACCGTCCGCTTGCCAGATCGAGACAAACGCCAGATAAAAGGTCATGCCCCAGTGCGCAGAACCATACTGTTCATGCCCTACTTCCAGGGACTGATTTTTTCCTGCTGGCCACAACAAAATCTATCGATTAAAGAAGTGAAGAAACAAGGGAATACCACCGAACAGCGACACAGATACGGTGTAGCGGATACTATCCGACCGGTGCCAATGCCCCCTTTCACCGCGCTAAGAAGTACGTTGTGTTTTCGTCAATATTAAGTGACCTACACATGTCGGTTTGCAGGACGATAAGGTGTTGACAGGCAGAGAAAGTGGGAAAGAACATGAAAGAATATGTAACAACGGAGAAGAGAATGACGAAAATACGTAAAAACGAGAAACGCGAGAAGAGTTGGCGGAAACAAAACAAGGCAATAATAGACAAAAAAGAGAAGAAGATGAAAAGAATATGTAAAAAAGAGACACACAAGAGGCAGAAGATAACACGAAGCAAGATGGAGTGAAGGGAGAGGCTGATAGCACGAGAAGTGTAGGATTAGAAGAAGGCGAAGGAGAGTATTTACGAAGAGGATAATAAACGAAAATAAAAGGTAGAGGAAACGAATGTGTAGGATAAGAAAATACGAAACCACAGAAAACGCTATTACGTCCAGGGCTGTGGAGTCGGTACACAAAACTTCCGACTCCGACTCAATTTTTAAAACTCCGACTCCTTCATAAAAGCTCAATATGCATTAATAACGGTAAACCTGTAAGACATTTCATCGCCACCACGTGAATCATCAGGCTACTTTTTTGACTTATAACCTATATATAAGTCTAATGGTTACTGTAGCTATCAGGGCTTTGGCTTTGGAGCATCTAGTTAAGATTTTAAATTGAAGCCGGAGACGGAGTCGGTACATTTTTACCGACTCCGTCTCCATCTAAAATTCCTTCCGACTCCGACTCCACAGCCCTGATTACGTCACCTTTTTTTGTCTTCTTCACAAAGCTTGCAACCCCACAAAAACTAAGCCCTTCCTGACGGTTGAACCTGAAACTGTTACAAGTGCTCCAAAAAGTTGGTACCGTAACGCCCACTGTCGTGTCTCCTGCAACCCCAGTACCGTATCGTATTCTACCCCGTCATTCCATGTTCGTGTGACATCGTGTCTCCTGCAACCCCAGTACCGTATCGTATTCTACCCCGTCATTCCATGTTCGTGTAACATCGTGTCTCCAAGAGCTGCGTTAGGCTACATCAAGATCGGGTTTAGGGCAACTCGCCGTTAAGTTCTGTAGAGCAACGTCACGGCTTATGCAGTTAGTTGCAGACCTGTACCGCCGAGACCTGGGTTCGATCAATGGCCAGTACATGTGACATTTGCTGTTGTTGAAGTGGCACTGGAACTGGTTTATCTCAAGTTACTTCGGTTTTCGGCGTCTGTGTCATTTCATCAATTCTCCGCGCTCATTCTTTCGTTCATTGATCACCGACGATCTATAATCTCAGCAACTAAAGCGTCGTTAAATAACATGCTTAAAAATTTCAGTACTGCACTTTTCTTCAACTGGTCCCAAACTAACTCATTTTGGAGTGGGAAACAAGCTTCAAAAAGGGAACATCCAAAATGTTATAAAACGGTGACATTACAATGATGTACGATAATATAATCTAAAGTTTATTCATACAAATACAGTACTTACACAAAAATAAAATGTGATAATCAACTTTTTGCAAACAAAACTATATACAGACCTACATATATCTGTTTATTTTGTACTCGTGAGCGATCAACAGCTTTCCTTTCAAAAATTACGCAACATTACCTTACTTAAACTTCCTTGTCGTACAAGCTACACTAACTGAATCTTTCCGAGGGACTTGAACCACATATTTCCAGTGATACGAGACACTAAACAAAAGCTAGCTATAATAGAACTTACGAGAACCGTACCTTAAAACGAACACATTCGTTATAATATTCAGTAATTACACAAATGTTATAAAAGCTGATACCACTGCAGTACTACCAACAGTGCGTGTCAGAGAACGAAGCGCGTGGCAAATATCCTGTTGCACAACGTTTAGCACAGTGTGTTTGAACTCCTTACTCCTGGGTCTCAAGAAATATTGCATCTTACAGCCAGGGCACCTGAGCAGCCACAAACGAGGCCTGTCTGCGTGTTCCACTTACATTAACTGAAACTCACTGTGTGATAAACTGTTTTCTCCCATCGTCTACATTCTTTTCACAAATTCGACTGTTTTTGTTTTGACATGTTCGCTGGGACCACATTGTACGCACTTGCACGCACTGTGCGTGAAACAGAGTGGAACAAGACACAAAAACAGCTATAGTGTGTGAACACCAGACACGTGCTCGTTCTCTATGCGGCAAATAAAAGTGTAGGTTGCCTCTTTCAACTCGTGTAAGGTGGGATTCAAGAGTGTTCTAAGCGCTACTCGCCAACATGAAATTCGCTGTCTGTCCCATTATTCTGCTTTTACATATACATACACATGTATTTCACATATTACCTCAAACAAAATGTATGTAAATTTCCTTTGTTCTTTAGTCACTTCAAACTCTGTTTCTTGCTAATGCTTACGCACACCAATCTCCTTGTGACTAACAGTTCAGTGCTGAATGTGGCCCAATTTTTGTTCGCCAGACTGGAAAATCTACTCGCAGGCAGGTGAGGTGTTAGCCTCAATTTTCTATTTCTCCCAACCGCCATGAGTGTTCACATTGTGACCTCCTGGCTGTAACACCGTGCAGTCATGAAAGCCGATAACAGTATTTTGGAGGAACATACTACGTTCATCCTGAGAAACGGCATGTTGCATTGAAATGTTCCTATCAACCTATAATCATGGCCACAATCTGAACTTTAAGTAATATTACGTGTATTTGCAGAGGGTTCTGAAGTTTCATAAAACACAGGCGCCACCTCTGAATTGGGCCAATTAATTCAATTGACTTGTATAACAGAAGCTGTTTCTACAAACGAGTATACTGGTCCACGTACGTAGGCTACCGTATCACATTTCGTAATTTAATCAGTAAGTTTCAGGAATAACCTGCAAAGCAAAGTTACCGTCGCATTATTCAATCTATACAGAGATCAAGTCTGAAAGTTTATAGCGGTAAGGTGTACAGAGCTTTTCCTGATATTTTTGACAACGTCTATGCCCCAGTTTCTTCAAGCGCTGCACCAGGATTTGAGTTACCTATGGGAAGGGTTTCAACTACCCACTTTCCTGAGACACGGCATCTAAATTTTGACTCTTTACTGTGTTATTTATTTTCAACATACGAAATGAACTACTTTGACACAAAACGTCCCTTGCGTGCCTACATCGGATTATTACTTACTGACAAAATATACGATCAAAATATAGACTTCGCGCACCCACCATAAAGGTTAAAGTTGTTCATAATGTTATAATGTTGACAGCAAGTATCATAAGAATTGATCAGATGGTGGGGTAAGAATATTGACAAATTAATGCCACAATTCTGTATCTTCTTGAACTAAAAAAAGCTAGAAATACAGGAGCATCTTGCCCTATACCTCGTTGAAAGACAACAAATTCCGACCATACATACATGCAACTGAAGGATGATGAATGATACGAAAGCTATAGAAGAGTGAAAGAATGAGTCCCGTGTGAGGCCACAGTACACCGTATCTTGAGAACCTGCTTGCCGTTTGTACTGTACACACTATAAACAGCAATGATGGCTCAACATTTCACATCTTGTGTCACACCCGTCACTGTCAAAAAACCGCAGTACTTCGGAAGAGAAACAGTATCTTTTTTAAGAAAGTTTTCCTGCAGCTGTGCGCATTTTAGTGTCAATGGGCGTTCATACACTCGATATCAAAAGTCCCAACAGCAGGCATCGACCCACCAAACAAACTGCTACACAGCAAACTGAGATGCTTGAATCGCGTACGCCTTACACACAACCGAGAAATGATCCACAGCAGGAAAGTACTCTTATGAAAAACTAGAACTGTCTTGAGCAGAGAGTAAAACTGAAATTGTGAAGAGGACCTACTCTGAATCCCCCTACTATTCCAGCGAATTTCAGAAACAAGTAAATTTTATTTGAAATGACAGTTGTGGAAGTCACCGAGTGACATTTGCAAATCCCTACGTTAATGCCACGGCCCAGATATTTTCCCCTCGACTACCACAAAAGCCTCACAAAAGTGTCCACAGTGCATGTCCGATGCAGCAGAAGAATTCGTGCGTTGTGGTGTTTCCAAGAACAATTCCCCTCCCGCTATCTCGCATAAACACTGCCGCATTGTAACTTTCAGTGAGTCTCAGATTTCAGTCCTCTTAGGCACCAAACACAAGCACATCGATGTACGAGTACACGACAGTCACAACTCCATCAAGTGAGGTACGGCACAACTCCATCGAGTGAGGTAAACACCTCATCAATACACACACACACAAAACGTTTCAACAGTTAAGTCTATTCACGTCTTCATATATGTTTCTTTACTGCTGGAAAAGGTACGTTAAAATTAAAAAGGGAATAATATCTTTCGTATCTGCATCCTTCGCCCCGTTTTTTCCATTCTTCCATCCCTTTCGTACCTTATATGCTTCCCTATATTCTTTGTTAAATGCGTGTTTTATGTTCAGCTTTATCCTTCAGAAGACAATATCGAACGCAGCCCTTCCACCCTGACAAGTACACGAAAACTACAGGTTTGCATGGAAAAATCATGAGCATGTGGCACGTTGTACTCACGGAGTTACTTGTAGTCTCCCATTACATATGTATGTATACACATATACACACGAGTATACAAACGAACGGCAATTGTTCTGTTAGATGAAGCGAAAGCTGGGCAACATAAGCGAAGACAAGCACAGAATCACAGCTGCTGAAATTAAATTTGACTGACATCAACAGGAAAACACACTTGGCCACTATTATACGAGAACTTAAATGACACAAATTAAAAACAGAATTCATACTGGACATATTTTCCAAACACATAACCAGCCTCATTCAACATGGGGGCAGATTGGAAAGCCAACAGACTGTCGAAACAAGTAACAAATTACGTACAATGCGACGATGGGTCAACGCCATGAATTCTATACCACCACCACCACCACCACCACCAATGTCTGTGACAGCGATCAAGATCGAACCCCGAACCCTTTGTACACCGATGAATGAACCATCCACTGTAGAGTGTTCTGCAGACTACAGGACTATCAGACGAAGTCGAAATGGATAAAAGTGCCTATGTTTACGAGGAATTTCCTGCCACATTCAGTGTGTTGAAATCATACAGCAGCTTCACGATGGCCAATCTCTTACACAGGGGGTCCTACTATATGTCTAAAAGGATACATTGTTTTAGAACTATTCCAAATCGGAAAGGATGTGGAGTTACTGCATGAAATAAATGGCATGAATAACACATGTTCAGGCTCGTTCCCACATTCACGTTATATACTTCCGAAAAGGGCGGGATTCGTTACAAACTTATAAAGATTCGGCTCCCATAATAACAAAACCAAATCGCATCTCCGTTCCTTAGAACCCAAAAACACCACTGCAGTATAAGTCTAACGCACTATTAGTGGAGCATCTCTGGTACTCCTGCAGTATACCTATCTGCAATCCACAGCAATAAGTCTCGTTTAACCCTTTAAAGACGAAGCTTATCTGTTTTATATCAGGACTCAGTGCGTACCGCGCTGTAAACACTCTCCACTTCGGTTACAAAAACCAGTCTCTTATGTTTTATAAGGCAAAAGTTGCTGTTTGTTCTGAGATCCGTACAAAACACGTAAACGCAATGTGGGCACCACGTAGAATTTTTTAATGTTAAACCTGTTGGTATGTAAAGTTACCGCTAGGCTTTAAAAGGTTAAATATAGAAATGGTGATCATTATTCCGCGGCTTTTACAGTAATAACAGTGCTGTCATACTCACTCATTCTGCCCCGGGGGTCCGGGGGGGGGGGGCCCTTGGTTTCTCTGTGCTGGTACAGCTTGCTTCCGAGACAGGCGTTACATTTGTATTAAGTCTGTTGATTATGACGGTAGAGATTTTGCTTCAGTCAACGACTTACAACTGTATTTACATCCTTCTGTGAGTCAATGCATAACTACAATTAATAACAGGCCTACACTTCAGTACTATTAGACACCTATTCTGTAATAAAAATTACTGTAGTTCATACGAAGCCCTACTGCATTTTGTGCTACGTCCGCAAAAAAAAAAAAGTTCGCTGATTGAGCCATTTATTTTAGTCCGTCGTCTGCTAACGTCGGAACGCTGTTCTGGAGAACGTGGTTACCGCATGACCGGTGATTTAAAACCCGCCACGGGCACGAATATCTGCCCTCCATCACCTCGCTCAGTACCATAAGCCTTGCCTAGCATTTAGTTAAATGAAATTCAGTCAAACGTTGTGTGTATAATGCCCTGAAGAAAGAATAAAAATGAATATTAATTTAACGTACACAATGGTGTTTACGTAACCCGAAAGTTTCAGCCTGCTGTTCCACAGCTCACAAATAATCTACTTTAGCCAGCGTCAGCAGTACTCAATTACAAACTGCGCACCGTGAATGCGTGTTGCAGTTATGCGCTAACATTCATTAGCTCTTACCGCGTCCGTTTATTTTCCTGTCCGTACGCGTAAAAATAATGCCATCCTGCTGCTTTCACAGATCCGGAATTAATTCTGAAATTATAAATCCTTCACACATTTCAAAGGATTCCTGCCATGGAATATCAGCTCGAGGCAATGCCTCTACATACAAGGAAGGATAAAAGAGCGACACGTGGACATATGTCCATGTCTCGAGCGAAATTCGAACCCATGTTCCGTGTGCATTCCCCAAACTTTGTGTGATGACATATCCAGAAAAAACGCGCATCTCTCTTCACGCTTACTGCGTAGAGTGCAAATAAATAAAATGGCAACAGTGCAACATCTACACTTAGTTTCTTCTCAGACACTAATATGTTGTATGCCAACGTCTGTTGTACAGTAGTTTTTAATTGGTAGCAGCAGATGCACCTGTTCTTCACCCGGGATATATAGTTCGGTTCAGAGTAAACCAAGGTTCGAGGCATTGGACAGGAATACAGCAAAACAAAGAAAGTGGGAATCCACAAGCCCCACTAACCTCCCACCCCCCCCCCCCCCACCCGGCCAAACAGCGGCGATTCTTTCCGCGACCTCAGTGCAAGTTCCATAATTCCCTACAGCTTATCTATGCAAACAAGAACACTTTAAAGTCAGGCAGCCGCGTTAATGTTTCGGGTTGTTCTACTTCCAAGATACAGACTGCTGTTTCACAGTGCTCCAGACAGCTGTATGAGATTAGTTACGCATATTTGAATTTCGATATGATCTCCAAATGTGCGGCCAGTACATGTTCACGTGGTAGCCAATCCCAGCATTCCTCGGCTTGCATGATAAATTAATTTCCTCGTATCAGTGATCCTTCGCCAGTCCGATTTATTGGATACTTGTGGGCAAGAGCCAAAGGTCATACTCAACTTGATTACAGCCTCAAACGTGGGTCTGAGTTTCCAAATTATTTATGGCGCTTTGTATCTTTACTACTTGCAGTATCAACGTGTTAAATTAAAGTGGCCGTCGAACAAGTTTTCCAAGCGTTCACATTTTTCCCTGTCAGTACATACGAGTAACTCCACAAATGATCCATTCGTCCGCCATCGTTGGTATACGGTGTTAGCAACTGACAGCGTCGTTACACAGAACACTAAAAACTAACTCTACAAACAAATAAGAGAACGGCTAAATGTAAAACTAATTCATGCATCCAGTATGGTGGGCAGCTAACTCGCTACGCAGCCAAGAGGTTGGAGCTTCGAAACCCCACCACCCGACTTTTTTCTTCCTGTCTCCACTTCTCGCTTATCATCTCCTGCGTTAAGGTTCATCCATAAAACGACCACCATGTCTACACAGAATGCTAAACTTATCTTGTAACAGCTAATATCTTACCCATGTTTACTTTCTTTAGATTCCATTGCTAGGGGTTGTAAGGGGTCAACAAACACTCAAAAACACATTCGTAGCACTGACATGTACAGTACTCTGCGTACATTACAGAAGCGTCGACAAGAAGTAGTTATTCCATGACGTGCTAATTAAAAGGCCAGAGAGGCATTTCGGACTCATCATAAAAGTTCTGGAAAGTTCTTTTTAATCCTACAGCTTTTCTCTGACGCACAGTAATATTCAAAACAGGTTGTGAACATTCCACCTCATGTATGTCTGCCGAAGACGCGTTTGTTCCACGATTTTGTTACGTATCTGATGGAAACCATGGTGATAGGTGGATCAAATGATAAGTACAGTATTGTCGCAATTCAGGAGGCCTCCCTTGCTGTTTTCTGTAGAAACCGAGGAGAAAGTAATACTGCTGAAAGATAGGTCCCAGAAGTTTTCTTACATCCTTTGTGACAAGTAAATAAAGAGCTCTACAATGTAACAGGAAGGACGGAAGTGGTTACTTAGGAGCGCACTCTTCATTACAGTAAAATTCAATAAATTTTTGCATTCCCCGCTGAAAAATCCTTAGTGGCGTTGTTCAAGTATCCATGAGGAGTGCCTTTAATTACTTGGCCAACCGCCGCATTTTCAGAGGGCGACTGTGAACCGTTCCACATCTGAAGCCCGAGAAGATTGTCCTTTATGTTTCATGGGTCACAGGAATGCACAGACAGACTGACAGCAGGACGGCATTCACTTTCTCACGCTTCGGAATACGTGAACTGCGTTGAAGCTTTGGAATCGATTTACTTCCTTCCATGTTTGGTGTTACACAAGGAAGTGGAAAGTTACTGGCCCCCCCCCCCCCCCCGAAATAATCGTTACTGAACATAAGTCAATAAGCTATTCTTGCGCTTTACTGAATGAAACATGTTCATCGCGCGACGTGAGGTTCTCACAACGGTGCTGCTGAGGATTCAGGTCTTCAGAGATGTGATGCCGTGTCGTTGGGAAAGTGCTTCCCTCACCCAGCGGTACAACGTTATGTCACGGATGACCTGAATCCGCAGATGACCTGAATCCACAGACGACCTGAAACCACAGATGACCTGAATCCTCAGAAACATTTTCCATTGGCCTAACAAATACAAAAGGAAAATCACAATTGTAGGTGCTAGTAAACGAAATTCAATTTAACATTTCAACCGCCCACACATTTCAGACCGTTTTACCGCTCACACGCAGCAGTTTCAATGACGCTTTCACAGAGTATGACACATTATCTTGGATGCCGATCCGAGTTTATTCGTTATCCCTTGGCGTACTTTCGAGGTCTCGCGTTTTGACGGCCACACAAAACCTAATACTCCACGTCCCAGTTGTAATCCATGTCCCCTAAGCCAACAGTCCGCAGAGGATCGCATCTCACTTTTTCATGTCCTTTCTGCCAAGGGCTCTTTCGAGCAACAACAGCGCAATTTCATGTCACCAAATATAAACTCCACATCATGGAAGATTTGCATCATAAACCGTTGGTAAGTCCTAACGAAACGACTAACACGACAAAACAGCAATCCATAGGCAGCTGTGAAGAAAACTTGAAATACTAAGATGCACACCTACAGCAGAATTTTGTATTTAAACATTTATTTATTGAATAATACAGTAAACAGTTCCGGGGAAACGCTGTTTGCTTTCATCAGTGGAAACATGAGGAAATTATACATAAGATCACACTTGATAATGTCGCGGTAGCAGATAAGCCTATTTCAACCACTAAAATTTGTTAGTATAATCCTAGATTAATAATCAATGGCACGCTGACCACAAACAAAACTCTCACAGTAAATTTATGTAAAGAGAACACATATGTTTATTTATACTATTGTTCAGCTACGTTAGGTCAGCTGGCCTGAACCGTTTCCAAATTAACTATTTACTTCCTTGAAGAATGACGCTGTCATCTGGAATGTGACGCCGTGTAATTTGGTATATATGTACCATCATTTGTAGCCGACACGCTGTTTCCATCTTCAAGGTTACTTAAAGAAGGCAGGAAATTCCTCCGAAAGCGACGGTACGAACCCATCGAACAACATGTGATACTCATGCCAAGGAACAGCAAAATTCATAACCTGACAACATCAAAAGCTCAACGCTGACAGATTAATTAACATTTATTCGTTCTGGTGATGTCAACAAGCGCTTGGAAATCAGTAACGAAGGGCAACATACGCTTCACATAAAATCCAATGACTAATACTGAAACAACAGTATGTAACATACAACAAGGCGTGCTGAAGAATGTCTTCTGTAATAAGGATAAAAGCAGCAGATTCCCCAAAAATATCCGTGAATTTCTGCCAGACTGCACGGTGTCGCATTCCACAATACAACATTCTTCACAGCCAATGTCTTGTGCATTTCAAATCAAACAACACGGTGCATAATGACAACTGGTGGCAGATACGGTGCGCAGGGCTGGAAATGTGCCCAGGGCGTTTGTGCAGACAGGAGTTTGCAAATCATCCGTTACAAGGGAAGTGAGAACCAACAGCCCCATACTCCGATATTTCACTGAACGCTTCGTCGGAACTTGCACCACTGTTGCACCCCACAGGGTTTCAAAGCTCTCAGATTAGGACTGAATTCACCAAACAGACGAGTCACTGTGAGTGAGAGGAATTAAACGAGGGCCTGCACGTGACAGTCAGGGCTGTACATGCTCTGCTAAAACCAGTATTTCCCAACCACCGAATATGGCCTTGTACTTAATTAGTATAAGCTGCTTTCTAGTGGAGCACGAACGCGTACTCCAGTTTGGAGGGAACTGATTTTCCTAAGCTACATTTTTGCTCATTTCCACGCCTCACTGGGCCCAGCGTTCATTTACTGAAGATGCAAATATATTGTTCACAAAGCTAACAAAAGGCAGACACGCCAAACTGCATAAATCGTGCTTAAAACAGTCGGTAATGCACACATTACATTAAAAAAGAGATACGGAAAAATGTTTCGGCAGAAGCTACCGACCTTCGTTGGGAATAATCACGGTATAGGTCGGTTTAGCGCTATGAGATAGTATATTTTGCGAACTATTACGAAGTGAAATTTGGAGCTCACCTAAAGATGAAGCTGATGTCCCTGACAGGAAACTTTGGCTCCACACAACAACAACAACAAAAAGAAAAACAACGACGACGACGACGACGACGACGACGACCGTTACCGTTGTAGCGCAGTATTACAAGTCGTACTATGAATTGGATAGTCGGGATTCGATGCTCGATAGGTGCGCTGGGACTTTACCTTCACCGTCATGTCCACAACCTGTCTGAGGCCACAAAAACCCTATTATCCAGCTCCTACTTGGAACTTTCACTGTAAGTTAAGGGGGCTAAAACATGAGTCACAAGTACAACTTCCCATTCGAAACCCTCTACACGCGACCACGCATGTCTCCGTCCATATTATTGCCTGTTCACTATTCAAGCCAATCTGTGCATCATATTACACATTGCGTAATATATACATGTGAAACAGCGCCGCTTAATAACATAAAAATCGACAAAACGTGGTACAGTCCCATTTTTTGTCCTTTCATCTTTCAACTGAATGCACTATTGGTTTTGTGGAGTTCACTAAAAGAGTCTGGGCTGAACGGACGTGTACACTATACCGAATAACCCTACTTACACATTTTTCTCGAGGTGCTACGCTTCACCTTTCAGCGTATTTCCTTCTATTTCCCTTCCAGCTGTCGGCCGTTTCAGTTCATACGAATATCAGTAGTGTCAGCCACGTGATACCCTTCGCGACACGCGCTTTGGGCTGGTTTACATAGACCTGAGGGGGCTGCATGGACTGTAGTCAACGCTGGGTGTTATGGGGAGAGGACTGGTGGCTTCTAGGACGTTGTGCGCATGCGCCGCTATTCCTTTATCCTGGAAGCACACAGTGTATATAAGTTACACACAGTGAAGCTGCCGCAACGCAAGATACAAACACTGAGGAGTCCTCACAATTCCACCCCTCCAACTCTTCTGTCACCACAGGTACAATACAGTCAGTCTACTTGAAGCCACAGTGCAGTTAGCATTGCTGAGAAGTGCCAGTGTCCGGGGCATCCGTCTCCCTCTGCATGCCAACATGGCAGCTCTACTCGGAAAGTGTGCACTGTCATTCGCGGCCCATACTGCGCAGCTGCCGACTCCACAGAAACGTTAAGCAAGAGGATTACGCGTGTACGAGACAAATTCGGTTGCTATGCCCCTCCCTATCTGCAAAAAGCAAAGTTTCCTGCTAGAATACACACTGTTGTACGGGCAATGCATTCCCACATTTCACAACAATGAAACTAATGAATATGATTTTTGTTTAACATTCCAGTTTTTAGGACGTGACGCCGTGTAAAATGCTACGTAAGTACCAACGTGTCGGAGAAGTTCGATGTCTCCATCTTCAGGGGAGTCCACAAAACGTAGAGAAGGAGCCTGCAAGCTCCTATGAAACGCCGGTGCCGACGAATCAACCTACACGGCGCCACATACCAGAAAAAATAAAAACTTCATCACCGCCTCTGAGAGAACATCAAGTATCGCATCAAGGTTTTTAACCCTTTAAAGACAAGGCGTGTCTGTTTTATACAAGGACTCAGTGCGTACCGCGCTGTAAACACTCTCCACTTCGGTTATAAAAACCGATCTCTTAATGTTTTATAAGGCAAAAGTTGCTGTTTGTTCTGAGATCCGTACAAAACACATAAACGCAATGTGGGCACCACGTAGAATTTTTTAATGTTAAACCTGGTGGTACGTAAAGTTACCGCTAGGCTTTAAAAGGTTCAATCGCTAGCAGCGTCTGCCACTTGTTTGCCTGCGGCCTCTCACGCGCTTATCACGGTATAGTTGCATGGCTTTGGCTACACCTCCAGTAATCTGTCGAACAGTACCGAACAGGGGAGATGCGGACCGGTGTTTTCTGTCATGCTGACACCTGCTAAACCGTACCGAGATAAGTCTCATGCATCATCATGCAGTCATTCGTGGGATTTCTTTACGTGGCCTCAGTACAGTGAACTTTTTCGTTGCAAAATGGTCACCATAATTAATCTGTTATTCAGACTTAACATACCCTATTACACAGCTGCCACTACTCCTGCCATATTTCCCCTCTGCAATAAAACAAAAGGTGATGAGTACGGAATCAAACAGAATTTTAGCTCAAATTTGTTTTCCATTTCCCGACATACTACCATTACCGTGGTCAAGTCTCTGTTCAAATAGGCACCACAAAGCCTAGTCCTGTTCTGAAGTCGGGAGGCTTCTATACTTACAGCAGTTATCATTACTCTATTGCTGTCGTTTAGCAATGCTGAAGCCGCCCAACAATCCCAACGACTGCAGTCTGTCGTCTAATAACACAATGACAACATCGCAAATGGGGGAAGACCGCAAACCGGGTAGAGCAGTCTGTTTAAATGGCCCCTTACCCGAAGGCCACCACCTGTAATTTGTGTGCCAGTTAACCGACATATGCAAACCAACAGATGACACGTAACAAAGCGGCTTCCTCACAATACACCTGCCGCTATTTAGTAATTCAACAAAGGGCCGTAATATGACGCTACATAGATTTTGTGGTTTTATGCTCTGTTCGAAGCATCTAATTTCTACTACATTTGAGGTTCTCACGGCGGTCACTAGGAAGATGACTGTTGTTGTGGGTGTGACAATGTGTGTTTTCGTATAAATTCACCGGCGTTTGGAAGTAACCTATTTACTCCATCCTCAGGAAAGGAAAAGCTGTTTAAACTTGACTTGACTTTTGTCGTCTCTATAACCCGGACCGCCTCTGGGGATCATCAGCCTTGTATGCTAGGCTTTTCGCGGGGTTTTCTCCACAAGTATAAAACGGCCTGGGCGTGGCCGTTCACCTCCATCTAGCACGGAGGTCTACGAATGCTCGCATTTCCCCAACATACGTGCTCTTGGCATGGTGCTTGATTACACACAGGAACAAACTTACCTTTAACTTTTAAGGCGAAACTGTTACACAGGCAATGAACACTATTATGATTAGGAACATTACGTAGAAATATCACGTCTCCCCATTTCATGCAATTCCGTTCAAAATGCGACTGCACTTCACATGTTCCGAGAACATCCTGTTCTGCAGATCAATACAAGGCCAGGCCACTTGTATACAGACGCCTCGTCCGCCCCGTACAATAGTCCTTTGTGAACTGTCAAATGTCTGCACGACAGTGAATTGATTTTACAGTTTGATTCCCACGAATGCACTGCGAAGGTTACGGGGATGGTAGAAACAAGCCGACTTTCCAATGAGGACTTAACGTGGATGGGAGCACGCACACGGTTAGGGCTGCAGCAGACGCAACAGTACCTGTGTCAAGACACAGGGTGCAGTAGGCAAGGGGGGGGGGGGTGTCTGTGGCATGGATCTCTTTTATGGAAAAACCTGAGACCCACATGTACACGGAGGTACCTAGGTCTGGGTATTCTTCTTCTCTTCAAAATTTGATCTCCGCGTTTCCTATCTACAGCTGTAAAGATCAGAATACTTCGGACTGTAATTCTACCGGATATTTTACAACGGAGGGAACATTTTAAAATTCTATGTTCTCACGACGGTGTCAATGTATATTATAACGTCTTCCATGATGTGACGCCATGCAACGTGGTATATGGATAAAAGTTTCGGAGAAACGTATTAAGACGAATTGGGGTGGGACAACGCAATGCTCGGAAATGTCGGTATCTACCTACCGAACTACAAGGCGTCACATCTCAGACGACAGTAATCTTCAATGTGCAACTTCATCTATCAAGATAAAGGAAGGATAACTCCGAGGGTATACGAGGAGAGGGTACTGCATGTAGACAGAGAAAGTTACAGAAGGAAAAGAAAAAAAACACGAGAGAATGTACAGAAGTGAAGAATACAATGACAAAACAATATATTTATTATTCCCCAGAGAAACCCAATGATTACTGAAACCAAGAAATAATACTACATACAAACAATTAAACAGGTTCATTAAGGGACTGTGTCTGCCTTATCTGTATTCACCAGAGATCACTGGGATGACTGAATCAGGGGAAACAGGATGAGCGGAATATACAGAACGTCCGGGGTAAAGGTGAAATGCATGCAAAACTGTAACAGTTAAAAAAAAAAGACAACTTCGCAGGCGTACGAATAGATGGGAGAATAATATCAAAATAACTTTTAAATAAAGACTGCCTTCTAAAATATGATTCCGTGTAGTCGGGTAGAAGTGTACGCACGTTTCAGAGTAACCTGCTGCATCCACAATCAGTGTAGATGGTAATTAACAGAGCGTGGAGTGGTCCAGTGCTAACTCCTCTAAACACAATAATTAACCTTCGAGTTCCAAAAAAGGCATGGAATTTCTTTACAAACTTAGTTAGAGGACTCTACTACATGGAATCTGTCGGCCAGTCAGGGTCACGGCTGTCATAGCCTCTGACAGTCTAGGTACGCCGTGAGCTCTAACTCGTACCTACCCGCAAAGGTGTACGAAGATGTAATCCCACTAATCTCTCTTCTTTCCAAGAAGTCTAATTTCTTATCCTGTTTCAGCGAGTAAAGATCATTTGACAGCATTTGGGCTTCGAACCTGTATCTACGAGTCTCCCCCCCCCCTTCAGAAAACGATGCAAAGGAAACAAGGGAATATTTAAAGTACGCATTACACAAAAACGACAAATTTATACGCACTCCCAAACGACAACTTGAAGCCTTGCGTCGCCATACGAATTCTGTCCAGTTTCAATTGCGCATCTGCTGTCCATTTAGATCAATTTTGGTTTTATTTCTCAAGGCTCGTTCCTCTGACTGCTTTTCTTTTTCTTTTCTTCCGTCCTGCCCATTTGTTTGCTTCGGTTCCATTGTCACACATCCGGAACACCACAACGGACAATCGACACCACGGCAGCGACTCGTGATTGTGCCAAGGAGGTGATCGGGAGAAGGAAAACTTTAGAGTGACAGCCATGACACGTTCCATAATTACTATCATGACATCTGTCTTAAGTGATGAGAAACCACAGAAGGCCCCAGAGACCAGCAGACTTCACCCGAGCACCAACTGACTTTAAAATTGAAGTGCTGTCGCTGTGGTGCCCTGTTAACTTAGGCAAAACGAAAGAAATCATGGTGAACGCCAATAAATTATGCCACGAAGTAACTCTAGAACCGACCCCAATGAGCAAAGGCCTTTCAAAAGCTAACAGTCGCTTAACTGTTCAAGAAACATTTCCTCTTACAGAATCCTAACGTCCCTTGCCGTATTCACAGGCGTCTACTACTGGCTCCAGTACAGAGCCATGTGAATCCATTCCACGCTTTCTTGAACATCAATTTAAAGCTCTCCTTAGGTGTAGCCTGTCCGCCTTCTGACGTTTATTAAAGTGGTTTATTTCTCCAGGTGGGAAGAGTTGTTACAGCCACCATCAAACCTCTGACAACTGCCCACTACAGCTTGTAACAGTACATCTGCAGCTATCCTCCAAACTCGAAGATGTGTTGAACTTAACAGAGCCCAGATATGCATCGATATATAGCGGTTCTGGTGAAGTTCCAATAATGGGCACACTGGTTTCGAAAACTATGTCTATCCCCATGAACTACAGAAAGGAACAACAAATTTCCATGAAATGCGATACGAGACAGCTTCACTAAAACTGGACAACACGGTGAAATTTTGTTTAACCCTTTAAAGACGAAGCGTATCTGTTTTATATAAGGACTCAGTGCGTACCGCGCTGTAAACACTCTCCACTTCGGTTATAAAAACAAATCTCTTAATGTTTTACAAGGCAAAAGTTGCTGTTTGTTCTGAGATCCGTACAAAACACATAAAAGCAATGTGGGCACCATGTAGAATTTCTTAATGTTAAACCTGGTGGTAAGTAAAGTTACCGCTAGGCTTTAAAAGGTTAAAACAGGACAATAACGGACAATTTAAGAAAACACCTACATATGTTCCTGCGTGAATCTCGAGCACAACTCCTTGAATACCTGTCTGTACGAAGAATGTTTGGAACAAAACTGTAGAGACATTTAAAAAAAAATACATTTTATACAGGAAACACGCCTTCTGGTGACTCCGACCGCTTTCAAAATATTAAATACCCTTTAATTAAACGAACGTTATAAATACGTATATTTCTTAACTTGTTCTAATATATTACCTAGCAAAATACTGAACAAGAAATGTATCTGGGGCCCACAGGCTAGTTACTTTAAACTCTATTTATTTACGTCTATGTTCTAGGCAATTACGAACAATTCACCTTTATTAATGGGAAAGCGGTGGTTAGGAGGAAACTTCTTGGCCCATTTTGAATTGGACTACTGAGCTTTCATACAGTTACCTGCCTTGGGTCTCAGTGACGTATAATAAGCATTTGAAACTAATTATACAGACACAAAAAAGTTGGAGGAACAACGTAAAAGCAAACAGGAATTCAACTCACCAAGGCAGCGATACGGTTTCACCCACTCAGAATGCGAACCCTTGCATTTCTTATGACCCACTTTGCACCAGTTCGACACCTTCTGGTAGTGACTCGCCTCCACGATATTCGTGATGTCACGCTTCGGGTACACCTGAAACAATACATTTACACGTACACTAAGGCTTACAGGGTCTTATGTACAGGAAACAACCACTGTATCTCTTGCTCTCTATGGGTGTAAAACTTTTTCTCTCAGTCACGCGGAGGGAAAAAGATTGAGACACGTCTGTAGAACAAACAGCTGACACGACTATTAACCCCTGACGAAATAAATAAATATCAGAATGGAGAAAGTGTGATGTAACAACAGAATCAATGACTGAAAAAAAATTTTCCCCACATTGCGTGACATAACTGTACTGTGGCTTTCTGTATTTTCTGTATTTCATGTACTAAAGTGTATTCACGTCGCAAGCGGACAATTTTAGCTGTTCCTGTAGTACGCTCAATTATTAAATACACTTCTCTCAATTTTACGCTGAAGTTACAGGGTAATTTTCATCAAAACCCCTCACTTCTGGCCGTGGTAAAGAATGCGTGTAGCTGTACCTCTACTCACCCATGTCTTCACAGCGTGATGATAAATTAAATACAGGGACAGGGACAACTTTGCCTTACCTTGAAATTCGGGTGAAACTGCCAAATCTCAGATTTTCTAGTTGGACCATGTTAATAGAACATCTGTATTCAAAATCATAATATTTCATGTTGGTAGGTTCCTCCTCTATCACCCTGCAGTAACAAGGGATTCATTTAAACATTCACGGTTATTCGGTGCCTAAAAGACAAGAGCGGTCTTACTCCCGCAGTATGGTACTACACAACTACCACACATTATGTGGGCACAGAGCAAACAACGCAGTTATTGTACGAAAATCGCACACAAAGCGGCTCATAAAGCGTGCCCCAATCAACTGCCACTGGCCATAACGTTCATATTACCTAAAGCAAACAAATGCATCCACCTGTTGTTTCATGCTAATGATTCTGATGCAAAGCGGTTAACAGCAGCTACTGTCCTCGACCGACAAGAACAGCAGTGACCTTGACAGAGTGGCTATCCCCCCCCCCCCCGGGCTAACCTTGTGGAGAAAATATGTACATCCTGTCAGAAACGTCTCCCTTCACTACGTGTATCACTCTCCAGTTGTGATTTGTTAGCTGTTCGGTTTATAAGAAGCCCAAAGTGAACTTCAGGCAAACTCTAACCAGGCAGAACTTAGTCACCTTTTAGCAGTCGTGGGATAATGTGGTATTGGTGCGCTTGTAAAGTATATTCAGCTGTACAAACAGCGCTTAATTCTAATACTTACGCGAAACATTCGTGATAGAAAAATAGCGCTGAAAGTTCTGTGAAATATATCTTGCATCAACAGTGGTGCGTAAAAGAACAATACACAGAATACTTAACAAGTATCGAACCACAGATTCAGTGTCAGGAAAAAATACAACATGAGAACTTCAGCCGTTTCCACGAGCGTGTTCAGACGCGCTACTTCGTCAGACAGACAACTTCTGAGTGGCCTGCTGTTTATTTGTACATACAGGATACTAACTTTCATAGCGAGTTCTTTGTTACTGAAACTGAGGCCCGTACGGCTGCACGGGACCTCACGGCCGTATCGTACAGTGACACGGTGGAAAAGACAAGGTGCTCGGAAAGTTTGTGCTCAAAAATGTTTCTAGATTTTTAGATGAAAACACTAGTGGAAAGAAATGAGCTCGGTAAGGAATAAATGTGGTCTTTGTGTATTTTACACAATATAAAATTATTACTTAAGTAAATTCATAGTTCAATAAGAAGAGACCTCTCACACAAACTTACATTAAAAATTAGTCAGTAGGCATACACGTTCAGGCAAATCCAAAACGTGTTGTTCACGCCAGTTCGTCTAGACTTTATCACACTGCCACTACACTTCTTTGCTGCTCACAAAATAATTCGCAAAGTGATCTCGAACCTAACTTGCACTTCGACCTGATTCTTGAGGCACTGAATTGGGTATCTCCACGAGGCCTTGCACATAAAGAAGCATGGTCAAAACTACAGCCATCGCTCTTGCGAACGAAAGTACGAAGTACGCAACAAACCCTGACCATATCCTCTGCAAAATCAACGGACACATTTAGCGGCCTGTGCTAAACTAGTACACCGAATGTGCACTCGATAAATCGCCTTGCTCGACATAGGCGGTGGCTGAAGATTTTCTTTTCAGACAAATTTTTTCCTCCGTATGGCCGTAAGAGGTTCGTCAATAACCCAAATGCTTCCTCTCCCACGAACACATAAGGAAGAGACGGGCCGCAAGTGCCGTCCAATGGATTTCCTAGAGAAATGTTCAGAGTCTTTTCCTAAATTCTTTTTGCTCAGCGCCGAGGCCTTTAAGGTGCTTGAATCTGAGGACTTCCCATCTGATCCGCTTTCTACAAATATAAAACGATAGTTCAAATCAGCAAAGGCCAACAAAACCATTGAAAATAACTGCTTGGAATTGTGAAACAAAGAGTCGCTGTTCAGTGGTTTCATTATATGGATGTGCTTGCCATCTACAGCTCCTACACAGCTAGGAAAATTGGCGTATGATTGAATATTATCAGATATCTTCTTCCACTCTTCTTCGTATGGTAGAAGCAGATGCACAAGTACGAGTCTTCCCCACAGGATTTGGCAGACACGCCTTATTGTTCCCGCAACTCACGTCAAATCCAGTCGATATGAACAGTGCACCAGTTGCCAGATACCTTAAACACGTATATGTTTATTACTCACTGTATCGCATTTCATGCATTTAGTTACATTCTTTTACGGAAAGATTAATCCAAAGAAGGCAGAAAAACCTACGCGACTGCTACACGCGAGAAGTACAATCAAAAAAACACGGTGCCGAATTTGGACATGACCAATCAATACTTGTAATAGGAACGCATTTACAGGAGAATACACATGACTCAAAGGAAGAAAATATAAGAGATTAAATATTTTCTCAGAACACAGCCTAACAACAAATGCAGTCTCTGTGCAGGGCTACGGGATCCCGGCGATTTACTCACGCGGTGCCCCTAACACCCGGATCGTCTGTAGATCAAAATAGGGCGCACCTTGCCTGTTATTGTGGTGGCAGACCTGGCAGAGGTGGCGAGCAATCGATACTTGGGGTTATCAGGAGCTTGAGTCGCCCAATATTACCAGCATGTCCCCAATAGGAAATCCAGTAAACAAGCCTGCTGGGGGAGACTATCCACGTACGTCGCACGTGCTATCTCTGAACTAATCAGAGCACCAGCTACACGAGTGCGAAAGGCCTCGTTCACTGCAACTACAGGCGGGTGACGCCCACTACGATTTTAAAGAGGAAAAAGCATGTACAGTGACCACGCTAGGGACTGGATGATCGAAGAATCGTGGTTTGCTTCCCAGGGGTGACCAGAAATTTTATGTAGGCCTACTACGGGATCCATCCAGCCTTCCACTCAATGGGTACCGGGGACTCTTTCCCAGGGATAAAAAGGACGGAGTTTGTAGGTGGCGCAAGTAAGAATAGAAAGTGTAAAAATGTAAATTTTGAGACCTTTAACCGGATACACACACACACACACACACACACACACACACACATATATATATATATATATATATATACACACAGCCTACATAAATGACAGCAATAGAATGAGATACTGAAATAAGCAAGAAAGTTTTGGGTGGATGAACAGATTACAGCACATACGGAAAGAAGAAAATATAATGTGTCCGGTGACAGAATGAATTTATAAACGTATGGGGAGGAGAAAACCAAAAGGAGATGCTGGAAAGAGGATTTTGGAGCACATAATACCATAATCCGTGTAAAAACCAGAGGCTGCAGCTTTCGTATTACTCACTCAATTTTAAGCCATTAAGACCAACCCATGCAGGATCGCAGGATGTAAACAGGCACAGCCCAGAACTTACGGACATCACGGTGGCTCGCGACTATAAAAATCAAACTTAATTATAGTAGGATTCGAGCATGACGGCTGTTAAGTGTCGGACTGTCACACCAAGGGAGACAGATTTACAAGACTACGATAAGCCCGATGAAGATTAGTTTTCTGGGATATGACGTCATGTTGATTGGTAACTTGTCAATAACGTTTCGTAGGAACTTGATGTCTCTGTCTTCCAAGAATTCTGTTACAAATTATCAACCAACATGCAGTCTTATCCTAGAAGACTGTATCTTCTTCAACAGCGCCGTGGAATCTAGAAATCTTGTAATGACAGATCTTCAGCTTCAACCTGACTACACCAAATCGGTTGCCACTTGATAAGCGTGTTTCTGTTGCTTCACGAAACCGTTCACAGATTCTCCGTCTGCTTAGGAACCAAGCAGCTTACTGAGCTGGTTTGTAAAATTTGATGCTTGGGCAGCTCGCCATCCATTTTTTAACCTTTTAAAACCTAGCGGTAACTTTACGTACTACCCGGTTTAACATTAAAAAATTCTCCGTGGTGCTCACATTGCGTTAATGTGTTCTGTACGGGTTTCAAAACAATCAGCAACTTCTGCCTTATACAACATAAACAGATTGTTTTGTATAACCGAAGTGCAGAGTGTTTACTGTGCGGTACGTACTGAGTCCTTAAATAAAACAGATACGTTCCGTCTCTAAAGGGTTATGTCACTAAGATAAATAGTGACACATTGTATTTTTATAACCACACGCACGTGCCATGGTAATGTGCTGGGATATATGCAAGGGAACGAGGAGTCAATAGTACACCTACGCGTAGAGAAGACTGATACTTAAGGCCCCGTTATTGTGGAATATGGCGCTTTAAGAGCAAGTACATTCTACCGGCCCTTAGAGATGAAGGCAGTACGTTCCTTCGAAATATCGAGACCCAACTATCCCGTGACGGTGTTTGATGAGCCACAGGACGGAAATCCCCGACTGCATCGCTGCGGAAACATCAAAACTCGCAAACGTTGATGCCGATACGTACGACCAAAGCTAATACCATGAGACAATTCTTGCTGCTACACAATTAACAACCAACGGCGGTCTTGTCCGAATCCTCCAACAGATGAGCCCACGCATCACTCTGAACAATGTCAAGCGACACAAGAGCTGACAAACGATACCTTCCGAACTGCGCAAAGCTGATTGTACTCGCATGGCCATTCAGTACGACCGCCTTTTGTCCGGATTACAATAATGCACAGGGCACAGGGACCTTCAACACGAACTAATTTCAGGACGACGACAGCATCAGGCTGAGTTATCCCAATGAAATCCCGCAGATGAAATACCGTGTCACAAAAATGACAGTCGTCCTGGATCAGATGGATGTCGTGTTCGTTGAAGGATGTGCTCGTTATTACGTACAACAAACCGTTGAGAACAGGGAGAATTACATGGAACATTGCCGTCTTCAACCCTGAAGATGGGCTTCCAGCTTTCTTAAGGCACAGGGTAACACCTATTATTGTGGTCTGGTTCGCGGGCCGCATGTGGAAAAACAACAGTAGGTGCTATACATAACCCCCGAAATTACTGTGGAATTTCTATACTATATACACAATTTACGAACGTGGACGCGGGCCGAATAACACAACGTGGTGGGACGGGCCGCGGGCCGCACGTTGGAGACCCATGGTATAAAGGAACAGATTGTGGGAAGTGTATACGGAGTTCACGTGGCTCAGGGCCGACTTTTGACGGGCTCTTGTGAGCAAGGTGCTGAACATTAACTTGTATAAAAACAGGGGCCTTCTTAAAACTAGACGAACGACCGTCAGCGTCTTCAGGTCTGTTCCAAGGGATCAGTGAAGTGCGGATTAATTGTAAAGTAGCCGTAAATTACACTAACGGGCAGAAACCCTTCACGCTAACCCACAGCCAGAAATGAGCCACCGCCTACACCCTGAGATGCGTCTATAGCCCAGTTTAGGGTCTCGGCCACGCACAAGACATGTTGAGTCGTTACCCTCAGCCCCTGGTGTATGACAAGATGTCCAACCAGTCCATTCTAGTTCAACGAATATAATCATCTTGTAATAAAATTCAGCCCTACCGTCGATATAGTTGCTCTAAATAAAGTTCAATCCATGTATTATAAGAGAAAATGTCATGCCCCACGTTATACAAAGAAAAAGCTAAGATTATTAAGTTCCTTTTCAGAAAAGGGCACCCGTCCAGACCGCCCCGGGGTCCACACGCTTGTCCAGTTTTATCCAAAATCGGAAAATCAACAGACGTCAGCAGAAATCCGCGATATAAAATCCATAAAAATCATTCATCGGTTCCCACGCGGGCAGACAAACTGTAAGACACACATGGCGACGATGATATGCGATTGTTCACGTGCCATTAAAAAAACACGGAAATAACATCGCCGTAATGAAGAGCAGCACACACCTCCGAAATTACTAAGCTTGTAGGGAAGTACCCGTTCAGCGTCGTTAAAAATAACCGCAGCACAAAATCCGGGCGTCATTTAAAATCGCGGCGCCTTCAAAACACAGGAAAATAACTCTGAGTGTAACTGACGGCCCATATGCCGTTCTACCAATCAATTTCGACAGGGCCCACATTCCTGTTACTGGGCGTACGATCGGAATTTCTTTATGTGGGTCAAAATTTACTGCACGCAAATTTTGATGCAATTGTTCCCTTTGTCACTACCATAAACTATTACCCGAATTCCACACATAGTACGAGCAAATTCATCAATCATCCGAATTCCACACATGGCACAAGCGTACATATAATTGGTGTTTCAGTTTGTTTCTCGGACACAATAAACAACCAGCAAATCAGCTTCACGGGCAGTTTGTGTTTCAACAAATCGTCAACACTTAGAACTGCCGCTGTTTGAAGCTGTGCTTGAAACAAAAGCTTCTGGTACATCCACACAGCAAATTAAGATTAAAACAGTTGCTAGTGTTCGTTTATACGGTTTTAATAATTTTCTATGCACCAAGCTCCATGGCAGGGAAAATTCAGGGACGAGTCAATGAAGCTCTCTATTTTCATGTACTCAAATGGTTCATACAATAGCGCATTCATATACGGCGTGGGATGATAGGATAATTAGTGTGAATGGCACGGAAGGAAGCAGTCGTGATTCAGTTTGAAGTACTGTCTCAATATTTGCCCGGTGGCTGTTAAGAAAGTCGCCAAAGACAGGCGGCGCGGCGAACTGTCTCAGAATCGAGATTTGAAACCAGTGCCTCCCAAATATCCAATAACAGCGAAGTTCGATACACCGTAATTATTAATCCAAACGCGCAGCGACTGTCGTTTTGTCGGTTTGTTGTCGTATGTCTGTCTGTTGTTATACTGAAGGGTTGTAAATAGTTACATACAGGTCCAGAAGATAGTATAAGATAAGCCTCAGTTTGCATACTCCAGTAGCAACGCTTGTTCTAATCTCTCTTTCCAGAAATTATGTTATTTTCACTGTCAATTAAATCAAAATTAAATCACTTAATATGGCTTATGTAAGAAGTGATTTAATTATCCAGTTCAGTATCATAAAATTTTGGGAAAGCAAGGGTCAAAAACAAGTGATTAAGAATTCAATAATGTGTAATGGGCTATATAGACCTACATGTTAATAAGCCATTAATCGATTTAATCTGACTTCCATTCGACTACCGGAAAAATAAAAATCGGTGCGATTTTATGAGATTGCAGGCGTTGAAGGCCAGCCTTCTCACATGAACAGATCACAGGCACTATTGTACAAGTGATGTAGCAGAAAAAGAAACGAACGGTCCATTAATACCTAGACGAAAGACGGCACATATCTACGTATGGAGGCTGCTGCTACTGAGGACGTGTAAGTTAGAAGATAACGTACACGGTCCAACAGATCTGGCGCGTTCGCTGTGTTATTATCCGTAGATCTTCACGTCGTAAACATTCACTTTTGATGCTCTCTTAAAAATGTCATTTAATTAAGCAGGGTAGTTCAACCGGGGCAAAATGCGTCCAATGGTTCTCACGAACTTTCGTCCGAAACGTTTTTCGTTCCGAAAAATACCTGGAGAGTTACGCCCATGAAGCGATTAGGGCACGCAGTTCTTCGAAATGTCCGCTCCTGACCGCATGTTGACCTAAACTGGAATCATTGATATAAGTCCAATAAGCAGATGAAGAACCGCTTCATCTTACAAATCTTATTAAACCATTTTGCCGCGTTCGTTTTTAATGTTTCCCCTGTACTAGTGTAAATATGGGTTGCTTTTGTCTGTCGGGCATTTACAATCTTAATTTTTTTCATGTTTTCCGTGCACTTGACGACCACTGACATAAGTCCGACAAAATGCAGGCTACTTGTAGATGCCTGTTGGCATGGAAAACATCGAAAACATTAATAACCTGGAATGTCATGACATAATTTAATGTCAAATTCAACGGATATCAGTTTAGCGGCTCTCAATTTGCGGACAGATAAGATAATACTAGCATTTTTTGCACTTACTTGCGAACGCGACAAAAACATTGACGATGGTCTTCAATTCCCTTTGCCTTCTGCGCACTTAAGCAAGTTCCTCTTATAAATCGATTGTCACACGCAGTACCTAGCTCGTCACATCCTGATGTTAATTAGGGCGTTTCCTTCCCGTATTCTATACGGATTCAACAAGACCAATGAAAAAGCAATGAACTATACTTCCACCACCTTCTGTAGTCAGACAGTAACTGGATTGATTCTGCATGGCTTGTGTTTCCACGGATACCACAGGAGGGAATATTATAACGTATTCGTACGAGTCCTAAGATTTACTGCTATACACAGCCTCACACACTGCTGAACAAACTGTCTTATAACAACACAAACTACGCACAGAATATAATTTTCATTTATTCTGGAGGCATGTGGTTTGAATATCTCTCAAAGCCAACCGCTATGAACAGGAAATTTACATACATTTGTACGCCTTTCATGGAAAATTACGTAACTGTAATGGACGAAGACCCGCTTCCTTCACATTCCCATCCCTTCAAAAAATTCATCACCGAGACCATTCTTCGTCGATTGCTATGGAACTCAAATCTGCAGAACAGCAGAGGCAGAGCTCTTATATTTATATGTGGATTTAAGGGGCTACGTCTACGTGACCACGGGCCTGACAACTTTGACAGTACAATTCTGTGTTTAAAAACGCTTGACAAATAGGTACAAATTATTCCCAATAACTGAAGGCATTTTCAAGATATAAATCAAAATACTAAACTGTATTATAAATACTCTATTTCGGAATGATGCCTTCAACAGTAAGTTAAATACCTAACATATGCATCAAACCGCTACACTTGAGTTCCTTATACTAAGTTGAATAATCTGCTCGGGAAGCTGTCAGTCGCTGACCTGGTCAAGGAATTCCCCCCGTCTCCAGTGCACCCAAAGCTTCAACACGGTATTCTCAAAAGCCCACCAATATGAGGCCTTTTCCTCAGGCAGTATTGTAGAATCTAGTCCATGCCTTCACACTGCATTCATTTAAGCTCGTCCTCCATCTATGTCTATGTCTCCGAAGTGCTTCAGTTTTTCCGACTTAAGTCCTATATCGGAGTGCATTTATCAATTGTCCCACGTGTGTTACATGTCTCCGTAATTTTAGGTACAATAAATACAGGTAGCAAACACGTATACAACGGCCGCAATATACCTATTTGTCTTCATATGTGAGACCATATTGTCACTGACCCGGACAGTACTTCCCATCGGGCAAGAAGGCATCCTTCCAAAAACCTTCTAATTCACTATTCACTGAAAATTATACCTTTCAAGGCTGTTATTAAGTACGCTATCAATTGCTAATAATACACAGCGTCGGTAAACATCCTACCGTTTGACAGTTACATACGGCCAGTATTATAACGTCGTTCAATAATCCATAAACAAATAAATACTTTATTTGAACCTGCTACGTGAGCCGTAAGAAACAATATCCTGGCCATGGAAAGCAAACCCAAAGCCCAAAACTATTCAGTTCTGATGATTAATGAAAGACGCATATGTGGTTTTCCTACGACTGGTCACCCACGCAATGACATAAAAACACATTCAAGGGCAGAAAGAAGCAGGAAAATTTTCAGTGTGATCGAAGAAATGAACCTCAAATGTCGCAATTGAACGCTGGCCGAAGAAAGTCTGTCGAACATTCTGAAGGAACAATAAGTGCCGACAGTGAAAGGTTGAGCTTTACAAAGCAAGTAAAGCAGAACAACACACTGCGTCGCGTCACGAAAAACTCAGCACAATAAAACACAAGAACAATGAACACCACCGGCGTGAATAACCAGAGATGGTGGTGCGCTCCCGCACCCAGCCATCCTCAAACGTAGTTGACTTACAAATGAATTACATCACGGTTTACACTTCTGCCTTATATGCGGGACCTATTTTAGTTCCTTCCTCCGCCCGGAACCAAAACGCGTTTACTAGGTTATTTCGTTGGTTTCCTCAGTCCCTCCTGACATCACGGGATAGACCAACTCAACAAAGTGAGACGTTAATAGTCGCTCAGGCACTTATGGTCTATTGTCACTAGTCCCCACTCTGAGACAGATGAGAACAATGTACAAACAAATCCCCAACCCGTTCCTGTAAGTTCGATATTAATTCGATCATACAATAAACACCTTGAGGTTCCAAGCAATACTGTCCCTTCAGGTTTCTCGATCAAAATTCTGTACCAGTTTATCTTCAATGTGTGCTACACACCGCGCCCAATAATGTTTGGTGAAGCATAAACATTACTAAGCTCATCAACATGCAATTTTCTCCAAACTCCTGCAGCTTCCTGTCTCTCACATGGCCAGTACTCCGCTCTCGACTGCTCACAATGCATGTTTACCCAGCATGACAATCCAATAAACTCGCAACGTGTGTTCCCGACTTGGTGTTAAAACAGTCCCCAAAACCCAGTACCCACAATCCACCCTTAGTGTAGGACTCCCAAGTTTCACTTCCATGCAAAATTAAAGGTAAAAAGTGGTTGCATTAAAGACTGCCATAATGCGACAGTTTCACTTCCATGCAAAATTAAAGATAAAAAGTGGTTGCATTAAAGACTGTCATAATGCAACAGTTTCACTTCCATGCAAAATTAAAGGTAAAAAGTGGTTGCATTAAAGACTGTCATAATGCGACAGCACCATTAACATAGCCAACATCCGTTTTCTTCTACATCTCAATGCAAGTCATCACCGAGCATCACCGAGCAAGTTAGCTCGGCGGTAAAGCTTCTGAATTGTGAGGCGTCCGGGTCGAAACCTGCTCAAATTTCTCGGGTTTTCGTCAGTACGTCCAGGAAAGTGTTGACAGCGCAGTTCAAGTTAGGACATGATCGATTCCCCCAAATCCTTTCTAATTCATTATCTACTAATAACTTTATTATTTGACGTGCTCAACCCGAGTTGCTGACAATTAGACAATTCGCTGTCACGCATAATTTTGAAACGGGCGGAGGATCTCAAATTTTGGTGTTTTACGACTTTCAGCTAAGAAAAAGTCTGGGCTTTTACTCTTCGTACACATGCTTTGTCACATGCTTTGTCCATTCCTGCAGTAACACACGAGTGTCGAGGCCGGTACACGAAAGGCGTCGCTTATTTATATGTATTGTTTATAAATCGCCGCGTCGCTTTACAAGGGTACCTCAAATCGGTATGAAGTGCACCCACAAGCGGCGGTAGTCCAGTTTCGGAATTGTGAGCTACCAGAGGAGAGACACACACCAACGATCATAGGTGTAACAAATGGTGCGATGACAGGAGAAGAATGAACATAGCCAGTGAGGCAGGCAACTCGTTGCCATGGCAGCGAGTTCATGACGTCACGGAAACAAAGCGACAACTCCAAGCACAGGATCAGAGCAAGAGCTGCACAACTCTAAACCCAAAGCACATTATTTACTACAACCCTCACAGAGTTCTCAACAACGGAACGTTTTGTTATTCAGTTTCAACTCGATCTTGTTAATAGCTCACTACTGGGATTAGTTTGTTTCTTAGTTCACTAAAGAATTTCATACAGCAGAGTCGTTCTTGAAAAGTTAACACAACACTCGGCTGGCCAATAAACACTCACCTTTCATGGAATCAGAAGGCTCATTATGAGGCTCACAACAGTTTGCTACTAGTCCCTACCCTCTGTCAGATGCATCTAGCCCGCAATCTCACACCCACTTAGCTGTTTATTCCATTTTAATATTATCTTCCCAACAACGTCTACTAGTTCTACCAAGTGGCCTTCCCTTCACGTTTTGGGATTAGAATTTCACATGCATGTCTTAATTCACACATGCATGTTACATTACTCTCCCACCTTAACGTCCTTGATGAGATCAGGCTCCAAAAATATGGCCCGGCAATGGCCACTAATAAGCTAATACAGACCCACGCCCACTATAAACATACCTGTATTAATCACACAGTTGGTTTACTGACAACTGAATTTCCATAAATGAAGGTACAACATACCTGTTCTTCATTCCCTTGTTACTTTCAACGAATTAACCCTTTATACACCACAAGGTTCAACGTTAAAAAATTCTACGGTCTGCCCACAGTGCATTCACGTGTTCTGCACGGATATGAGAACAGCGATTATTTCCCTACACAGCATTAGCTGATTGATTTGTAGGCGCGTTCGAATAGCCGTGGAAAGTGCTTACTAGCTTCGTCATTTTCGTCTGGCCGTCTGTCCGCGTGTAACAGAGCGGCTCCCACTGGAGACAGCTCCGTGAAATTTGGTACGGTGAATTTCACGAAAGTAAGTCAAGAAAATCCAAATTTGATTAAAACGGGACAAAAATATCGGACACTTTACATAAAGAGCTGGTACGTTTTATTGTTGCTGGCGACATTAAATCGCCATACAAGCGCCCTCTTGGATTTACAAGGCATCAAACTGTTAGGATAGCTGAGGAGGTATATATATATCACGCAAACGCACCACACTGCTACGTTATACGTGCACTGCATAATTTGTTATAACCGCAACAGTGTGTGTTTACTGCGCGGTACGAACTAAATATGTGTATACAGTCGAAATTAATTTTGGTCTTTCAAGGGCAATATGTCATCAATGGCTGTAAATAAAACACCGTAACTGCGTTACATGCCAAATATGTCAACATGCCCTTTGGTCATATTCTCCAAACCCCTTTAGGGCGGAAACATAATTCAAAATAATGCAGCTGCAGTTTATATGTTTTGACACAGTCCTGCCGTTACAATAAGACCACGACTGACAAGGTGGCTCATCAGAACAGAGTTGCGACTAAGTTCCGTGTCGGACAAGACGACATCAACCCTGTCAACAGCTTCTCACTTCACACAGACGTAGATCTTTGGTCTTAATGTCATTAAGGTGAGTAAAACCCACAGACCGCAAACGCAATCGGAATCTCCCCATAATCCTAATCGACTCAGGAACTGACAACCACCTGAAGGTGCGAGTAGAAACAACTGAAGAAAATCGCATCCTTTATATAGAATACCTCTCAGATAATGCACGCTCTACACAAATCAAATATCGGTATACTGAATCGGTCGGGATTTGGGAAAGCGCAATCGGTACGGTGACTAGGCTACAGGCTGCATGCCTGAGAAACGGTGGTGCGATTCCTGGCGAGGGCAAATTTCTCTTCTCTATAGCGTCCACACCGGTTCTTGGACCCAATCAGTTTCCTATTCAGTGGGTAGTGGGAGCTTTTCCTCCAGAGATACAACGGCCTGGGAGTGAAGATTACCACTTACACCATCTAGTAGCTAGGTCGAGAGTGACAGGCGCTATACCTCCACTCTCAATACGCCTCATGGCATGGACAAGCATAGCTGTAACTTTATCTTGACAATGAATCAATCCATACAACCAATTCTAAAATATTCCGACGATGGGATATTGCAATCACTGATCGTATTATTATAAATTTAAGTTCTGTCAAATTTTATGTTAAACATCCCGTTGTGTTATGTGGTATTATTATAAAGGATTAAATACCATCAACACAACTAATCTGTATTGTTATTAATTTAAAGTAACGTATTTCCTTCACAGCAACGAAGGATAGTGTGTTTACATACCGGAATCAATATTTCATTATCAGTAACACAAATTCGTCTCGTAGTCCTTACTTCTTCTACCTACTCACAATAGGTGTCGAGGTTGTTTATTTTCACTTGATCACACTCAAGACACACACCACAGTCGACAGGACTCCTCTGGACGAGGGATCGGCCTGTCGCAGAGACCTCTACCTGACAGCACAAACACTCACAAGAGACAAACATCCATGCCCCCGGTGGCATTTGAACCCACGATCCCAGCAACAGCTCGGCCTCAGACCTACAAGTTAGACCGCGTGGCCACTGGGATCGGCAGTAACATAAATTCATGTGGTTAAATACCGGATATATATAAGAAATGACCGCGAAATGTGGTTTGGGTGACTAACAATATACAAACGTCTACAAGATTAAGTGAAATGGCTTACTTTCACGAACTCTCTAAAAGAATTTTATTTCCGTAATTAAGGAACGGGATACTCGGTACTCCAAACGCACAATAAGTAATACAAATGCTCAAGGAAACACGATTCAAAACCTTCAGTTTTATAATTTTGACAATTTGAATTACACTAATATTACAATTTTAACAACCACTATAACAGTGGCAGTGACACAGAGACAAGAGTTTTATAAAATGTAAAACTGAGATACGCATTACAAACCCAAAATAACGCAACTGTATGCTATATGATATTACAGGCCTGAAGATGACCGTTGATCTAAGCACGTTGCCTTAAAATGAATTAACGACAACAAAAATTGGCTGTGTTGATATTTAATCCTTTATCAATTAAGTGTTATCATAATCAAAATCTTCCCATTTCATTTTTTTGGAGTTTAATGCGTTTCGGCATTTCATGACACCGAAGTTCCCTTTACATATAAGAACCTATTACTCAACCAGTTGGGTATTTGCAGAGCGTTGACGGCATTGGATACAACCAGTTGAGTATTTGCAGAGCGTTGACGGCAATGGATACAACCAGTTGAGTATTTGCACAGCGTTGACGGCATTGGATACAACCAGTTGAGTATTTGCAGAGCGTTGACGGCATTGGATACAACCAGTTGAGTATTTGCAGAGCGTTGACGGCATTGGATACAACCAGTTGAGTATTTGCACAGCGTTGACGGCATTGGATACAACCAGTTGAGTATTTGCAGAGCGTTGACGGCATTGGATACAACCAGTTGAGTATTTGCAGAGCGCTGGCGGCATTGGATACAACCAGCTGAGTATTTGCACAGCGTTGACGGCATTGGATACAACCAGTTGAGTATTTGCACAGCGTTGACGGCATTGGATACAACCAATTGAGTATTTGCAGAGCGCTGGCGGCATTGGATACAACCAGCTGAGTATTTGCAGAGCGTTGACGGCAATGGATACAACCAGTTGAGTATTCGCAGAGCGTTGACGGCATTGGATACAACCAGTTGAGTATTTGCAGAGCGTTGACGGCAATGGATACAACCAGCTGAGTATTTGCACAGCGTTGACGGCATTGGATACAACCAGTTGAGTATTTGCAGAGCGTTGGCGACATTGGATAAGAGGAACACAAATGGAGGAGATACGCTCCCAATCTCGCAACGTAACAATGTGCTTTGATAGTGTTTCAATTAAAAATAATTTTCAGTAAAGTGGTCGCCACTGTTTCCTGCTTCAAGCTCTGGCACAGTGCTGCGTTTCCACTTTTAAAAGAACATTAGATCCAGGAAGCGATCCCTGGTGATATTGTGTGCATGATGGAGAGCTCGTGCCTTGTGGTAATGACAGATACACAATCCGTGTACCAGCTTGTTGTCGGCGGAAATCACTAATGAAGTTCATTACAGCACACAAAGCCAACTTATTAGGAAAATAAAGACCCGTACGACGACTGCAACCGAACGTTATGGGACAAAAGCTTCCAATTAGCACTGGGGCAGGATCGTACCTGAAGCATAAAGCGCCAGTGTCTTGCAGTAGCTGCACAAAACTAGGCCAGACGGCCGCGTTCTTCTTTGACAGCAGAAAATATCTTTCACATTAACAGATGCTTATGAACAGAAACATTTTTAACTTGTTTTTTAATATTTCCTCCAGCTCTCTTTATTTCTCCACAGACGTCGAGCAGAAAATTTCAACAGTAATATGTAATATCTTGTACATGCAATATACGATATAAGGGACAGTATTTTATGTGTCGTAGGTATGTTATGGGATAGAGATAAGGGTAATGAGAAACAATCACAGCCGTGTGCGCAGGCGCGGTTTCTCTTGTCGAAAAACATCTGGCGAGTATGTATTTTGTCTGATTGATGAACTGCACCAACATTTGTTGACCCCGGTGTATTAGACACTCGACAGGAAATTAAATGTTCTGTGTCAATATACTGACCACTATCTAACTGCATGTAGAACAATCGTTTTTGACAAGCTGATATGTCCTCCACTACTGAACACACGTACACGATTAGACTTTTACGAACCCTACAGGTCTATTATTCTAGTACTGTTACCAATACTCACTCCTACTCTGAGTCACATAAATCCAATCCACACCCGCAAACCGTCTTTAGCTACATTTTCCGTCGCTCAGTCCGTTACAAAGCATTCGGCCAAGCCCGAGGCCTGTGTTTCTTAACATGCTGTATTCATTCGGTGAGGGGTTGTTTCTCTCCCACCCAACCCCCAGCATGGACTGCCATCCCCTTCGCAATAAATTCGCAATTACTCTCCATATGTGGAAGCAGCCTCCTCCATCAGCAATATGACGGCGTTGCATGTGCTGGTAACACGGGACGCTCTTGCCGTTACAAAAAAAAAAACTACGCAAATTTTTGTCTGCCACGTAAGTTCAAAACTTTTCATATAAACAATCTGGTGAAATGCAAGAGCGATGAGGCAGACGGTCCCGTGTGTCCTGTTTGTGAGTCCAATTAATGTGAAAGACCCATTAGGAGGCAAGTTTCCCCGGTGGATTGGGGTTGATTGGATGTGTACTGAGTTGCCAGCACCGCATAACGTACGTTGAAATACCACACCACGTTTTGTTTTCTCCACGACATGAAGTAATCGGGTGCCTCTGCTGCCTTCGTTACTGAGTCTAGGCTCAATCTCTAACGCACGAAATACCAGGGTCGATACCAGGACAGTCCATGTGGGATTTGTGGCAAGCCAGGTGACACTGGCCACAGGTCCTTCTTCTGACCACTTCGGTTTTCCCCTGCCAGTTTTTGTCCCACAAACGATCCTTATTCATACTCATCAATCAATCCACCACCGGCGGTAACCTGTCTGCATCAGGCACGTTCAGTATTTCAGACAGGCTGGCTACAGTAAAAATATACTATGATAAAGGTAAAGACGTCACTGACCACGCCATGAGGGCATGTTGGGGGTGCAGATGTACAGCTCCACACACATTCTTGACCTCGGCGCTAGATGGGGATGAGCGGTCAATATCCCGCTCCGGCCGCTTTACTCCCTAAGAATCCCGGCACCTATTGAATAGGAGGTTGGGTGGGTCCCAGAGGCGGTTTGCACGTTTTCGGAGGAAACCTTCTTGCCTCTGCCAAGATTTGAAACCCGGACAAACAGTATTGGCACAGGATAAACGGTTAATTTGTTTAAAACATAGGCGTTTGTAATTACACAGATGCTTTGAAATAATAACAGTGTTTTCATTGGCACATTATTTACAAACAACAGGCTACTAATCTAACTGTGACAACCATAAATTTAACTGAAAGCAAAACTGCCCCTTTGTTTATACAGTATTTGATCCAACAAATTTCACCATCAGTAATCATTTGTCACTTTATGTCCCTCTTACATGTTTCGACCACTACAAGGTCATCATCAGGCAGGGCAGGTATATACACAGGCATACAAGTACCACAGCAAATGGTGTCAAAGATGTGCCGGCGTAGAGTTAAAATACAATACTGTCAAAATTACTAAAATGTTCAAAATATAAATAAATTAACAAACACTTTTTATCTTACATTGCGGATAAACATCTATTCCAGTTTTTGTCATCTTCATTCAAGACAACACAGGGATATCCCCTTTGAATGAATATGACAAAAGTTTACACACATGTTTCTCGGCAATGGAAGATAACATATTTTTACTCGTAGAATTGTACAAAATATTGATGATTTATATTTTATACATTTTTAGTAATTTTAATTGACAATACTGTATTTCAACTGTACAAACGTATCTTTGACAGACTTTGTTGTACTACTATGCCTCTGTACGTACTGTAACCGTCCAAAGGTCTTACTGTCCCGACTGTTTCCTCTGTAACGCCCACGCGCACGAGATCTTCATCCCCCGGGAATACCCGTGGGGGAGCAGGGTAAGCAGCAGGTAGCACTGCAGAGACACTAAAACACTGTAGCTGTGTACAGGGGTGATCATTGATTTATTTCACTTCCACTAACGAGCGTCATCATCACAAATTATTAATGGCTGTAGCGCCAATGTCGTTCAGTCCACGCGCCTATCATGCGTCGCTCACTAAGACAGAAACCCCACTAACTGCCCCCAAAGGAAATGTCTTGCAGCCTGGTGTCAGGTTCGCGGCAGTTGAAAGTCCCAACAAAAGAAAGGACAACAACGAAGCACCGCGACCCTTCACCAGCCAGCGAATGTATCCCTTATCCAAAGGAATCTGACCTGCTCCTGTGGGGCGGTCAAACAGCCGCAAGGATGCAAAGAATTTAACCAGCTGTTCAACTTACCTCTGCATACCAGACATGATCGAACCTAATAGCTCGATCACGCTCACTATATGGGCTGCCCTGCCTTGGCATCGAACCAAGGCTTGCCGGTTACAATACCTGCTTGAGGACGACGTTGTAGAGGTCGAAATATGTAGGTGGTGCATAAGTAACAAAAGATTATTTATTGCTGATTGTGCAATTTGTTGGATCAAATCCTGTATAATCAATGCCCTGCATGAAACGTGTATTACGTTAAGTTTGCCTCTGTGCTTACTGAAGTAGAGCAGCGTGGTGGCTAACCTCCTGCTAGGTGGAGCTGAGCGGTCAGCCACACGTGCCTGCCGTTTTATATCGAAAGAATTACCCCGGAACCCAGCGTATACGTAGCTGAGTGGGCTCTGGTGCCTGTCTGGACGCTCGATGCCGTAAATCAAACCCAATTCCCAAGTTGTTCAGCCCGTAACCTAGTCGCTATATTGAAACAGTCTAGCGTTTCCATGTATACCAAGAAAACAAATAATTGAACCGATTTGCTGGAAAGGGGACCATGTCTGCTTTTCAGCCATAGGATATCCCTCTTTAAAGTAAGCAGCTCAACTGTTGTGTGTTCAGCGTTTTTGTATAAAGATGAAGCATTAACAGCCTTTGAACTGATGATCCTGTGTACATGGTAGCCCAGAAAATTAACCTAACTCTTAAATGGACGACCAGTCCATTATCAGACAGCAACATTAGCACGGTTCCCGGCTACAACTACAACTCTAATGACATCCTTCCGTTGCACAAGTAAGACCAATTTCCGGAGCAAAAAAAAAAGATCTTATTGACGCATCCAAATCGTTTTCTGAACAAGCTCGACTGCTTTCATGATCAGGTTACGACGTCGGCTAATGGCTTCGACCGGAAATGGAGTACGAACGCTGATACGCGACAGTACATTCGCGCAACAAAAAGTAGTAAACATACTGCAGCGGGTAATGATCATACGTAAAACAAGCACACGAATCTCCGTTTAAAAAAGTGAAACTGAAGGCACAGCGTAACAGCTCTGGTGCGTTCGCTCCTCTTTACTTCATTTCTGTATTTAAAAAAAAACCCTCGATTTTAATAAGGTAGCTGCTACTTCAGCACTTTCATTTATATTTTAATTAAATACGTGTATTTACGGGCAAGCATGCCTACACAAATTCGCGCTCGACGAAACTTCCTTTAACTACACTCAACAAAAATAAACTCCCGTGACCTTCCTATATGTTCGGAAGACAACTGTTTACTGTTGAACATAAAACATCGAAAATGTACACACATCCTTCCTTTTGTTCACTAGTACACCTTTCCCATTCTTCGACTACCACAGCGGCTACGAAGTCAGTCTGCTCTTAACCGCGATGGTGCTAAGGTTTGCTGCAGTGCCCCGGAAATCCTCTTCCTTAGGCCGCGCCAACATAAAGGCGCTTGTGAATGATTCGTTGCCAATTCGAGAGACACTTCAAGAGGAAACTATGTTCCAAACAGAATGCATTTAAATGGTGTTACCGGAATGAAGACTACAGACAGACAAACCGTAAGGCGAATGTAATGACTATGCCACTCTCTGTTTGGAAACACAAAAGCTCTCTGCTGGAAAGCACCGAGTTTCACATTGCCATTGCAATCGCAGCGAATACTGACACTGGCGAGGGTGAGTACTGTTTGTGCCACTGTGTAATTATGACCACTAGCAGCTTCTTTTACTATCCTGTCCCATGGCGATTGTTACTGTCTGGGATGTTACGTCATAGGATACGGCAGAACGGTACCAACGTTTCAAAGAAATATTCTGTTTCCATTCCCAAATAAGATAGGCAATGTACGTACAATGTAACATTGAGGTGCGTTCATGTCATCACTGTTGCAGTGGAAAAGCATTAAGTATTACATATTCTGAATATGTGTCTGCAACCGTAGGTACCCAGCTAGCAAAGCGTATGCGCCGTGTCATATTGTCATGTGGCCTGTCTGGATCTACCATATATTTCCACATTATCTACCAAACGGCACGATTTTCGAAAAAAAAAAAATTACTGAACATAAAATGTGTTACGATTTTCTCCACAACTTTTGTCTAAAACATTTCTCATTCTAAGAAGAATCCAGCGACATATTATCGTAAATGTACTTACGTCTTCATGCAAAGTACCCGTTATTATTGTCAGATTTTAATTAAACTTTGACTTTCTCGACAGAATTTTAAAAAAATGCTTAAATATCAAATTTAATGAAAATCCGTCCTGTGGGAGCCGAGTTGCTCGTTACAGACAGACGGACAGACAGGCAGACATGGCGAAGCTAACAGTCGCTTTTCGCAATTTTCGTAACGCGCCTAACAAGTCTGGCCTTGTCACTGACACACCTTCCTCCGGGGCTTAGGGTGGCAAAGCGATGTTGCCCGGGCTACGATCACGGTACTTACCTTCTTGCAGTAATCAAGAATTTCTACTTTGTCTTTGAGACACTTCGCCTTATTGTTGAGGTCAGTAACCCAGTGGCCGCTCTCGGTCATGTACTGGCTGTGGTACACCTGCTGCTTATCCGGCCCGCAGTACATCGCAACTTGCGGTTCGAAGTGGGCGGCCGGCAAGTCCACCGTACCTGACAGCGCCTGCAACAACAACGTATGCATCATTACAAAACTAGTAAGTACTATACATAAAATAAATGCACACAGTACAGCGATGTTAAAGTTTCTCGCTTCTGGAATTCGCATATCAAAATAACATTTTGGCATAACGTTTTACTAGGCTACACGTACCACCTGTTTAAGACACAGAAGCTCTGCATCTCAGATTCGAAGAAATATGGTACTTCGCCGCACTTAAATCGATTCATTCTTATTTTTGACATTCATCCTCAAATAGACAATGAGCCTGTAAAAAACACGATCCTACTTCTACAGTTTGAAACCCGAAAATCAAATTTCAAAATAACTTTTCAGCAGGGTCAGATTCAACCTTCACCTCGTTCGATTTAACCTAATGTCACTGTTACGGCACGTTTTGCTTTGTTCGTACATCTGGATGTCAGTTACTAAGTTATATCGCTGATAATTAAAAAAATCTATGAAAAGATGGCAGGAAAATATTTTCCGAGACATTAATTACTACAAAGACGTCCATAATATTAACCGTTCGAGTGTCTTTGAGACAGTTTGGTTTTCTTCATAGAACCACAAAGTTTGAAACATGGCTCACATTTAAACACCTCCAAAATTTTTGGAACGATATGAAGAATAGCGTTTCTCTGACAAAATTTCAGTTGACAAAAAAAAAGTAAAGTTCAACCTAGACTAGGCCATGAAGGCCCAGAGGCGGAGTAGAGGTATAGCTCCATTCTTTCTTTAACCTCGGCAGCAGATGGGGGTAGGTGGTTAACGCCACGCCCCGGCCACTCTACCCCCGGGAAAGAGAGCCGGTACCCATTGTATAGGAGGCTGGGTGGGCCCTAGGGCCGGTCTGGACGGTTGCGGAAAATCTCACTCCCACCGGGATTCAATCCCCGGACCGTCCAGCCCGTAGCGAGTCGCTATACCGACTGCCCTATCCCTGCCCATTTCAGTTGACAAATACGACCCAAATTACTGATTATGGAGGGCAGATAGTTTGACATACGCGTTATAAAGGCTATAATTTGCACGGTAAACGGGTCAGTTCCCACTTCAGTTTTAATTATTATCTGCTACCGAAAAGGATAAACTTATTCTGAAAACATCCCGAGATTTTTACACCCTTCCTGATTTACACTGTAAAACAGATTACGCTTCCTTAGCATTAATACAGAGTTGTCGTCACAAATTCTGACACTGCAAGAGGTTATTTCATTGTTCTTGCCATATATGATCACTCCGCAGGGCGAGGAACCGTGTCTACCACTTGATACAGAGTCCGAGTATAAAATTCATGAGTCGACTCGCGTCTGGGGATCGATATGGTATGACACCACAAGGGGGAAATTCTTACTTCAGCAGTTGCTCATCCAGCTGAACTACTGCGGTACTAAGTGCAAAACCTAAAGAACGGAAAGAAGAATGGAGGCACAAGCAAAGAGCAAAGTAAGTTAAATTGAACACAGCAACGGAAAATTGTCTAACATACTCAAGTTTTCAAAAATAAAAGTTGTTTTCTTCAAAGTGGCACAAAAATGACAACATCGCAGTATAGAGAACAACACGTTCTTCACATTTTTCATCACATTATGCAGGAAGGCTTACGGCATCTGAATTCTTCCGCACATGTTCACTGCCCGAAGCCTTCCGCCATGAACTTTACGAAAATACGCCGCATTGCGATTGCGTGCTCGGTGTTATATCTTTGCGCTTAACGGTTTTTGATGCCTCTATTAGCAGTTCGCATTAATAAGCAGCAGATATCAGAAGTTTTATACGTTTCCATAAAAGTATATTCTTCATCTTGTCGCAGACTAATTTGTAGCTCTGAAGTGAGGTTAGAAATAAAAAAAAATGGAACAGTGTTAAGAAATCTGTTACGCGTAACGAAAACAGGAAAGCGATAGGTCAGTTTCAAATATGTCACCACAGAGACTATTTATTGCTAACTTTCCTGAATCCATGACACACGTAATGCACAAACTATGCAGCATCGAACGGAAACACACTTTCTTCACACCACGTCGGCTGGGCATAATCTCACAACAGTGGGACTTAAATAAGACGTTTAAAAACGTCGGTTGCCAGCACAGCTGAGTCCAAGACACTCAGAAAAGGGCTGACTCCAGATTAGGCTTAAACCGAACACACAAACCCGAGCCGCGATATCTCAGTTCGTACAGACACTACGCTACAGATTGGGCGCTCGATGAATCGGGGGTTCGATTCCCAGCACGGACGAGAGAAGTCTTCTACAATGTCCAAACCGTCCCTGAGGTCCACCGTACGAGGGACACTCCCTTGGAACAAAGCAGCCAGTGCGTGAAACTGACCACTATTCTATTACAAGTAACAATGTTACAAATGCGTGCAGCCATACCTCCACTCCCCCACACGTCGTTACGTAGTGGTGTAAATTAAGCACACGTACAGCTTTACTTTTCACTAATTGGAGTTTACGATATACCGTATCACCCCTCGTGACAAAATTAATTAACAATAACAGCCACGCACACAGCTTATTGCTCACGCTATGTCAGGGCGACTAATTGAAAGCTAATTTAAAATGTGTGAAGCAAAAAATTTATTTTGACACTCGTCGGCCCGTAGTCACTCGGAACTATACAAACCTGGTTCACATGTAACAAGTAATTGCCCGCTGCGGGTTTAACGAACTAAGAAAGATGACCACATTTGCATTCAGACTGCCTCACGGCGACAGTACGTAAACACGGCGATTCCTCAATCCAAAATATACTGTTAGACTAGCTGATGCCGACAGTATCTGCGCAGAGTGATTACTGAAAACACATGATAACTGTTACACCGCAGTGTTCAGTCCCATCGTGCTGTCATCGAAAGAAAGGTGACCACACTAACAAACACCAGCTGGGTTTCCCGCTACCAAAAAATTATTTTTCCCTATGATGCAACAGCCCCGAGTGGGCCAGGGCCTCCTCATTATTGAGGCTTCATGATCACACTCACACACACCACAATCTGTAGGACTCCTCTGGAAAAGTGATCAGCCCGACGCACAGACCTCCACCTGGCAACACACAACACTCACAAGAGAAAAACATCCATGCCCCCGGCGGCATTCGAACCCGCAATCCCAGAAAGCGAAAGACCGCAGACACACGCCTTAGACCGCGCGGCCACTGGGATCGGCGCTATCAAAAATACGCTCACTTGACTTATATATGGGTTATTTAAAGATGCATTCAGCTGCTAAGATTAGTGTACATCGTGACGAATGATACGTACTGTAAACAATGAGCTGAAAACACGTGGAATAAAGTTCTCGTGGCCTGACAGAGGAAACCCACGTAAGCCTTCAGTTACATATCAGTGGTCTTCGTGCTAAACTTCAATTCTGAAACGCAGAAAATGCAAAAAAAAAAAAATATTTCTAACACTCATCGTAAAGTACAGTGTTCTGATACTAATTCAACACGATCAGTAACATTCCAACGTTGATATATGGACATTAAGATGTTAATACTGTAGAAGTCGAGTGTCTGAACAAGCATTTATAATGAACAATACAGAATCAGTACCTGCAACGGAACACATTATCGAAAATGAATTGCACATGAAGCTTCAAAAGGAATTCATTAACTGCATTTAATTAAGAAGGCCATCCCATTTGAACTCTGAAAGCAATATTATCCTCGCATGTGGAATATCGAGTGTGCTCTCCACGAACGCTATAAGCAGAGGCAATGAATTATACATTACAGACTCCTGCACTTCTCTCGCCTGCCATCAGGAGCAAATGATTACTTTTACGCAATTACAGGAGCCAGATTCCAACACACATAAATACAGATGACGCTGTAACAGAGCGTCTCATGGTTTGTACTGTTCAGACCAGGTGGAAGTGGTTGCTGGGGGGAAAAAAACTGTCGTTATGAATGAGTACTTATGTTTTGTTAAGTTCAGCCTCCACCTTTGCCGAAAAGTTGTCTCTAGGAAGCAGCACCGCTTTCTACCAAGGTGCGTCTCAAGAAATTTTCATATTCAAGGCGTACATTACCAGCGAAAATGTTTCTGCACAGCATCCCGTAAGGACTACAACACTGGCTACTTTGAAAACTAATCTATGGAAATTAAAGCTAGACACGGAATTTCCAAAATTTCTCACTGAAATTTCAACGAGCTGTACACTTATATCAAGTCCAATTAATAACCCTAATATGCAGTGAAGGGCACAAAATATGGACCCCTTCTATATGTAATTTTTTCCCAGCCCACGACTACTTCCTACGGAGGAAAGTAATAAAAATACATACACTTTATATAAGAAATACCGCTTGCAAACCAACAGTTGTGAACACGGTAATGATGTTAAATTTCAAGTTACAACCGATAAAGTTAAATTACACAGAATCCACAGCCCACTTAAGTAATTAATCCCTTACAACAATAACCCTAATTCACATGTAGGACTAGAAATGTATGCCAATAGGAAAGCAGGCTTTGTGATTTCTGCGCGAAACTCTTCATCGGGTCTCTACGGCGGGTCTATCCTGCGTCCAGGAGTCCTACCGAGTGTGTGCGTGTCACTGCGTGTGATCAGGTGCAACAATAACCGTCTACACCTACAATGAGTATGCAGATGAGGTCGGACTAAGAAAGAACAAAGAGAGAACTCCTTATCTTATATACCAGAAGAAACCCAGGCTTAAAGGCACCACACTGTCCGTGTATGCCCACCAAATGACGGATTTAGAACACGCTCAACTTTTCACATCACTCCACTATTATAATTTTTAACACCTACCACCGTTTCGAGGCTTAAGATCGGCGCCACAATAGTGCAACTTGCTCAGGGTCAAAAATTTAGCGTGTATTCGAAAAACATACAACTGTTAACTGTCTCAGTTCTTTGTAACGTGGCACAACCATTCAGCTCGTAGGCAAAATCTTGGTGCTCAGCTGTCTGTCCCTTGTCCCTAAGTAAATTAACCATCTGGGGCATACTATGTGCAGTTTTGCACGGAGAGAAGTCATGCAACGTGCATTAGTGGGCATTATCCATACCAATAGATGATAACGTTATACAGTTACTGCTTTATAGAGTTGCTCCTACTCTCATCAAACAATCTGATGGAAAGTAAAAACGCACACTTTTCCCTGCCCTAAGGGCTATGCCATAAAGGCATCAGGGAGTGGAAGCATAACTCCACGTATTGTTTGGCACTAAACGAAGGTCGATGGTGAGTTTCAAACCACGATCAATTTACCCCGGATACCTCTTTTGAAAGAAATAATTGGTCACAATTTGTTCCAAAAATGTTTTGCTGCAATGAAGTAGTGACAGTCTACGGACACCTTGCACGTGGTCGCCTTATTAGAGCACAGGATGATAACCAGGCTTTGAGAACATGAAAAGAAGTCAGAGGTTACTGGACAGGCATCATCCCTGCAAGCTACAGTCAGAATGAATGCGTGCAGCTTCGTATCCCTTGCCCGGAACGTTATTAAAAACAGTGAGGTCAACTCAAACAAGAATCGTTCATAAATCAGCTGGATGAAGGGAACACTGTGCAGTTACTGTTTTATGGCTCTGCGCTTCAAAACGAAGCAAACGAAAGGGCCGCTTTCATGAAAGTCAGCAAGCGTTCATTTCATATGATATTTAAGCTTTATTTGCCAAAAAAATATAATAATAAATGCACGAAGAGGGGACGACTGTATGTATCTTCTTCAAAATCACTAGACAGCGTGCAATTAATTCTACTTGATAATATTTCAGACACGTAACAGGCCATATCGGGCTCTCACGGCTTCAAGTGGCTACATCTCACTGATAGTTTATTATATTAAATTTGCTGTGATTTTATAAAGTCTTCTCGAATTGGATCACAAACACGGTGTCAAAAATCCGTAGGATTCCATTTAGAAACACCGAAGTACCCTTCATAATTCCAAAAACCACACACTTCTAAAAAATATATGCGTTTTGATTAATGCCGCCTTTGGCACTGCGTAACTATACGTGAAACTGTTCTGTGTATGCTAATATCAAGACGTTATTTCATGTCACAGAGTTAGGTGGGCCACCCTGTAAGACAACGCGTTTGGTCTCCGCCTACTGGCACCGAGCGCACGACGGCTTGGCTTGTCTTCTTTCTGTTAGCACAAGCTCTTTGTATTATGAGAAATGGCTTAAGGAAGGGACGCTGATAGACGGGATTAAGTGAAGACAAAGGAAACCAGAACTTGGCCCGCAGACAATTCTTAAGATCGCCTAAGAGGCTGGCAATTCAATATTCCAAGTACAGTCACCTTCTAAAAATGCTGAATATTCAAAACTCGTGTAGCAAACTATTATAAATATTTCCAATGAAAAGATTACAACTTCTTCTTTATTACCAGCACTCAGCATCTGGGAGTTTGTACAATATTAATAGCTATTTTTAAATGTTATATTTTGTTTTCTTTTTTTTTTCACTTTTAACTCACCGTGCATTTTTTATCAGATGAAAAAAGCAACCAACAAATGCACTGTACTTACTTATTCAACTTTTTACTCTGCTTTTCCCCGACATGTTTCGGCGTAGCAAGACGCCATCCTCAGGGGGTCGTATATAATTAAGACATTATTTTCCTCAGGCGATGTTTTCCACACACGTGAAATTGTTAAAATATAGCATTTACACACATAACACACTGTTTTCCAATATTAATTTGATGACAGT